>SJYO01048061.1:50923374-51471033 GCA_006410555.1 Capra ibex | reverse complement strand
CGTTGGTATTAAGAAATTCTTAGTAAGGATCGAGTGACCGACGGGGTTTTGTTCACTGTACGTTGTAGACCGGGAACCTCACATTAAACGACTGGTCATTATACCATTAGACTGATCATTAGTATCCCCTAAAGGTCTACGAGTCACCATTTCTTGGGTGGACAGTTATGTCCTCTATGTCAAAGCTAGTGACCCAGTCCTTCTCGAGAGTCTCCTCTCGTGCCGTAGGATAAAGTTATAACGGACAAAGTCATAAAGTAACGGACAAAATTATAAGAACGGACCTTTTTAGGGTACCTGACACCTCGGACCACACGATTCCAGGTACCCCAACGTTTCTTAGTCTGTGTTTACTCTGACTCATACGTGTGTGCATCAGATTAAGCATGAAGGGGTAGTATAGTTTTGTCTAAATTTAATAAATCGACTTCGAGGTTATGAAACCGGTAGACTACGGCCCTTTCTAACTTCCGTCCTCCTCTCTCACTGTCTCCTACTCTACCGACCTACCGTAGTGGCTGAGTTACCTATACTCAAACTCGTTTGAGACCCTCTGTCACTTCCTGTCCCTTCGGACCGACTACGTCAAGTACCCCACCGTTTCTCAGTCTGGACTGCCAATGACTTGTTGTTATCTTTAACTTTATATATAGAATGTAAAATAACAAAAGTGTAGTGTAATTAAACCCGCCCCCCTAAAAGTAACGAAAACTCCCTACCTCAGAGGGACAGTAAGTAGGTCTATTTCGTATCTAAGGAATGACCTCCGACGTCTGGTGAAATACTTGGTGAAAGGAACGGGGTCAAAGAATGAAACGGAAAAGGGTCACAAGAGGTTTCGTCGAGGTATATATGGTATTCGATGAACGTATCTTAGTGGACCTCATGAAAGGTGTCATATCTAAGGACCCGGGTCAATTTGTATACTTTCGTCAAAATCCGACTCCTTACTAATGAAAATTTTCCGAGAAAAGAACGCAGATTATTTAAAGGACAAAACTTTCGTGATATAAGATAGTTACGTAAAGAGAGTTTGGTCGAAACCTTATGTTGTGGGAGGGACATCCCTAAAGATACTGTCACCGGTCAGGACCTGACCGGAAAGAACCGTAAGTGTTGTCCAGAAGGATTGTTTAAAACAGGGGTAATCATACCTCGTTCGATACGATTTGACACAGAGTAGAGTGGTAGACTGAGAGAAAACGTACACATACAATAACACACACATACAAAATACATTTCCCTCAAAATCCGGGTACACGGTCTTTATTTAGAGTAACGTTTAATAAGACACTAATTCCTACTACCGCAGAGGGGTTCGTATCTTCTTTTGGACGAAATTTTATTGTCTCATTTTTATTTAGACAGACTAAGACCGTTTTACTATCTGGTCCCATCGGTCTTAGAAAGGAGTATATTTATTGTTTTCTAAGACCTTTTTTGTTTATGTACTAAAAGTTATTAACAGGTTCGAGGGTTATTTTCCTTCGTTTACGCATCCCAGGTCTTTACTTCTCCTTTGACTTGGTGTGACCATCCTCACTTTTCACCCCCTTCACTTTCATCACTTCATCCCACCGGGACCGTCCGGACTTCCTGATAGTCATCGTCCTTGTCTCTCTTACCCACTTCTTTCCGTGGTGTACCGATTCTTAATACCCGCCGTTGAGATCTCTCTCTCCGATTATATGAGGTGGGAAAACAAGTCTCTTATCGTCATTTATGCGGACGTGGAGCCCCGAAAGGACCACCGAGTCACTATTTCTTAAACGGACGGTTCCGTTCTCTATGTCCAGGTTAGGGACCCAGTCTTTCTAGGGGACCTCTTCCTTTACCGTAGGGTGAGGACATAAGAACGGACCCTTTAGGGTACCTGTCTCCTCGGACCACCCGACGTCAGGTACCTTAGTGTTTTCACAACCTGTGTTGAATCACTGAGTTGTTGTTGTTGTTTGTTGGTCGGGATCGACTCTTAAACAAAGGAGGGTACATTTTATATCGAGAATTAGATAAACTCCGGTTTTAAATGTGATTAACGTGTATATTCTTTCGGGTTCGACTCTTTACTGATATTTGACCAAGTCCTGTTCTCTGAGACTACTTTGTTTCCCCCCTTTTTTTGGTTTTTGACAAACCTTTCGTTAAGTTGTTAAGTACAACGTGTCCTTAAAATATTCTTTTTTCCTTTCTTTGTTGGATACAGTCTGTACTCCAGTAATTCTTTATAACGTTTATTTCTCCTATTTTAAGTAAAATTTGATCGTATTATTAATGAGGTTTCTTTTTATACAGGGGGGTTTTCGAACTCTACTCTTTGAAGTCAGAGTTCCTCTAATATTGCAGTAATATAAATTTTACCAACCTCTTTGTGTACCATTCATTTATTATTTCGTCACACTCTTATTTTGTTTCTTTGTCTACTCTTTGAACCTCTTGTACGTCTTTAATTTTTTAGTATCAACTCGTTGGTAACTTTTTAATGGGGTTTAGTCGTGTCTTTTAATCCGTCCACTCTCCTTTGTATTTTATGTCTTTCTGGTACGCATTGAATAGACATTTTCTTCAAATTCTCTTTCTCTTCTCTTTATTACCTTGACTTCGTCGTAAACTTTTATAAAAGTCTTGACTTCTTTCTATTCCTATAATTTTAAATTTTTGAGAGGTTTAAAACTCGTCTTATTTTATTTTGGTATTTATTAGTGTCATATCATTTTGACATCTTGTGCTTTTGTTCGTGGGACCTCTTTTACTCTGATGGATATTTTGTTGTCAATCTAATTACCTTCAGAGGAACTATCGTAGTCCTTCTTTGTCCTCTTGTCCTCCACGATAAAAGGTACAACATACTCTTTCATTTGATAGTGACTTCGCTCTCCAACTTTAATGTTAAAACTCCTTACTTCGTCTCTAATTTTTTTTTTTAGTCTAATATATTAAAGGTACTTTTTCAATGGTTTTTATATGAAGTCCTTCTTCCTTCAACTTGGGTCTTTCGTCTTTGGATATATTCTATGTATACTTATACTCATATATACACACACACATATATATATATATGTATATATATATATGTGTGTAGGTTCTTACCTAAATTTTTTAGTAATTCCGTTTATTATAACTGATTAAACTTCTCAGAAATTTTGACCAGTAGGATCTTTTGTCGTTGTTCTTTGTCATTCTATTAAAAATCGGAAATTACGACCAGTTTGGTAAATTATTGTTGAATTTTTAAAATTTGATTAAATTTTGGTCGTTTACTTAGAATTTTATATATAAAGAAAAGTAAGAGATTTGATGTATAATAAGTTTATGTGAACGGTTCACCATATTAAACACTCCGTTAGTAAATAATTATAAGATAGTTAAAGGTTTAGTAAACGACTAAAGATCTCCGACAATCGTACAATAAAACAAACTTCTTAGAAGAGGAACACACACAACTAAGGTAAGGACGGTACTAAAGAAAATTCCTTGTTGTAACTACAAAATTTCTGGGAAGGGGAGACTTTATTTACTTATCAACACACCTAAGAACGATTCAACGAAGAAACACTAGCATACCTACATGGGACGGTCCGAGGGACCAGGAACCTTAAAAGGTCTGTTCTTAGGACCTTACCCATCAGTAAGGGAAGAGGTCTTCTAGGCGAACTAGATCCCTACCTAGGGTCCAGAGGACGTAGCGTCCGTCTAAGAAATGGTAACTCCGTACTCCCTTCGGGTTTACCTATCTACAATGTACGGTTTATCAAAGTTCTTTTTTTTTTAATAGACTTTTTAGTTACCGTAACAACTACGATGACGAAGAAGAGAGATAAAAACGACTTGATGTGTATGTAATTTCTGTTTATTCAAGATTTTTGTGGGTTTTCTATTCGTGGGTAAGACACTTTGTCGTTAAACTATCTTCTGGAGTAGTCAAAATATTATGAAGGTTAAGACGGACTCTAGAAATATAATAGTAATAGAGTAAAAACTGGTTCAGAACTCTTGGTACTTAATCTGAGAGTAAATTAAGAAGTTCCAACTACTGTACACTGTCCTTCTTTTAACGCTTATACCGAGAAAACGACCCGACGATTAATGTCGAGGCGGTGGGTCACTCTTTATTGAGTAGTCTTAAAGCTAAAGAAGTGGAAATTTTACCTCTACTACTGTTTTTCAAATAAGAAGATTTTTCAATCATACGTAAATCTTAATACGTTGTTCTATTTACGATATATCTGTAGACAAAACATAAGCATAAGTATCTTAGATACTTAGATATATAAGTATCTTTTCCCAATTATAGGTATTGACCATTTATAAACTCCCAAAAAGTATTTGTCTACGTTAATTTATTCCTACTTTAACTCGTACTCGGGTGTAGGAAGTTGAAGTACCGGGGTTTGGTGTATTTTCAGAGGAAGCCTTAATGTATCGATATAGAATATACATACCTGTACTCAAACTCTTCCCCTGCTGTCTCCTACTCTACCAACCTACCGTAGTGGCTGAGCTACCTGTACTCAAACTCGTTCGAGGTCCTCCACACTTCCTGTCCCTTCGGACCCCACGACGTCAGGTACCCCAGAGTTTTTCAACCTGACTCACTGACTTTTTGTTGTTTTATATGCACTCACCCTCCTTACTTAGTTGTTAAATTACGAATTTTAACGTACACCGGTACTAAAATACTCAACCCTTCTCGTCCTATTTTCTGTATTCGACTAATGGTTTGATTACGGTTCTCTTAATCCTTCCTTTTTCCTTTCCTGAGACATTCGTAGACCATCTAAAACACAATTGGTCTCTCTTCCGTTACCGTTGGGTACGGTCATGAGAACGGACCTTTTAGGGTACCTGCCTCCTCGGACCACCCGACGTCAGGTGCCCCAGCG
The DNA here is from genome assembly GCA_006410555.1 of Capra ibex. Classification (NCBI taxonomy): domain Eukaryota; kingdom Metazoa; phylum Chordata; class Mammalia; order Artiodactyla; family Bovidae; genus Capra; species Capra ibex. The sequence continues at coordinate 51,466,153 of SJYO01048061.1, read as the reverse complement.
ATTCTCAGTCTGTGCTGACTCGCTGAAGGGAAAGTGAAAAGTGAAAGTACGTAACCTCTTCCTTTACCGTTGGGTGAGGTCGCAAGAACGGACCTCTTAGGGTCCCTGCCCCCTCGGACCACCCGACGGTAGATACCCCAGCGTGTCTCAGCCTGTGCTGACTTCACTGAATCGTCGTCTCTTCTTATATATGAAGTCCTTAATAAAAATTGTAATACAGGTCTGGATTAAAATTTTACACCTTACAATTAGGGTCAACAGATACAGAACAAGCAAATTAATAATTACTGAATTTACTATTTACCATCTAAGTTTCACACTCCTAAAACTCTGGAGAAGTCCAATATTCGGACATGTTTCCATCGACCAGTGAATCTAACAAGTTTGTTTTCCTTAAAGTTTTGACGACATTTAATTTTTCGGTGTTTCATTTTCAATTCTGATTTGATCTCTTTTAGGGACTGTAAGTTATAAGTGTCAGACTACATGATCACTTACCTAAAGTCATTCACCTAGATATGGTGACTTTCCACCCTTGTTCAATACCTCTGTCACTAACTCGGAACGAGAGTTGTAGAACTAAAAATGTTCTCCACTTTTACGGTGTCTGTCTTACTGACAGATAATTATACTGCCTATAAGTGGAAACTTAAAATGGATATCGTAGGAGAGAACGACGACTTTACCAGGTAAACAAAAATTTCCACTTTTAGGTAAGTGAAGAATTGGGTCCACAAGACCCAATCTCCGGTGACTACAGAGTCTCCTTGGTACGGTGAGGTCGGTCAGACGAAGAGTATGAAGAGTAAAGTAGACACGTCTGATAAGTTTGTAAGGTTCTCATTTTTCAAAAATTTTCAATACAATAGTCTAAACTAGATTACTCGTTGTGTTAATACCAGGGTCATTATGAACCAAGTATGATCAAAAAAATTTATATATACACTTGTGATATATAAAACCCTTCCTATTGTGGCATGACTAACTAATCGACCAGTGGGTGTAATACGCTAATTGGAAAACGATTGGATTATGACTGATAGCCTTAATGAATTTATGAATCTCAAGAGTGACCCTCTCTAACTTCCGTTTTCCTCTTCTCCCACCGTCTCCTACTCTCCGAATCTATCGTAGTGACTGAGTTACCTGTACTTAAACTCGTTTGAGACCCTCTATCACTTCCTGTCCCTTCCGACCACACGACGTCATGTACCCTAACGTTTCTCAGTCTGTACTGCATCGCTGACTTGTTGTTGGGTGAATACACGTGAAGTCTTACAACTTTACTAGGTCTGACTTCATAAATAAAGAGACAAGGGGGTACTATAAAACAGATGTTAAGACAATAACGTGAAGAATAGTATTATGTCAATTAACCAAATTTTTATTATTAAAGGAAGATGATATTACATACGAGTAACTTCAGTACCTTATACATTATAAGTAAAAGTACAGAGGACTTAATTAAAAGAAGAGTTATGTAAGCTTTTAAAGTCACAAACGACCTACTTTTATTTTATCCTTTTTAATTGTCATCGATGTCCTACTTACCCGAAGGGACCACCGAGTCTACCATTTCTCAGACTGATATTACTTGGGTCCAAGTTAGGGACCAGTCCTTCTAGGGGACCTCTTCCTTTACCGTTAGGTGAGGGTTACAAGGACGGACCCTTTAGGATACTTACCTTCTCGGACCGTCCGAAGTGAGGTACCCCAGTGTCTCTCAACCTGTGCTGACTTGTTGAGTGTGTGTATCCTATTTACTTTACAAGAAGATATTTTATCTATTTTTAGAGTGATTTTTGAAACTGTAACATCGAATTTATAATCAATAAATATCTCATCTTAGTATCTAGTTCACTTAAATTACTACAACCGAGGTCCTTAATTGTATTCTGTGAGGGGTAATCACCCGGAGGGACGACCGAGTCACCATTTCTTTGGTGGACGGTTACGTCCTCTGCACCTAAGGTAGGTACCCGGTCCTTCTAGGGGACCTCTTCCTTTAACGTTGGGTGAGTCCATAGGAACGGACCCTTTAGGGTACCTGTCTCCTCTGAACACCCGATCTCAGGTACCCCAGGGTTATCTCAGGGTGTGTTGAATCGTTAATCTGTTGTTGTTGAGAGGGAAGTCCGTCAGTCAAGTCAGTGAGTCAGTACAGACTAAGAAACGCTGGGGTACCTGACGTCGTATGGTCCGGAGGGACAGGTAGTGGTTGAGGATCTGAAATGTGTTTGAGTACAGGTAACTCAGTTAGTACGGTAGGTTGGTATACTAGGAGACAGCCGCGGAAGAGGAGGGTAGAAGTTCCCCGAAAAGTTTACTCAGTCAAGAAACGAAGTCCACAGGTTTCATAACCTCAAAGTCGAAGTCGTAGTCAGGAAGGTCACTTACAAGTCCTGACTAAAGGAAATCCCAACTGACCAACCTTGAGGAACGTCAAGTTCCCTGAGAGTTCTCAGAAGAGGTTGTGGTGTCAAGTTTTCGTAGTCAAGAAGCCACGAGTCGAAAGAAATGTCAGGTTGAGAGTGTAGGTGTGTACTGGTGACCTTTTTGGTATCGAAACTGATCTGTATGGAAACAACCGTTTCATTACACAGACGAAAAATTCCACGATAGATCCACCCAGTATCGAAAAGAAAGTTCCTCGTTCACAGAAAATTAAAGTGTCGACGTCAGTGGTAGACGTCACTAAAACTTCGGGGGTTTTATTTTAGAGAAGTTACAAAGGTAACAAAGGGGTAGATAAACGGTACTTCACTACCCTGGTCTACGGTACTAGAAGCAAAAGACTTACAACTCAAAATTCGGTTGAAAAAGTGAGAGGAGAAAGGGAAAGTAGTTCTCCGAGAAATCAAGAAGAAACGAAAGTCGGTAATTCACACCACAGTAGACGTATAGACTCCAATATCTATAAAGAGGGCCGTTAGAACTAAAGTCGAACACGAAGTAGGTAGAGTCGTAAAGAGTACTACAAGAGACGTATATTCAATTTATTCGTCCCACTGTTATATGTCGGAACTACACGAGGAAAAGGATAAACTTTGGTCAGATAACAAGGTACAAGTCAAGATTGACAACGAAGGACTGGGCGTATGTCTATAGAATTCTCCGTCCAGTCCACCAGACCATCAGGGTAGAGAAAGTCTTAAAAGGTGTCAAACAACACTAGGTGTATCAGTTTCCGAAAACGTATCAGTTGTTTCGTCTTCATCCACAAAAAGACCTTGAGACAACGAAAAAGCTACTGGGTCTCCTACAACCGTTAAACTAGAGACCAAGGAGACGGAAAAGATTTTGGTCGAACTTGTAGACCTTGAAGTATCAAGTGCATGACCACTTCGGACCGAACCTCTTAAAACTCGTAATCAAACGATCACACACTCTACTCACGTTAACATGTCAACAAACTTGTAAGAAACCGTAACGGAAAGAAACTCTAACCTTACTTTTGACTGGAAAAGGTCAGGACACCGGTGACGACTCAAAAGGTTTAAACGACCGTATAACTCACGTCGTGAACGTGTTGTAGTGGAAAATCCTAAACTTTGTCGAGCTGACCTTAAGGTAGTAGAGGTGATCGAAACAAACATCACTACGAAAGATTCCGGGTGAACTGAAACGTGAGGTCTTACAGACCGAGATTCACCCACTAGTGTCGTAGCATCAAAAGACCCAGTACTTCTAGAAAAAACATATCAAGGAGACATATAAGAACGGTGGAGAAGAATTATAAAAGACGAAGAAAATTCAGGTATGGTAAAGACAGGAAATAACACGGGTAGAAACGTACTTTACAAGGGAACCATAAAGATTAAAAGAATTTCTCTAAAGAACAGAAAGGGTAAGATAACAAAAGTAGATAAAGAAACGAAACTAATGACCTTTCCGAAAGAATAGAGAGGAACGAAAAGGAACCTTGAGACGTAAGTTTACCCATATAGAAAGGAAAAGAAGAAACGGAAAGTGAAGAAACGTGTCGACAAACATTCGGGAGGAGTCTGTTGGTAAAACGGAAAAACGTAAAGACAAAGGACCCCTACCAGAACTAGGGACGGAGGACACGTTATAGTACTTGGAGGCAGGTATCAAGAAGTCCGTGAGACAGATAGTCTAGATTGGGGAACTTAGATAAAGAGTGAAGGTGACATATTAACATTCCCTAAACTAAATCCAGTATGGACTTACCAGATCACCAAAAGGGATGAAAGAAGTTAAATTTAGACTTAAAACGTTATTCCTCGAGTACAGGACTCGGTATCAGTCGAGGAACAGAACAAAAACGACTGACATATCTCACAGAGGTGTACACCGACGTTTCTTATATTAGAGAGACCAAAACCATAACTGGTAGACCACTACCGGTACACATCTCAGAAGAGAGAACAACAACCTTCTCCTACAAACGATACTGGTCACGTAAGAGAACCGTTTTGAGATAATCAGAAACCGGACGAAGTAAAACATGAGGTTACGGTTTAAGTGGACAATGAGGTCATAAAGAACTGAAGGATGAAAACGTAAGATCAGGGGATATTATTTTCCCTTTAGAGGGAATCACGATAAGTATAAGTACAAGAGTCATCGAGTCAACACAGGTAAAAAACTCTGGGGTACCTGACATCGAACAGTCCGAGGAGACGGGTACCTTAAAGGGTCCGTTCTTATGACCTCACCCAACGGTAAAGGAGGAGGTCCCCTAGAAGGGTGGGGCCCTAGTTTGGACTCAGAGAACGAAACTGTCCTCCTAGGAAATCTTGACTCGGTGGACCCTTTGGGAGGGAATCACGATCCTCGTTTTGTATTTCTCGTTTTATTCACCTTAACTTTTAACGGTTCGTTTTGTATAGTCAAACACAGTGTTAAAATTGATCTTGGACAACCAAAACCCTCTTTTTAGTGAACTTCAAACAAAAACGGAAGTACCTCAATTAGAGTTTCCTTTCTATGATTAATTATACATGATGTAGATTATAGTCACTCAGTAAGACATAATTAGTATAGGTGTCTTTTTAGACAACTCAGACTCCCCCGACAGTGTAAGTAGAATATCGGTCGTTAACAATCAGTATGTTTCGATCGTAATTTATATTCTTTACTGTTCAGTAACTTTGACCTTCCCTTAATTCGGAACATACTTGTTTTTTGACACTGAGTCACTCAATATTGGTCACGTTTCTCTTAAAACAAAAGGAAAAAGGGTTTCTTTAGACCGTTTTACTAGGATGACATACACTTGAAAAGAACATAATAGAGGTATTTCTTGGACGGACGGTTATATCCTCTGGACCCAAGTTAGGGACCTAGTCCTTCTAGTCATAGAATTGTGAGAGTCGGTTGGTGTTAAGGGTGGGGGGGGGGTGGGGTAAGACATAGAGTAGTATAATCGTACCCGTTCAGGTAGTAAGTAATGGAGTAAATTGAACTCGTACAACTGGACGATAATTTATCAGTATCAAAAATGTTGTTGTTTAGATTCTCTACGTATTCTCGTCTTCGTTACTTTTATACTTTGAAGATCTTAGAAGGTCAGATATAGGGTACTCCAACCTAACTCTCGTCTTAAACCTCATTTCTCAACTGAGTAACCTTTTCTGAGACTACGACCCTCCCTAACCCCCGTCCTCCTCTTCCCCTGCTGTCTCCTACTCTACCGACCTACCGTAGTGACTGAACTACCTGCACTCAGACTCACTTGAGGCCCACAACCACTACCTGTCCCTCCGGACCGCACGACGCTAAGTACCCCAGCGTTTCTCTTCCTGTGCTGACTCGCTGACTTGACTTGACTTGACTTGACTTGGTTTGACTCCAACTCAATCTTCCTCGGTCGTAACTGACCAAAATACACAGTCAAAGAGAGTATCCACGAACTGTATATCCTGAAGTCATACGTAACGTTGTTAGGTTGATTCTTTCGTACTAAAGATGAAATACGGATTCCTTCGACGTTTAAGTTTCCCGGTCCACGGAAACTATCTCAATGAGTCGATTTTAGATCGTATGGTCCTAAACGTGGGTCATACTTCACCAAATCTGATTTTCGAGTAAAGGTCAGTTCTGTGCACATGGAGTGCTTCTCTTTATAAAATTAAACATAACATCAACTCTCCGAGACCCTTTCTTAATTTTTAATTCCAAAACAAAAATCAATATTTATAGTGAATGTTTAAAAAAAAAATGATCTTTAGAGGGTCGGTTTCCAAAATCTTTACCATTGTTAATAAATGAAATGGTTTGTGTATAGTTTAAAAAGATCCGAACGAGAACCAAATGTAAAAGTACCTTTAAATGAAGTAAGTTTTTGTTTGTGACAACATTTAGACTTAATGTTAATTAGTGATTAAAAGAAATGTCGGACAGTATTAAAATCTTAAACCGAATTAAATCGACAAAACCCCACAAAAAAATTTTATTTAATGGTCCTTTTTTATATCTTTTACATTAACTTAGTCACAACGAAAGCATAGACGGTGGATTTGATGGGATGTTAAGAAACTTTTCTCGAGTTGTGGCTCTATTGTACTCCCTATTTGTAAGGTCATAAGGTATGACTCCTGTCTAGAATCTCGGTTGTATGTTGTAAACAAGAAAGGTATTTATGAACATAAATAGATTTAAAATCTTTCTTTTTACGTTTAATTACGTTATTGAGAACAGAGAATCCGTCTATAAAAGTTTACACAACAATGTGATAGTAAATAAGGCACGGTATTTATTTGAAGTCACAATCGTTCCTATTTAATTTGGTTCCAGGGACTGGGTCCTAGATCGATAGTTCGTTTTGACATTGTTTAGTATTTTACATTAGTGTATACTTGTGAATTACCAATCTTTGTAAGGTACGTCATATTTATCTCTTGTTATACTAAGTACAAAAGTAACCCATCTTGTGACCCCGTTGAACCCTGTTAGGAAGTCTATTAGGAAAATTATCTAATAATCTTACAGTGTTGACTTTTCTTTGACCATTAAAGAAAATATATAGATGGGGTTGTGGTAACAAAGGAACATCGACAACTACTCCTTTGACTACAGGCTTCTCCAAATATTAAACGGACTCCAATGTGTCTAAAAAGACCGTCTCAACCCTGATATTGTCTTCAATTTGGAGAAAGGAAGAATATATATAAATAATGTCCCGAAGGAAATATCGAGTCAGTCATTTCTTAGACGGACGTCACGTCCTCTGGACCCAAGATAGGGACCCAACCCTTCTAGGGGACCTCTTCCTTTACCGTTGGGTGAGGTCATAGGAACGGACCTTTTAGAGTACCTGTCTCCTCGGACCACCCGACATCAGGTACCCCAGTGATTCTCAGTCCGTGCTGACTCGCTGATTGTGTGTGATTGTGTTCGTATAATGTCTTTTATTTCCATTGATACCAAAAGTGAATTTTAGAAAATATCCAAAAAACTAAGGAGTCGAAAAATTTACAACTCCTTTTTAGTTTTCTTTGATTTCAGTATTAATAAGACCGTGTTACCAATTTCTTAAACGGTCGGTCACTTCCTCTATGTTCTCTGTACCTAAACTAGGGACCCACCCCTTCTAGGTGGCCGCCTCCTTTACCGTCGGGTGAGGTCATAAGAACGGACCTTCTCAGGTGCCTGTCTCGTCGGACCGTCCCATGTCAGGTACCCCGGAGTTTCTCGACCTGTGCTGGTTCACTAACTCGTGTGTATCGACACGATCTATGACGAGATTTACGAACCCTCTGTAATCATTTGTTGTGTCTGTTTGCAAGGACGGGAGGACCTCGACTGTATAATCATTGCCGTCTATTATGTGGTCTGTTCATTCCTTTAATACACGATCATGATTTCTGCTAAGTACTACACCTTAATTTAATATATTTAATTTGGTTCCTCAGGGGTTGGAGACGCGGAGTCTGGTCATGGAGGACAGTCTAGTCGTCGCCGTAATCTAATTTTCATTCCACGTGTTTATTTACATTATACGAACTTTACTAGGACTTTGGTATGAGGTGGTGGTTGGCCAGACACCTTTTTAGCGGAAGGTACTTTAACCAGGGACCCAGGTTTTTCAAACTCCTGGGGACTTATTCGGTCCATTCCCTCCCCCTCTTAGTTGACATCCTTCGATGAAAGTCACTTTTGATCCTTACGGTCTAATCCACACTACTGTTCATTAGACTTTCGTTTAAGGACTTCCGTCTCGCCGAGGTGTTCTTAATCTCCTCCACTCTTCGTCTCCGTGTATTCCGAGATCTCCTTCTCCTTAATCCGTGACCCCTGTGGTTCCCCTGTCCCAGAGTCCACTCCCACAGCCCCCCACAACCCTCGGTCCACTCCGACTCCACCTCATTGTTCATGTCGTCGTCGTCTACGACCGTTTCGTCATCACCCTTCGGTGCGCTACGTTTTTGACGCCTCGACAACGTTCTCGGAGCCAAGGATAAGGGTTGACCTACACCTGTGTGTGGGGACGTCCAAACTCGTCTCTACACTGTACAATACCGTAACTTAAATTTCCATAAAAAAATTACACGTTCTTTCCTTCGTTCCTGTAGTTAAACCTTCTATAACATCAGTAGGTTCACTCTCCATTACTACCAAACTTGGTCCCTCTTTCGTTACCTTCACTTTTTTCACCCGTTCAAGTACCATATAAAACTTCTACCTTCTTTATAAATAAACTAGCAAATTAACTAAACTATATATGTCGTTTACACACTCAGATCATCTGTAAATAATTTTGGTCAGATTATCCAGTGGTAGTCTTTCTCAGACGTTAACGGAAATTTGTTTGTTATGTGGAGTGTCCACGAGTGTATTTGTTAAATTAGAAATTTAAGTTTCCTGACTTCTTATGTGTACTGAAGATCTTTTAGGAAACTGATGGGGTACATACAACACTAAAAAAAAGAGACGACAGAGGAGACCTGTAGTGAGATAGGGAATAGTTTACAGGAAAGAATGTATCGGAAGAGAAGATGGTAGAGCTTTGTAGGTTTTAATTTTCGTGAAAGAAAGAGAGGATCAGGTGGTAAGTCAGTTTTTAGACGTTTTACATACACTATAAACGGAAAGTTTTGATTTTAGTTAATTTTCTTTGTTTTTGGGAGTTATGACAAAAGAGTAGATAAATAATCGGTGGATTAGAAAAACAGCCTCTTCCGCTACCGTGGGGTGAGGTCATGAGAACGGACCTTTTAGGTTACCTACCTCCTCGGGCCATCTGACGTCAGGTACCCTAGCGATTCTCAGCCTGTGCTGACTCGCTGAAGTGAAAGTGAAAAGTGAAAGTACATAATCTCTTCCTTTACCGTTGGGTGAGGTCATGAGAACGGACCTTTTAGGGTACCTGCCTCCTCGGACCACCCGGTGTCAGGATACCTCAGTGTGTCTCAACCTGTACTGACTTCGTTGAATCGTCGTCGTCGTCGTTAGAAAGGCATCATTAATTTGAAGAGCTTTGTCACGAGTCACCACTTAGAAAAAACAAGAAGTGTATAATAAATAAGGAGTTTAGTAAAATTATAACGGTGGTGTCTCCGTCCAGATAAACTTAAAGGCATTATTTCAATTGCTTTTAGATGAAAACGATAGAGTTTATTGAGGAAAATGCAAGAATAATAAATAACGTAAAAAACAGGAATTAACTCGAAAGATTTAACGTCAAGTTTGATTACAAACACTTAAAAAGACTCTGGCTAAATTATGAGAAGAAATAAGAGAAAGTGATCGCAAGAAAGGATGATTCAGTACTTTATGATTACAGTCAAAAGAAGAGGGCGACCCTTAGAAAGGGGGAAAGAAATAGGAGAAAAAAGAAAGGAGAAGAGAAGACACAAAATAATGTTTATGTCTGAGGAGATTCTTTTGGATTTGGTAAGGTAACCGAAGCCGAAACTGAATATGCGATTTTGGTTTAGGTTCCAACGACAATTGCTTCTGTAAAAAGAAAGACCTAGGCTAAAGACTAACATGGCTTCCGTTAAGTTTATTTTCAACAGGTTTTATTTTTAGGCAAGAGAGGGAGAACTGTGTGAGTATAATTAGTTTCGGTACAGTTGTAAACACAAAAGATCGAGTTATTTACTGAGGTGAGTGAATGTTTTCGACCATCGGAGGTAGAATAATAAATAAGATTAAAGAAGTATGGATATCATCATAATTTTTAATAAATACAGATCATTTGATGAAAGAATGGTATATAAAAGTCACAGTGACACGATAAAAATAAGAAGTTATAAGATAACGAAGATAATGAGTCCTTGAGAATTGGACCTATGAAGATAGTTTCTAGGAAAAGACTTTCGAAAAAGAATAGAACTAACCTCAATCGAGGGATTTCCCATTGTATCTGAATGTCAAGTCGTACCGTCTAACTTACTACAAAGATAAAAGGGAGTGAGCATTTTTAGAGATTTTAGTGTCCCTTTTCTGTATTTTGTATTGTCGGGTATTTTACTTTTCTTAATCTCTTCTGTCCTGTTACACAATAAATAAATTCTTATGAATCCCTCTATCACTATTTTAAAACTACTTTAGGTAAGTAAAGACAGGGTCTACCTTATTGTCCCTGATGTTAATGGGAGGTTTGTTTGTGTTTTGTCTGTGTACATACTTGGTCACTACACATTCTGTGACCTGAAGTATTTTCCTACCTCGTCTCTAGGGGTCCTTTCTCCTTTGTGTGGTGTGTTCGGGTGTCAACGGAGTCAAATCCCTTGGATCACTCTTAGACTACTTAAGGGACGTAGCTCTACCTCTACTCTCCGGTCCCTCACTCCCTTTGATCTGAAGTGTCCTATCTCACGAACTCTTGTTCTTCAACGGTCTTAGAAGTCTAAGTGTCACCGAGGGTGAGTTCCCAGATCGACTCATGACGAATTACGAGCACACACTCCTTATGCGAACCCGCTACCTTTCTTGGAGAAGTTTTCTGATCTCCCGGTGTACCCTGTCTGTCTTCTCAGATGAGTAGACATCCAATAACCCATTACATGTGTCTCCTCAAACCGAATGGAGTCATGACCTCGTTTGTGATGACGTCCGAAGACTCCACCGAGTCACCATTTCTTAGGTGGAGGGTTACGTCCTCCGAGTTTGAGATAGGGACCCAACCCTTCTAGGGGACCTCTTCCTTTACCGTTGGGTGAGGTCATAAGAACGGACCCTTTAGGGTACCTGTCTCCTCGGACCACCCGATGGCAGGTGCCCCAGTGTTTTCTCGACCTGTACTGAATCGTTGATTTGTTGTTTTTTCGTTTGTGATGAGTTGACTAATGTTCATTAAAATGAGCGTAAGGTCTGGGTTTGAGTTCTTGTAAATGTCTTTAGGGTTTTGGTAGGTAGTGGGCTGTTCCATTTTGAGTGATATCGACCGTATGTTATTTTATTAAAATTTATTTAATAGTCCGTACGTCACTTCGTCTTTGACTACTAAACACTACTCCTCTATTTAGTCCGTTAACCCGTACTAGATCTTAATTGTGTCTACAACCCTTGTCGGCTGTTTCTATATTTTTATTGATAACTGACATAAGATACATAAGTTGTGTTATTTGTCCTCTTCTTCCTCTCTTCAACTCCCCACGTCATCTGTCACAGTACTCTTTAGAACTATCTGTACAAGTAATAAAACTAACACCCCCTACAAAAGTGTCCACTTACATAACAGTCTTGTAATTTAAAATGTGAACCTCAAGGAGGGACGACAGATGTCTGTAAACCTTGGATTTTTCGGGATCTGGAATCTCAGATTACCATACGTTTTTTAACAACCCTGAAGGGACCGTCACGTCGTCAATTCTGAAGGAGAAGGGTACGTCCCTTACACCGAGTCAGGAACTGGTCCTTTTATCCTAGGGTGTACGGAGTGTCGGTATTTTGGTTTTGTATTTTGTCTTAGTTATGAAATTGTTTAAGTTATTTCTGAAATTTTTACTAGGTGAAGTTTTTATTAGAAAGTTTTTGTAAACGAGAAGTAATAGGAGAGGATTCCTTCAGTCTACATTAAAAAAGATAGTGTTGTCAGTCCTTTACCATTATTAAAGGATCTCCCTCAGACTACAGTGAACTTCCAGAAGAAAATGTAGTCTATAGGACCCCTTAAGTTCCAGTTGGAAAGGTTTAACATCTGTGTCCCTAGGGACGATTCCTACTGAGACTGAAAAGGACCCCTAAGTACACGGTGCTCTTTACAAGTCCGTCACAAGTAGTGGAAATAATTGGGAAAATGTCCCCTTCAACTCGTGAACACGTCTCAAATCTTACTTGTGGGTTGTCTACCGGCGAGTGTACTGAATGTGAGGAAAACTCCAAGGGAGACGGTGAGGAGTACTTTACTGGAATGGGGTTCTTACTCAAAGGTGACATAAACTTATCCGTCTTTTCGATAGAAAAAGTGAAAGAATACGAAGGGGTTTATGTTGACGGTATAAAGGGTCAAACACTAACATCTTTTTCTTCTACCTCAATCAGGGTTTTCCTTATTCTCTCTTTGTGTGTCGGAGAATGTAAGTCTATATCTTCTCCCAGACACTTAACTTTAAGTGTTTGATTTATATTTTAACAAAATTTCATTGAAACCCTTCGAACTCACTGAACCGAGTCACCCATTTCTTAAGTGGAAGTTACCTCTGTGTCCTCTGCACCCAAGCTAGGAACCCAGTCTTTCTAAGAGGACCTCCTCCCGTTCTTGAGGTCACAAGAACGGACCCTTTAGGGTACCTGTCTCCTCGACCTCCCATGTCAGGTACCCCGACGTTTCTCCGTCTGTACTGACTCCCTGATTTATTGTTGTTGTTCCTCTGGTAACCTAAGTGAATGGTTCCGAAAGAGTGTGGTTACAATTTTAAACAGTTTTAGGCAATATCCTTTTCATCCTTAGACGGTCGATAACCTCCGTTGTAAATGATAATAAGATGTACCGGGTAGGAGTTGAAACGTAAAAATTAAGTCCTAATAAACCGTACTTGAACGTACTCACTCCAGTAAGTGTCCTAGAGATTTCCGGAGGTAAAAGTGACAACACTAAAACTTCCTGAAGTGCACTTGTCCTCTGTCTTTGATTGTGTCTATGGTCGAAAAGGAGTTGACATCCCTTGATCAAGTAATAAGTTATTTTAAGTCTGGTTTGGATCTATGAATAGTGATCATCTATTTTACTTTCCGACTCCACCTTTGTCGACAAAAAGATATTTTGCTCCCATTTATAATATCTTCGATGATGATATTACCTGTCATTTCCTAATTAATGTTATAATATAGTCAGGGTCTGAGACTTGAACTCTAAGGGACTTCTCTATCAAGACTCGTATAAAAACTGAACATAAAAACGGAGATAAAGAAAAAAGGATACTTGACTACTGTAGAAAAAAGGACTCATTTATTTAAATTATCTTCCTAAGATAACTGAAACTTTATTTTTTATACGTCGGTGTCATTTGTATTTCTTAATAAAGTTCTATTTTTACTCTTCCCATTCATCCCCCTTTTTTACGACTTCTCAAATTAAAAATCGTTGATTTTTTTAAAATTCAAATATAAGGTAAATATCTATAATATTTTATAACCGACATAAGAGGGAAAACATGTTATGTAGAAACATCGGACAGAATAAGGGTCATAAAAGATGGAGGGAGAGAGGGCCGGTTTTATCCAAGAAAAACAAGAAGTTATTTAGATGCCCTTTCTCCGTTTTATCCACTCCTCAAGCATAATTCTTCATGTTTGATGATTCATTTTTTATTCAATGTTCTTACATTACATGTTGTGTCCCTTACCAATTATAAAATATTATTGAAACGTACCTCATATTAGATATGTTTATAACTTAATGATACAAATGTGACTATATTATAACATTCAGTTGATATGAAGTTTCTTTTTTTGTTAGATAAGGAACTAAACTGAAACGAAAATAAGAAAGAGAAGTCAATTTTTTATCATTTAGAAAAGTTATCACCTCGTCAGATTTCCTTTTGGACCTTATCGACCTGAGACACCAATCTTGCCTGACACACTTACAATTCAAGAGTCTGAAGACCCGCAAAAACATGAAGTGGTCCCTCATCTAAACCCCTATTAACGGTGGAATAGGGACAGACCACCAACTTCGTCTAAGAGGACTCCAAAAGAAAAAAAAAAGACTAGACTTTTACTCATCGTATCTACAGTTTTCTCATTATACTTGTTATCTTCTCTAAATGTTCCCGGATCCTTTAACCTCTTAATCCCATTCTTCGGACAATACCTAAACCAGTTTCCGTTCTTCTGTTATTTCAAACTCATTTTGTCGAAAGTGTCAAAAGGACTAAACCGACTTTCCTCTCCGGTGGAAGATTTACTACTCTTTATCAAAGGTGTTCCGATAAACTATTATGACATAAGACACCGACGGCGGGTCAGTAATTTTATACTTCAGTCATTTATATACTTTGATACCTGGGTGATATTGTCAATCATTTAAGTGGTTGATGTTAGTATAAGGATACAGACAATATTTCCTTTTAAGACATACAGTACATGACTTAAAAACAGAACGAATGTCACTAATCACAGATGTCAATTCAACTTTTTTCGTGAACCTGTAGACCTCTATATAAAATTAATTAGTATAAAACGTAAAGAGTCAGACTGAAAGTACTGACTCTATTTTATAATGAGTTCTAAAGGTTACTTGATTCAAGACTAAAATCTGTAACATTATCGAGTAATCCGTACAAAGGTCATACACTCCATCCTTAAGAGACACAAACTATTGACCCTCCAATAATCAGAATTCGATCTGTGATAAATAGAAACACAGTTCAGTATCGAATAGTAACACAAGAACGGAGAATTTATAAATGATAGACATAAAATGGGTGTCACAGAATAAATCTAGGGTAATCACACTTATTGTACTTAAAACCTTCCGTCTTTCTCTTTGGCAATCCCAGTACATGGGCCTGACGTCACTCCACTCCTAAACGGTTATCGAAGGTCTTTAATGGGAAACTGGACGTCGACTCTACTGACAGAAGAGAGAGGACGATCAGGGAAGAGAGCACGTAAGAATTTTAGTCTTCGAAAAGGACCATTAACGAGGAAATAAGGAAAGTTGTCATTGTTGACCGGAGATTAAAGGACGAATATAACAGATCCCATCAAATAAAAAGACTAGTTTGGGTATAACGATATCAAGGAGACTTTGACCGACACCGGTAAGTTAAGTAAGAGAGGGATAAATGTAGTAGTCAATTTATTGTACCACGGACTAGAATATAAGGAAACGTTTACCGTATTTCTTTATTGATAAAGAAGACCCTTTGATGAGGTACAAGAACGACCAAACTTAATGAGTCGTATACTTTATCTTACAAAAGGAGAGAAGTCACGGATTATGACAAAGGAAAAGAAGAGTCAGAGTCGTTTTAGAGGACGTTCTATTATTTAGCAAAATCATTTCTGTGAAAACTTTTTATAGAGCACTCAAATCGTACAATTTACTAGTTTCCATTTAGGTAAAAAAAAGACCTATTTACTGTTACTAGAAAGACAAAATTTTGTCCAACACTACCGTAAACTTAGTTGAAAAACACTTTGTCTTGTCCAAAAATTATTTCGTCTTCCTGTACCCCAAAACGAACCGAATTACTTGACAATGAGAAGGATTAATCTTCTAATACACGAGTACGTCTCCAATCTTATTAATTCAAATATAGATGAATAGTTTGGTACTGTCATCCTTAGTTATCGTTATCAACTAATGTGTGTAAGTTTGTTGACTTTTTCTATTAACCCCTTTTTTTAGTGGGGAAATCACGTCTTTTACAAGATTTTACATGTTACTTTTGAAAAAATTTTTTTTTTTAATTCGTGTATCCCGACCCGTTTTTCAACAAGTTCAAAAAGACAATATCGGATACTTTTTGCGCTTACTTGAAAAATCGGTCGGGATATAATGAATCCTTTTTTTAAAAAAAAATGTTGTAACATAACCTAGACCAATATCAACTATGACAGAGGGAAGAATGTACGACTGGTAGAAGAAGATGACAAGAAGTATATACAAAGAAATCATGGACTTTTAAATTTTTGTAGAACGTTTAAGTGTACTTCACTCACTGACTTCAACGACAGTACAGACTGAGAAACGCTGGGGTACCTGACATCGGATGGTCCGAGGAGACAGGTGCCTAAAAGGTCCGTTCTTATGACCTCATCCAACGGTAAGGGAAGAGGTCCTCTAGAAGGGTTGGGTCCCTTACTTGGGTCCAGAGGTAGCAACATTCGTCCCTTCGTTTAAGTGTATGTACTGTTTTTATTACCTTCTTTTATGTTTAGAATTTATCTAATTGAAAATAGAGGTTATCTAAAAAAACCGTTTACATTGTCGGCATGTATGAATATTAATAGAAAAAGTGTCTAAAATAAATTGTATTAATATCTAAAAAATTTTTCACTGTATAAAACCATCAAAGTAAATGGAAGAACTAATTACCTTTATCTTTTACTCAACGTAAATTTCAACAAAATAGAACCTTATTAATTATGTGTGTCTGTTCACCTACGTAAACATTCGTGACAAATTAACTACCGATGTACATGGACGATTGGTCCAATACTCCATCTGTCATTGGTCACGGAAATTTCGTGAACACAGATAGGGGAGAATGAGAGTCTCCGTTGATCGTTAGTTGTAATTAAGGAACGAAAAGAAATATAAGATACACGTTACATCCATGTGGACTTTTTGTGTAACAAAACGACACTTTTCGACTCATCGTTAGGGTCTAAACCGACACATTCCTTTCCTGTTTAATCGTCTGGATTCTTCTCTGATTCGGTTTATCCCACAAACCTAGTGTCAGACTGAACTCGAAGGGACTCTGAAATATTTTCCGGGAAGACCTTTTCAATTAACAGTTGCAGTATCTCCTCAGAACACGTTGCAAACGGAGTAGAGTCACCTTAGTAAATAGTCCCGATGTCGCGGTCGTTTTACGACGTGGAAGTCGGGATTATTCAAGACCGTCCCGCCCGATGCTTGATGAGACATACAAAACGAAGATTTAAATGGTACGACGTGTGGTTTAGAATCCTCCTCCAACTTTATCTTGTCAAGAGAACCTAATTTCCTTATAAAAGTCGACTAGGTCCGAAACACCGTACCTCCCTGTACTTGAAATAACGGTGTAACAGTTCTGGTTGCAGGGGTCGAATTTCTACCTCGATCCTGGTCCTTGTAAACCGATGCTTTCGAGTGTCATACTGAAAGAATTATGTATTAAGTCCGAAGGGTCCACCGAGTTACCCTTTCTTAGGAGGATGTTACGTCCTTGAACCCTAACTGGGGAACCAACCCTTCTAAGGGACCTCTTCTTTTATCGTTGGGTGAGGTTATAAGACGGACCCTTTAGGGTACCTGTCTCCTCCGACCGTCCGATTTCAGTACCCCGGTGTTTTCTCAGTCTGTGCTAAATCCCTCATTTGTCGTTGTTTTATATTAAAAGTCGGATTTCACTTATAGGAGGAACCACAAAAAAGGTGAGGTAAATAGACAAGACAGAAAGTCCTTTGACAGAATAAGTCTACAACCTATAGATCTATAAGTCAAGTCAAGTCAGTGAGTCAGTACAGACTGAGAAACGCTGGGGTATTTAGGGTCGTGAGGTCCGGAGGGACAGGTAGTGGTTGAGGGTCTCAAGTGAGTTTGAGTACAGGTAACTTAGCCACAACGGTAGGTCGGTAAAGTAGGAGACAGTAGGGGAAGAGGAGGACAGGGGTTAGGGAGGGTCGTAGTCCCAGAAAAGGTTACTCAGTTGAGAAGTATACTCCTCCGGTTTCATAACCGTAAAGTCGAAGTCGTAGTAAGGAAGGTTACTTGTAGGTCTTGACTAGAGGAAATACTACCTGACCAACCTAGAGGAACGTCAGGTTCCCTGAGAGTTCTCAGAAGAGGTTGTGGTGTGAAGTTTTCGTAGTTAAGAAGTCACGAGTCGAAAGAAGTGTCAGTTTGAGAGTGTAGGTATGTACTGGTGTCCTTTTTGGTATCGGAACTGATCTACCTGGAAACAACCGTTTCATTGCAGAGACGAAAAATTATACGACAGATCCAACCAGTATTGAAAAGAAGGTTCCTCATTCGTAGAAAATTAAAGCACCGACGTCAGTGGTGGACGTTACTAAAACCTCGGGTCTTTTTATTTTAGACTGTGACAAAGGGGTAGATAAAGGGTACCTCACTACCCTGGTCTACGGTACTAGAATCAAGAGACTTACAACTCAAAATTCGGTTGAAAAAGTGAAAGGAGAAAATGAAAGTAGTTCTCCGAAAACTCAAGGAGAAGTGAAAGACGGTTTTCCCACCACAGTAGACGTATAGACTCCAATAACTATAAAGAGGACCGTTAGATCTAAGGTCGAACACGAAGAAGATCGGGTCGCAAAGAGTACTACATGAGACGTATCTTCAATTTATTCGTGCCACTGTTATATGTCGGAACTGCATGAGCAAAAAGATAAACCTTGGTCAGACAACAAGGTACAGGTCAAGATTGACAACGAAGGACTGGACGTATGGCCAAAGAGTTCTTCGTCCAGTCCACCAGACCATAAGGGTAGAGAAAGTCTTCAAATAACACTATGTGTGTCAGTTTCCGAAACTACATCATTTCTTTCGTCTCCATCTACAAAAAGACCTTGAGTGAACGAAAAAACTACTAGGTCACCTACAACCGTTAAACTAGAGACCAAGGAGACGAAAAAGATTTTGGTCGAACTTGTGGACCTTCGAGTGTCAAGTGCATAACGACTTCGGACCTCTTAAAACTCGACTGACACCCAGTCTAGTACTTGTGGAATAACGGTTTAACTCTGAATATAACTTCTTTCATCCTTTTGGTGATTTGGTAAGTCCATACTGGATTTAGTTTAGGGAATACTAATATGTCATCTTCACTCTTTGTCTAAATTCCCTGATCTAGACTATCTCACGGACTACTTGATACCTGACTCCAAGCACTGTGACATGTCCTCTGTCCCTAGTTCTGGTAGGGGCACCTTTTTCTTCACGTTTTTTCGTTTTACCGACAGACTCCTCCGGAATGTTTATCGACACTTTTCTTGTCTTCGCTTTTCGTTTCCTCTTTTCCTTTCTATATTCGTAGACTTACGTCTCAAGGTTTCTTATCGTTCCTCTCTATTCCTTCGGAAGGAGTCGCTAGTTACGTTTCTTTATCTCCTTTTGTTGTCTTACCCTTTCTGATCTCTAGAGAAGTTCTTGTAATCTCTATGGTTCCCTTGTAAAGTACGTTTCTACCCGAGATATTTCCTGTCTTTACCATACCTAGATTATCTTCATCTTCTATAATTCTTATCCACCGTTGTTATGTGTCTTCTTGACATGTCTTTTCTCGAAGTACTGGGTCTATTAGTGCTACCACCCTAGTGAGTAGATCTCGGTCTGTAGGACCTTACACTTCGGTTCACCCGGAATCTTTCGTAGTGATACTTGTTTCGATCACCTCCACTACCTTAAGGTCACCTCGATAAAGTTTAGGACTTTCTACTACGACACTTTCACGACGTGAGTTATACGGTCGTTTAAACCTTTTGAGTCGTCACCGGTGTCGTGACCTTTTCCAGTCAAAAGTAAGGTTAGATCTACAATCAATCAATCAATCGATCACAATTAACGAGTCAGCACAGACTGAGAAACACTGGGGTACCTGACATGGGACGGTCCGAGGAGACAGGTACCTCAAGACATCCGTTCTTATGAACTCACCCGAGGACATGGGAAGAAGTCCTCTAGCAGGATTGGGTCCCTAGTTTGAGCCCGGAGGACGTAACGTCCGTCTAAGAAATAACAGACTTGGTGGTCCCTTTAGGGATATGAAAGAATTTGAAAGAGACATTAATAAAATTTAGGGAAATATTTATTACTAGGAAAACAAGATGAAAGACTTTTGTAAAAAAAAAAGACTTTTCATGACACTTTGAAATAGATAATTGTGGAGAAAGGTAAAAAAACATAAAAACACAAAACCCAAAAGTAAACTCAACCAGTTTAATCAGACGCTTTTGTATAAAAGAAAAAAATTTTACTTTAAGAGTAAAATCAAAGTAACTACACGATAAAGGAGAGTGAAAAGACACCTATAATGACGGACCCTCCTATTTCCAGACAACTGAAAGACCCTCGAGTGACCTCCGTCCCTGGTCTTCGGTGTCTTAAGTGACTTCTCAGTAACAGAAATGGTGTCGATCACGAGGTCGGGTCCTTCCCCACAGACTAGACGTACTAACACGTACCTACTCCCAGAGATCCCTCGACTGACGACAGTTAGTAAAATCTTTATAAATGGTCGTGTAAACAAAATCTGGGTTGAAATAGAGGTCACGACCTGCTGAGACTTTGACAAGAAAGATTCTGAAACTCTTAAGAGACTCGTTAAACTAAACCAAAAGTGAAAAGGACTAAAGATCGAAATTCTAAATCGAAAGAACCCAGATAATTTATGTCATGTAATTATGTAGTTGAACGTGAGTCTTAAAACAATGGAAACAGACGAGAAGACAATAGGAGGAAGAAAACTCAGAATAGAAATTTTTATAAAAGAAATAACATTAAAATGACACTTCCCAATGTAATCTACGGACACAGATTTTCGGATTAGACCTTTGTGTATTCACGGAGTTAAAATTTTTTGATATAAGTCACAGCACATGATTGAATAGTACCTTTTCTTATACTTTTTCTTGGACTTAGAGAAACGATATACGAACTTTGATTATGTTATAAAATTCAGTTGATACAACAATAACAACAAATCAACGATTCAGTACAGACTGAGAAACCACTGACGTACCTGACATCGGGCAGTCCGAGGAGACAGGTACCTTAAAAGGTCCATTCTTATGACCTCACCCAACGGTAAAAGAAGAGGTCCCCTAAAAAGAATGGTTCCCTAACTTGGTCGGAGAGGACTTAACGTCCGCCCTAAGAAATGGTGTCTCGGTTTATATGTAACTATTTTCTTACACATCCTTACTTTTTAAAGATTAAACAAATAGAGACACTTTACAAACTATATCATTCTATATTTAATTACATGGGATGATTCTATTTAAAAAATTAACTTCTTTGTAATTATTTAAGATTTGTATGCGATGAATGCTATGAATACTCGTCTAAGAACCACTTGAAGAGAAAAAACGTCACGGAAATTCTTGGTTTATTTATAACGTGATTGGACACGAATCCTCAGTCAAGGATAATCACCTTAGTAGTGGATCTTACTTTACGAGTCAAAGATGTAGCATTTTCTCGTGACCAGTTCCTTTTTCTTTGACCGTCTAAAAGGAATCTAATTCCCCTCTTCCTTTACCGTTGGGCGAGGTCATAAGAACAAACCTCTTAGGACACCTGTCTCCTCGGACCTCCCGACGACAGGTATCCCAACGTGTCTCAGTCTGTACTGACTTCGCTGAATCGTACGTTCCTACGTAACCTCTTCCTTTACCGTTGGGTGAGGTTATTAAAACGGACCTCTTAGGGTCCCTGTCTCCTCGGACCACCCTACGGCAGATTTACGTGGTTTCTTAACTACGAAATCTTTACGCCACAACCTCTTCTGAGAACTCTCAGGGAGTCTGTCGTTCCTCTTCTAGGTTGGTCAGTTAAAATTCCTTTAGTCAGGACTTATAAGAAACCTTCCTGATTACGACTTCGACTTTAAGGTTATGAATTTCGCTTCTTGACTGAGAAACCTTTTCTGGGACTACGGCCCTTTCTAACTCCCGTCCTCTTCCCCTACTGTCTCCTACTCTACCAACCTATCGTAGTGACTGAGCTAACCATACTCAAACTCGTTCGAGGTCCTCAACCACTACCTGTCCCTTCGGACCATACCACGTCAGGTACCCCAACGTTTCTCAGTCTGTGTTGACTCGCTGACTTGACTTGACTTGACTTCTTATAACATATATGATTTTAAATGACCAGAAGTAATAAAGGTTCAGACCTCGTTACTTCGAGACCTGTGGTAGAGATTATGAGACCTACTCTCTCTTTAAACTCCTATATAAAGACATTAACCTCCTGACGATTACACGACTTTTTTTGAACACTTTTTAGTTTTATTACGTCGTTATTATTATTATCTTGGGAGTTATGTTGTGTCTTTAGCTCCTGATAGCACTGACTCTAAAAATTGGATAAGAGGTTGATTGTCCAATCGGACGGTGGACGGTATGAATGTACCTACGACCGTCTTTTTTGTCTTGAGGACACAATCTTTTTTCCTGAAATGTTGAGTCTCGTTATCGTCGTCGGTCTCCTAATCTTAAAAGAACGTTTACAAGAACAGTTTGAGTTAACACCACACCTCTCCCGGGCAATTATGGACGTATACATTACCTAACGTAATGTCCTCTCTTTAGTACCGGGGTTGAAAAACAATTACCTGAGGTTTTCCTCAATAATGGAAATAATATGGTCCGTTATTCCTATAGACGGGAAACGAGGTCTCTCTCTACGATAGATATATTCCGACATTTGTTTGGACTGAAAACGAACTTCACTCCATAATAAACAAAGACGGTTCTAATAAACGACCCCAAAGGGACCACCGAGTCTACCAATTCTCAGACGGACGTCAAGTCCTCTGGGTCCAAACTAGGGACCCAGACCTTCTAGGGGACCTCCTCCTTTACCGATGGGTGAGGTCATAAGAACGGACCCTTTAGGGTACTTGTCTCTTCGAACTGTCTGATGTCAGATACCCCTAGTGTTTCTCAGCCTATACTGACTCACTGAAGTGAAATGTTCTAATAAACGATATGTTTGTAAGAACGTTACCTTCTGTCTCGTTGACGAACGTAACGCGTGTTCTATACGTCTTTACACTCTCTTCGATTATCTCTTAAAAGGGGGTCGTGTAGAGTCGTGTGAAAAGTTCCCGATTAAGGTAAGAGGACCTGAATTGGAATTCAGTAGTCTAAATCAACAGGAAGAATTTATTTATTTAAACAAATCAAAACGTAAAAAATATAACCTGGAATTAACTAATTGTTAGAACACAATCAAAGTCGACATGACGTTTCACTGTATTAATATATATGTATATATGTATATATATATGTGTATATAGAGAAGAATTAATTAAATTTCCCTTTTAATGACGATATATAAAAATATGATATCATTATATAATAAGACCTCTTTCTTTATATTGGGTGAGGTCATAAGAACGGATCTCTTAGGGTACCTCTCTCCTCGGACCACCCGACGACAGGTGCCCCAGAGTATTTCGACCTGTGCTGACTTCGCTGAATCGTACGTACGTACGTGACCTCTTTCTTTATGTTTGGTGAGGTCACAAGAACGGACCTCTTAGGGTCCCTGTCTCCTCAGACCACCCGACGGTAGATACCCCAGTGTCTCAGCCTATGTTGACTTCGTTGAACCGCCGTCGTCGTCGTCGTTGTAAAATAATCCCGAAGAGTCCACCGAGTCGTCAATTCTAAGGTAGACGGTTACGGCCTCTGTGTCTTCTAGAGGACCTCCTCCTTTACCGTTGAGTGAGGTCATAAGAACGGACCCTTTAGGGTACCTGTCTCCTCGGACCACCCGATGTCAGGTATCCCAACGTTTCTTAGTGTGTTGACTCGTGTGTATATGTCCCATAACGATACCGTAGTCCTCTCTTACTAAAATAATTTCTTACTTCATAAAAAATTAGAGTATTAGGGGAAACCCAATCACATAAAAAGTATATAAGGTCTTACATAAGGCTTTTCTTCTGTTTACCATAGAAGGAAACGAGAAGGAATGTAACGGTAAATCTTAATGAAGGATTTCGATAATATACTTTTAATTAACGTGACAGTGTTGTTTCGTATGACATGAATAATGTATTTGTCTCGTTATAAAAACGATATTATATGTTCTAGAACAAAGTAGTTTATGAACGTGAGTATTTTTTAGAGTTGCTTAATATTAAAACAAGAGGTTCCATTTATAAAACCTTTTAGTTCGACTTTTTGAAGATGTAATGTTTTACGAATTAGAATTCGTTTCTAAAATTTTAAAGAAAAGTTTGGATCGTTGAGTAGTTTCATTATAAAGAACATTAACAGTGATAAAGATGGATTAAATAGAACTTGTAAGTGTGTGAGTATCACTTTACAGTTTTACCTGTTTTTACATACTGTTTTAATTATAATCGGTTTAAATGAGAACTTTGAGTAACACACATGTTAGAAAGTAGAGACGTTTTGAAGAAGACGTAAATTATACGAGAATCGGATAGATACGGATCACTTTAGGATGTATATAAAGTTCTAAGTCAAACTTACGGAGACGACACTTCTTGACGGATAAAACGAGACAACCTTAATTAGGTAACAAAGGGATAAAAAGGTAGTATCTTGTACCGACTATAGAGTCCAGTGTAGGTAGTGAAAAAAGATGAAAAGAAAGAAGAGATGGTTTTACAACAACCTTTTTAAGACAGACCTTGTAGAGCCCCAGGGAATATATTATAAATAGTACCCACAAACAAACAAATAAAATTCAAGAATACGAGTACCTCTCTAAACGACCTTTATGTGTTTACACCCTTCAAACACACTACCTAAAAAATTCCTACTTCCACCGAGTCTCCATTTCTTGGGTGGACGGTTACGTCCTCTGTGTTCTCCGTATCAAACCTAGGGAGTCAGTCCTTCGAGGGGACCCATCCTTTACCGTTGGGTAAGGTCATAAGAACGGACTTTTTAAGGTGCGTGGCTCCTCGGGTCACTTGACGTCAGGTGTCTCAGTGTCTCAATCTGTACTGACTCGCACGTGTGTGTCTGGAATACTATTCGGATTTCGTGTTACCAATACTGGATCACTACGTACTACATTGGGTATGGATTCTGGACTAACAGGCGCAGTTACATAGTATTAGAGAATTAATTAATTACCGTTATAAGATCATTAACCAATTTGATACATAATATCAGAGATAGTTTGTTCATTTGAGAGACAAAGAACATGTGAATAAATACAAACTAACTATACTGAAGAAACTTAAAAGTTCTAGAACCAATTCGTATTTGGTAATACCTGTAAGTACGGAATAAAATATATATATATATATACATACATATGAGTACCTACTATCATGTTACTGAATTTATTTACTTTAGGATTCGTAAATAGAGATCTACCGTAACTCTAGTTCTTGTGTAAGACAGTATTAAACTTAAAATACAATATTGAAATTATTATTATTGTCGATATTGAAATTTTAAGTTTCTATTGTAATTTATAATTATAAGTAAAAAAGAATTTTACTCGATCTCACTTTTCAATTTGAGACCTTATTCTCTCGTAAACTTCGTTGTCCTTTTATTGAGTGAAAGAACTTTCCTAATTATAATTAAATATTTTGGGTATACTCTAGGGTCGTTATAAGTGTTTAGTGAGAGGTATATACGGTCTTCTTTCACTATAATAAAAGTCAACTCAAGTCAACGAGTCAGCACAGACTGAGAAACGTTGGGGTACTTAGTGTCCTGCGGTCCGGAAGGACAGATAGTGGTTGAGGGCCTCAAGTGAGTCTGAGTGCAGGTAGCTCAGACACTACGGTAGGTCGGTAGAGTAGGAGACAGCAGGGGAAGAGGAGGACGGGGGTTAGGGAGGGTCGTAGTCTCAGAAAAGGTTACTCAGTTGAGAAGCGTACTCCACCGGTTTCATGACCTCACAGTCGAAATCGTATTAAGGAAGGTTTCTTTAGGGTCCCAACTAGAGGAAGTCTTACCTGACCAACCTAAAGGAACGTCAGGTTCCCTGAGAGTTCTCAGAAGTTGTGGTGTCAAGTTTTCGTAGTTAAGAAGCCGTGAGTTATAATAGAAGCCCTAAAAAAAATTTTAAATGAAAAGTATCCATCTTATAAAACTCAAAGACAAGAAGATCTTTTTAAAGAGTATGAATCATAAGATCGTCATGATCTTTGTCTCTAATATTCTGATTGACTGTAATAACTCATGAGTGAGAGACGGTCCATAACAAGACTCGCCAACGGTACGGATACAGTAATTTAGGAGACCTGTTGTAATACTTCATCTATAATAAAAACAAGGACAAAACATTCATTCTGTTGAATTCCTAATTTACCTTAACAGATTGAAGTATGACAATCATTTACTTTCTTCAGTACAAAGTTTGGGTAGTTAATCGTGAGTCCTCGGGTAAGAAGGACGAGACATAGTAACTTTACATCCCTTTAGATACAAGAAATTTTGTGTGAATTGGGGTGAATTGTGGTATCTATAAAAATTTTATAACTTCTTATTAAAAATTTAGTTAGGTATCTTAAAAACTGTACAGTCCTTACGTCTAATGAGTTTCTTACTGCTGATTCCGAAAGACCTTTCCTACTGAAAAAAGAACTACTAAACATAAAACATAAAAACTCAACTTTATGTCCGTTAAACAAATTTTGTTTTCTGTAGTTTCTTTTACTATGTCCATTACCAGATCAGTCTAGTTCTCATTGATTATGGGGAACAGGAGTAAGAAAACAACAATAAATCAGTGATATAATATAGACTGAGAAAAACGTCAGGGTATCTGTCCAAGGAGATAGGTACCTTAAGAGGTCCGTTCTTATGACCTCACCCAACGGTAAAGGAGGAGGTCCCCTAGAAGACTTGGGTCCCTAGCTTGGGTGCACAGGACGTGACCGCTCACCTAAGACACGGAGACTCAGTGGTCCCTTCGGGGAATGAGAAAGTGTCCTTTTATTTCTCACTTCGTGAATCACACACAAGAGCAACTCCGACCTGAACCCTAAACCATCTTATTGTTACGAAGTAATGACTCCACTACCACAGTCTCCGACAGAGTCTAAAGACAATTTATAAATTTAAAATTCTATGAAAAGTAGAATTTCTGGTAATAAAGACTGAGTATTGTTTTCCCGTCACTACTGGGTTTAACAATGGATCGAAGTAGGGACCCAACAAAAAAATTTATGTTTAAAACATTCTGGGTGTGTTGGAAAAAAGTGTCCCTAAGACACTTTCACGACTTGAGTTATACTCTCGTTTAAACCTTTTGAGTCGTCACCGGTGTCCTGACCTCTTCAAGTCCAAAGTAAGGTTAGGGTTTCTTTCCGTTACGGTTTCTTACGAGTTTGATGACATGTTAACGTGAGTAGAGTATGCGATTGTTTCATTACAAGTTTTAAGAGGTTCGGTCCGAATTTGTCGTGTACTTGGTACTTGAAGGTCTACAAGTTCGACCAAAATCTTTTTCGTCTCCTTGGTCTCTAGTTTACCGGTTGTAGGTGACTTAGTAGTTTTTTTGTTCTCTCAAGGTCTTTTTGTAGATAAAGACGAAATAACTGATACGGTTTCGGAAACTGACACACCTAGTGTTGTTTGACACTTTTTAAGAAGTTCTCTACCCTTATGGTCTGGTGGACTGGATACAGGACTCTTTAGACATACGTCCAGTTCTTCGTTGTCAATCTTGACCTGTACCTTGTTGTCTTAACCAAAGTTTAGTCCTTTCTTCATGTAGTTCCGACATATAACAGTGGGACGAATAAACTGAATATACGTCTCATGTAGTACTCTTTGCGACCCGACCTACTTCGTGTTCGACCTTAGTTCTGACGGTCCTCTTTATAGTTATTGGAGTCTATACGTGTACTGTGGTTGTAGTACCGGTTTTCGTTTCTTCTCGATTCCTCGGAGAACTACTTTCACTTTCTCCTCTCACCTTTTCAACAGTATTTTGAGTTGTAAGTCTTTTGACTCTAGTACCGTAGACCAAGATAGTGAAGTACCGTTCGTCTACCCCTTTATCACCTTTGTCACTTTCTGAAATAAAACCCCCCGAGGTTTTAGTGACGTCTACCACCGATGTCGGTACTTTAATTTTCTGTGAGGAACCTTTTTTCAATACTGGTTGGATCTGTCGTATAATTTTGGTCTCTGTAATAAAACGTTTGTTTCCACACGGATCACTTTCGATACCAAAAAGGTCACCAGTCCATACCTACACTCTCAACCTGATATTTCTTTCGACTCACGACTTCTTAACTTCAAAAACTTGACACCACAACCACTTCTGAGAACTCTCAGTGAACCTGACGTTCCTCTAGGTTGGTCAGGTAGGATTTCCTTTAGTTAGGACTTATAAGTAACCTTCCTGACTATGACTTCAACTTCGAGATTATGAAACCGATGGACTTCGTTTCTTGACTGAGTAACCTTTTCTGGGACTACGACCTTTTCTAAATTTCGTCCTCTCCTACTCTACCAACCTACCGCAATAACTGAGTAACCTGTACTAAAACTCATGTGAGGTCTTCAACCACTACCTGTCCCTTCAGATCGCACGACATCAGGGACCCCAGTGTTTTCTCAGTCTGTACTGACTCACTGACTTGACTTGACTTTACTGTGTTGAAAATCGTCTATTCTGAAAAGAACCCTTCATAGTCAAAATGGGACAGTATTAGAGTAGAGTGAAACCTCTTGTTTTCCCTCATAGTAAAATAAAACAAAGACTTAAAGGATATTTACGACTGTGAAAGGAGGTAGTAAAACCATTCTTTTGTAAAAAATTTAAAAGTAAATAAAGATCAACCCAATGGAAGTAAGACTTTGTCCTTCCCAGTATTTTCTACTAAATATATAAACCTATTTGAAAAAACCATTCTTAAACAATAATTACCCGTGACCGATTGGTACCTGGTCCCATACTTGACGTCCATAGTGACGAGAAGGAGACCAAGTTGATGATCTTATAGTGAAGTGGTCGGTTCAAAATGATCAAACATACGTACACACACACACACACACATACACACACACACACACACGTACACACGAACATATGTGTTCAAGTGTAGAATTAAAGGAAAAGAAATTTCTTTCTTTTCGTAACGATGTATTTACGTAACAAAGATGTCATAGGGTTTCGTGGACAATTGAAAATTCATCGGTCTCTCGAGACGGTCCTAAGATTAAAGCACGACGGTTTACACGGTCAAAACACAACCGTGAGGAGAGAATCTAGATAGACAAGTTGTGCTGACCTAACGAAACTTTGTTTAAATCTTCTCTTTTTCCCTTAAGGGACCCCCAGGTCACCAATTCTAAGGTGTGAAACTGACATCCCCCGTGCCCACACTAGGGACCAACCCCTTGTTTCTAGGACGGACGGAGGACTACGACGGTTTTCTTCTCTTTCTTTTTTTCTCTTTTTGTATATGGTTTACCAACGTAAATATACACATTAGACTTTATTTATTTATTTATTTGGAATCTGTGTCTCTGATCCAGTCCCCAATGGTTTCCACTTTCTACCCCACCCCTTACCTACTTTTCCTACTCTTACATGTTTGGACTCAAAATTTATTACTTAGTACCTCTACACTACATGTCGTACTTCTGATGTCAATTATTATGACATAACGTATAAATTTTCAACGGTTTTCTCATGTACCCGAAGGGACGACCGCGTTATCATTTCTGAGGAGGACGGTCACACCTTCTACGTCCTCTAAGCCCAAACTAGGGAGTAAGTCCTTCTAGGGGACCTCTTCCTTTACCGTTGAGTTGGGTCATAAGAACGGACCCTTTAGGGTACGTGTCTTCCCGAACCGTCCGATATCAGGTATCCCAGAGGTTCTCAGTCTGTGCTGAATCACCGATTTGTTGTTGTTGTTTTTCTCTCATGTATAATTTTCAAGAGTAGTGTGTGTGTTTTTATTCAACCATTGTTACCTACCATTACATGCAATTGATCTGAATAACACAACTTATGACACTTACTTTAAGTGATTATAAACTATAAACGAAAACTATAAACTCGTAAACTATAAACGAAAGAAAACACTTAATCGGAAACGTATAAATAGAACGTTAATGTTTAACTAAAGGACGATTTTTCTCGTTTTCTTTCAGGAAAAGGATCATATAAAGGTTTGATTGATCTTCCACGATAAAGGATCTCAAGACGTCTTTGATTATTGTGGATGTTCAGTATACATAGTTCAACATTGATCTTGAAGAATTCCCATTCATTTCTTTTTGAACCTTATCAGTCGAAGGTTCAGAAGAAAAGGGATTAAACGTTACTTATATTTTATATGATCCTCCATTTTAAATAAGAGTTCAAGTATGAACCCGTATTTTTATAGATGGTGGAGGAAATTTTCTTTGATGTATAAAAAGAATCATAAAAAGGTGGTGTCAAAAACTGATTTTATCAGTAGTTGATTGTTAAAATTAATATTATTGTTACACAAGTCAGTGCAGGCTGAAACACTGGGACACCTGACATCGGGTGATCCGAAGAGACAGATACTCTAAAAGGTCCTTTCTTATGACCTCATCCTACGGTACGGGAGGAGGTCCTCTGGAAGGACTGGGTCCCTAGTTTGGGTGTAGAGAATACAGGGGACGTAACCGTCCGTCCAAGAAATGATGATCGAGGTGGACCCTTCGGGTAATTTATATACATGACCCACGAATTAGCGTCTTCTGTTACCGTGGGGTGAGGTCATGAGGACTGACCTTTTAGGGTGCCTGCCTCTTCGGACCATCCGACGTCAGGTACCCCAGCGACTCCCAGCCTGTGCTGACTCGTTGAAGTGAAAGTGAAAAGTGAAAGTACGTAACCTCTTCCTTTACCGTTGGGTGAGGTCACAAGAACGGACCTCTTAGGGTCCCTACCCCCTCGGACCACCCGACGGCAGATACCCCAGCGAGTCTCAGCCTGTGCTGACTTCACTGAATCGTAGTCCCACGAATTATACTGACGTAAAATTCAAATTATAGAGTAAACTGTAAATGAGTTCGGTTAAGATTTTTTTAAACTTAGATGGGTTTTAGGGGGTGAGTGTACCGTCGTAGTATTCTTATGTAGAAGGGAACAAAAATATGAGTCCGCAGACGACTAGCTGGGTTCATACTTAAACTCTGGACTGTAGGTTAGATTTGGAATCGTTTAGTGGACGTTACGGCGTAAAACCTTTTTTTATGTTCGTTCACGTAAGTGTAAAGAAACAAACCCTAAAGTCCATCCTGTATAATTTTCTCTTTGTGTCAAGGAACCCTATTAGTCGAATTTTCAGTGCTCTTTTTGATCCTTTGAATACAGTGTAATATATGTTGTATTTCATTTTCAACTTTGATAATTATGTCCAGTCATTCTTGATAAACCACCTTCATTTATTTACTATTTTGATTAACCTTTATCTATACTTTTTTTCTTGTGTACGTCCTTATTAGGTTAGGGGGTGATCACCAGAGTGTACTCCGATTATCAAGTTTTCAGTTTGAACACAACCTAAGTGTAATCGGAGAATGAGTAGGAGGGATGACTTTTGTCCTCTCTAACGTTGAAGGAAGGTGCCTAAAACAGGAAAAAAGTAAGGGAATAATAATTTACTAAGAAAACATTCTGTTGGGATGGGTCTTAGTCGGGATTCTGTGTTTATAATAGTAAGAATAAAATGTTTTCTCTTTTACTCTAAATTTTATAATTGTTTCAAAGGGTTCCAATACATTAAGTTTTCACCACTTTTATTAAACTCAATTTCAGGAAGACGGAGATTTAAAACGTGTGATTTGGTGTTAGTTAAAAAGGGTAATAGTTGAATAAAGAAGAATTACTTTGGAACTACATCTGTCAACTTTTACTCAAACTTTTAATTAAGATCGAAAGGTCTCTTATAATGACTTTAAATTAGATAGGTGACTACGAATACGTGTTTTTTCATAGTTGTGAATAACTTACATCTTACATAATTAAATCGACATAACACTCTAATACTCAATGACAGAAAAAAAGAGAGAAGATTCCGTACTCATGCAACTGAACCCTAAGAATGATTATAGTGAGTCATAATAGTCTGTAGTGGGGTGTTGTAGGACTTCTTTTTTATATTTTCCTTCGAGTTTCTCGGTCAAACCAACGTATTTTTTAAAGTCTGGGTCAATCGCCAATTTTTGTTTTTGTTTTTGTTTTTGTTTTTGTTTTTTTGTGTATAATTTTTCGAAGGGAATGTCGTGAGAAAGGTTATATGGTGTGACGGTTATAAATTGTTTTGACACATGTACGTACTCGTACTCTTTTTCTCTCCCCGTCCCTAGTTCCACTCCTTAATTTCCGAATGCCAATTGGTCTATTGATCCTTTATAACAGATTCATGAATTCAGAGGTTTTCTAACAGTGATTCGACCCAAAGTATTCTTTTGAAGAAAACTTAGAGACGACGACGACGACGACGACGATTCAGCGAAGTTAGCACAGACTGAGACACGCTGGGTGTCTGGCCGTCGGGTGGTCCGAGGGGGCAGGGACCCTCAGAGGTCCGTTCTTGTGACCTCACCCAACGGTAAAGGAAGAGGTTACGTACTTTCACTTTTCACTTTCACTTCAGCGAGTCAGCCCAGGCTGAGGATCGCTGGGCTACCTGACGTCGGGTGGTCCGAGGAGGTAGGTACCCTAAAAGGTCCGTTCTCATGACCTCACCCCACGGTAACGGAAGAGGCGAAAACTTAGAGATCGGGGTTGATTTATCCTCAAGGACCTCGACGAAGTACCCACCCAGAGGGTCTTTTACAGATGTGTCAAGGTTGATCTCCGACCCTACCTTTCCCCAGTTCCGAACAAGAGTCACTGATAATGGGAGAGAAAATAAATAAATATATAACCGGCACGACTCGGGGGTACCGACGCGTCAGATATTGAGATCAACACCACTCACTCCCGATGAGAGATCAACGCCACGTGTCCGAAAAGTGAAGTCACCTAAGAGAACAACGACACGTGTACTGGAGCCCACACGCTCGAAGCCAGCAACGTCGTGCACCCGAGTCATCAAAGCCGAGGACCCGAGATCTTATGTCCGAGTCATCAACACCTGTGCCCGAATCAACGAGGAGTCGGACACCGTAGGAGGACCTGGTCCCTAACTTGGGAACAGAGGACGTAACCGTACTCCTAAGAAGTGGTGACTCGGTGGTCCCTTCGGAGTCGACTTTGTCTCGTCCTCGTATAACCACGAACAGAGGGGTGGTACAAGAGACGGACGGAAAACGGACACCTTTTGAAATCAGTTGCTTATTCAAATTAGTCTCTTACTCTGCACGTCTTTGTTTCCTTTTGTCAGATTCTCCACTGATTTATTATTATTACGTCAGTAATTCGTATCAATTCCTGGAAATCAAGAAAGAGTTCCCGAGATCTATTATAAGACTCGGTATAGGACACTCGACAGAGCATCTATGATTTTATACTCCACCTCTTCAATTCATGTACTACTGGTTTGATGGGTCCTGAACTCAACGGTGTTAAGACTCTTGACTGACGTCTCTTCACCCTTGTTCACGTGGGGTCTTGACTTCTGATTAACATGGACTTTGTTGGTTCTACTACAACCAGTCTGGTGACTACTAGTTAAACTTCTACTGACAATCTCTACTGATACGACAAAGACGTACATCGGGAAGGTGGGATGAGACAGATATTTACGAGAGTGGGGGACGAACAGCCCCAGTCCCCTCCCAGTCGGAAACTTACCTCTGTCTACAGGTGGTGGGAGGGGGTGGGGGGCGGGGGTTCAACGGCCGTAGACTTTATTTCGTTTGAAAAGAAAGGTGGTTGGACCGGCCGAATAACCGAAAACTCGTCACTTGTCGGTCTGACGGGTGTGTGTAGAAAGTCATTTTGTCGGAGTCAAAGTTTGATCAAGAAAGTAAAAAAAAAATACCTTAACATTTGAAAAATAAAATGGGAATATAGTTCTTATCGAACTTCGTCTAAAAAACTAAGGAGAAAAGAAGGAGAGGACCTCCGTACTTACTCAAACTTTTATCGGGTTTAACTCCGTCATTTTTCTATAAGTTCTGTATACACAGTGGTGGGAAAGTCGAAAGTTAATTAACACTTGAAAGTCGTACTTTTACTAAGGTAACCACACAAATAAGTGAATCACTAGACCTTTAAAATTTATCGAAACACGTTTCGTATTAAATATTTGTTGTTTTTCTATAAACCACTAACTTAAATTTCAAGAGAAAACTTCCTCTTTATAGTATACTGTAGAAAGTATACGTCTTAAAATTTTCTTTATTATGTTTACTTTAATGAATGTTTTTTCTTTCTCTGAGTGTCTGAATCTTTTGTTTGAATATCAACGGTCCCTTTCCTTCCTCTCTCTCCTATCAATCCCTCAAACCCACCTGCACATGTGTGACGATATAAATTTCACCTATTGGTTACGAGTTACAATGCACCGTCGGACTTCCCCTCTCCTCAAAGCCCCTCTTTCCTATGTACATATACATACCTACTCAGAGAAGTGACAAGTGGACTTTGATAGTGTTGTAACAATTAACCGATATGAGGTTATACTTTATTTTTCAAGTTTTATATATATATATATCTATACGTACACAAGAAGGAAGAAAGGTAGTGGACTTTAATCTCTAAGACAAATATCGACGACTCCGGTACTCCGCCGTACTTCGTTCAGTGACGTGTGTTGACGTACACACAAATAAAACGGGTAGGGCACTACCAGTCCCTTCGGACCACACGACGTCAGGTGTCTGACCGTTTCTCAACCCCGGTACTGACTCACTGACTTGACTTGACTATAAGAGAACGACATTGAGGACCCTTCGAACGATGTAAAGAATCACCCTCCGAACGTTTTACTTTCCTGAAGGTTTCAAGTTTCGAGCGAAACGGTGGTACTGTACGGTAGAAAGGACTTTTTACTCTCGCACTCAACAAAAAGTAAAGAGACCTTCCGTTGCAGTAGACAGTATCTTACGATGTCTGGGTCAAATCTAAAACTATTCATTAAAGGTAAATCCAAAAGAAAAGGATTCCTTTCCAGATTTACCTAACTTTTCAAAAAAAAGAAGAAAAACAGTTACATGGACCTCCACATTCCTTCCTTTTTTGTGGAGTTAACATTCTTTGATTTTCCTCATAAAAATCTTTTCATAAATATGACTTAGTAGTTTAAATGTCCGTCTCACCTACAACCTTAAGTAGATGAAGAGAGTGTGTATTACTTCGACTGTGAGAGTTGTCAAGTCGTAGTCTATAGATATTATAAATCACTACTTTTAGTTTCTGGGTAAAGAGGATTTAGGTAACTATGACAAGAAATGAAATTTTGGTTTATTCGAAGTTCTCTGAGTGTAAGGTTAAAGAAGAATAAAAGTTTTGATTTTTATGAAAAAACAGTGGATATTTTATACGAACTTGTAAAACAAAGTAATTAATACAAATTAAACCCACTTAAAAATCAAAACAAGACTATTTAATCTATACGTAAGTTATTAATGTCAGGTATCTTTATCTAATTTTGGAAGGTTCTCTATTCGTACGAATGGACAATTAGATAATATATAGTCTTTGTGCAATTTCACACATCCTGTGTCTTCTATGTACGATTCATATCCAATCGATACTTTTTTCACTTTCACAATCAGCGAGGCAGTACCATCAGAAACGTTGGGGTACCAGACAGGTACCCTAAGAGGTCCGTTCTTATGACCTCACCCAACGGTAAGGGAAGAGGTCCCCTAGAAGGACTGGGTCCCAGAGGGCGTAACGTCCGTCTAAGAAATGGTAGACTCGATGGTCCCTTCGGGGGATATTTATATAAATTATTAGTTTATACACGATATAAAACTTCTTCGAATTGATTTTGTACTTTGGACTGAAGAAAGTCCTTGAATATGAAGCAATTCCTTCTGTTTGTGATTTTGTTAATTCATATTATGTTTCAGGTTATTTTGATTGAATATTTTGTGTGGTAAATAAACTTTCAACGTTTTCGTAATTTAACTTCTACCACCAAAAGTCTCATAGATATACATTAGTCTTAATGTAAGAATCTTTATTTAATAATAAATTGTCAAGTTTAAGGTAAATTAACGTTTTATATAATTTAAAAAAAAGTTAATTACTATATTTAATAGGTTTCGATACTGGTTAATAACGAAATGTTACACTTAACAAAAAACGACATGTTGTTGCACTTAGTCGACATTCATATGTATACGTAATTGTATATATGTGATGGTCCACATTTTATCGTCACCCTTCGACGATATTTCATATCCTTTTAGTCAAGTCACGAGACGCTTCTAGATTTATCCACCCTACATGCCTCACCCACCCTGTCTCCGAGTTTAAAATTAAGAATATAAACACGATGTTTCGAATGTCGGTTTAATTTTCAATTAAATTTCGTTGTACATATCCAGAAGTACCATACGAAAGACAGTAGAGTAAGTAACAGTAGGTAAACATTGAGCTAGAAACAAAAAGAGGAGGATGAAAATCAAATAAGGTGGGAAATTTTACGATAAACATTCGACAGAATCAATGAAAGACCTTACTAATATTATCTCAATTTATTTATTCACTTATTAGGAATATGTTGAAGTCCGTTGTTCTCTCCTAATTTCTACTTATTAGGGACCCTACTCTCATGTTCGTTCCTCCAAGGTACGGTCGGGGCAAAGATGGGACCGTCCTCGTTAAGTGAAGAGAGAAATCAGGACTCTCAAGAATCGAGACGTTGATCCATACAGTACTACTTGTGAACACTGTATTAGTAGGTATTAAAAGATTGAGGTTTTCGGAGACCATGTAAGTTTTCGATTTAAGATAACTATCAGTTGTGTCAAACTCATCTGATACGTTAAAATACGGATACAAGTTTACTGAAATTATAATATGAGTCAAAATCGAAACCGTCTAACGATAACCGAGTAACCACAACTGTCCGTTTGAACACCCACGTATAATAATCGAAAAGTATTTTACTGTAAAGTAGACATCCGTCTTATTGTTTAAAACTTAAAATACGTACTTTTCTAACTATCGACCGTGTTAATAATTAAAGACGTCCGAAGGACAACCACCCATATAGTAAACCCTTTCTGTAAACGTAAATACGAGATTATTTTCTTCCGAGAGAGGAGAGGAAATTAAAACCCATCGTATTACGAAATTCGTTGAGATTGAATTCTCAGGATTATGAATCCCTATACAATCGCTAAAAATACTCGTCCGTGGATATCGTTCCATCTTTTACAAACCCCAAATAGTTTTGAACCCAAACTTAAGGTAGATGCAGAATTATTGGTGAACTGGGACGTTTTCCATACATTATCAAGATTCAGGGTCGAGTACGACATTTTGTATTCAGATAAATAGAAAGTCCCAACCAAATCTTCTGGTTTACTTTATTATCTAAGTTATAGGGATCGCACCAAGGTTAAACCGTCTACACTTGTGAATACTTTTGGGAAAAAGACCAGAAAAGTATATACGAAGTCACCGAATCAGTATGAGCTACCGAATCAAATTTGGTTTACCACACCTTTAAAAAAAGAAGGGTCTAAGGATTTCGTCGACATATAAAAGAGTTGAAAAGAGTGGTGTTGTTAAATCTATTTTATAAAATCAGTGTCTTTAGGTCGTCTCTTTTTTTTCTAGCTTTGGTAACAGGATTTGACGTTTCGGAAGTGCGATGTCTATAAGATTTAGGTTTTCTGACGAATTGAGATCACAAACGATGACGAATTTATACACTTTTTTAGTATTCATAGAATGTGCACCCTTTACGTTACTGGATAATTTGTCCACCCTTATTAATGTAATATAAGATTGAGATACAGTATTCTTCTGTTATATCTACAAGAATCTTCAATCTATATTCCTTATTTTCTGATTTTTCTTTTAAGAAATTTTTAAGAAACCTAGACTTGTAAGTTTTATTTCGAGTGATACTTTCTAAAACGTTATTGCAATAAAAATTTTGTACAACTCTTTCACAGTCTTCCACTTTGACACTTTCCTAGTAAATTTACGTAACTATCCCATGTTTTATGTGGAATCTAAAATAAATAAAAAATATATTTAAATAAATAAAATTAACCTCCGATTAATGAAATGCTATAATATAACCAAAACGTCTAAGTACAACTACAAACCGTTGTGGAATCAAAAAATTTTCAATAACCTAAGACTAAAAGGTAATCTTTGACAATTGAGATTTAATGGTCCACTTACTAACGGTATATATAGTCGATTTTCCGGCATTGTTCATACTCCGACTCCAGAGGAATATGGAGATAAATTTTTTATGTTTACATGGTACTTGTCTATATCACCCCTTTTGTACGTTTTGGAAAAAACCCTGTCTCACGTGACATCATATTGTAATATCTTGTTATTTCGTAGAAAGATTTACACATTCACTTTTACTCT
The DNA here is from genome assembly GCA_006410555.1 of Capra ibex. Taxonomy (NCBI): domain Eukaryota; kingdom Metazoa; phylum Chordata; class Mammalia; order Artiodactyla; family Bovidae; genus Capra; species Capra ibex. Next base: position 51,427,869 of record SJYO01048061.1, on the reverse strand, counting down.
TTATATATTTCGATTAGTGGGGAAATAGAACGTCGAACCATTTCGTAGACGGATGTTACGTCCTCTGGGTCCAAGTTAGGGACCCAACCCTTCTAGGGGACCTCTTCCTTTACTGTTGAGTGAGGTCATAAGAACGGACCTTTTAGGGTACCTACCTCCTCGGACCATCTGATCTCAGGTACCCCAGCGTTTCTCAGTCTGTGCTGACTCGTTGAAGTAAAAGTGAAATTACATATAGTCGTACGTTTTGTCATAATTGTATACCTAAACTTTTGAGTGTTAATAGTAACGAGTAGTATATTTTTATCAATATAGGTATTTTAAAATTATGGTTTATATAATACAACTTTTAAAGTCACCTAGATTACAGATAACCGTCTGTGTTAGACAGTAAAGGTTGAACTCACAAAAGCCAAGTCATATCAAGTCAGTGAGTCAACACAGGCTGAACAGGGTACCTGACGTCGTGTCCCTTCGGTTCGAAGGGACAGGTAGTGGTTGAAGACCTCGAATGAGTTTGAGTACAGGTAACTCAGCCACTACGGTAGGTTGGTTGAGTAGGAGAAAACAGGGGAAGAGGAGGACGGAAGTTAGAAAGGGTCGTAGTCTCAGAAAAGGTCACTCAGTCAAGAAGTATAGTCCACCGGTTTCATAACCTGAAAGGAGAAGTCGTAGTCAAGAAGGTTACTTATAAGTCCTGACTCAAGGAAATCCTACCTGACCAACCTAGAGGAACGTCAGGTTCCCTGAGAGTTCTCAGAAGAGGTTGTGGTGTCAAGTTTTTGTAGTTAAGAAGCCACGAGTCAAAAGAAATACCAGGTTGAGAGTGTAGGTATGTACTGAAGACCTTTTTTGGTATCAAAACTGATCTGTCTGGAAACAACCGTTTCATTACAGAAACGAAAAATTATTCGACAGATCCGACCAGTATTGAAAAGAAAGTTCCTCGTTCCCAGAAAATGCAAGTACCGACGTTAGTGGTAGACGTCACTAAAACCTCGGGTCTTTTTATTTCAGACAGTGAGAAAGATAACAAAGGGGTAGATAAAGGGTACTTCACTACCCTGGTCTACGGTACAGAATCAAAAGACTTACAACTCGAAATACGGTTGAAAAAGTGAGAGGAGGAAGTGAAAATAGTTCTTCGAGAAATCAAGAAGGAGCGAAAGACGGTATTGTCGCCACAGTAAATGTATAGACTCCAATAACTATAAAGAGGACCGTTAGAACAAAGGTCGAACACGAAGTAGGCCGGGTCGTAAAGAGTACTACATGAGACGTACATTCAATTTCTTCGTCTCACTGTCGAAACTGTATGAGGAAAGGACTAAACCTTGGTCAGACAACAAGGTACAGGTCCAGATGACAACGAAGAACCGGACGTATGTCTAAAGAGTCCTCCGTCCATTCCACCAGACCATAAGGGTAGAGGAATTCTTAAAAGGTCTCAAACAACACTAGGTGTGTCAGTTTCCGAAACCGTATCAGTTATTTGGTCTTCATCTACAAAAAGACCTTGAGAGAACGAAAAAACTACTAGGTTGTCTGCAACCGTTAAACTAGAGACCAAGGAGACGGAAAAGATTTTGGTCGAACTTGTAGACCTTCAAGTACCAAGTACATGACACTTCGGACCGAACCTCTTAAAACTCGTAATGAATCGATCGTACACTCTACTCACGGTAATACACCATCAAACTCGTAAGAAACCGTAACGGAAAGAAACCCTAACCTTACTTTTGACTGGAAAAGGTCCAGGCACCGGTGACGACACAAAAGGTTTAAACGACCGCATAACTCACGTCGTGAAAGTGTCGTAGTAGAAAGTCCCCTAAACTTTATCGAGTTGACCTTAAGGTAATGGAGGTGATCGAAACAAACATCACTACGAAGGATTCCGGATGAACTACAGTATAAGGTTCTACAGACGAGATCCACTCACTAGTGTGATAGTACTAATAGACCCAGTACTTTAAGCAAAAATATATCAAGGAGACACATAAGAACGATGCAGAAGAATTATAGAAGACGAAGACAATCCAGGGATGGTAAAGACAGGAAATAACACGGGTAAACACACTTTACAAGGGAACCATGGAGATTAAAAGAACTTCTCTAGAGATCATAAAAGGTAAGATAACAAAAGAAGATAAAGAAACGTAACTAGTGACTCCTTCCGAATTCGGGGAAAATTATACGTATCTCTTTTTTTCGTTTCAAAGAAGAAAAGGAGGGTACAAGAGTTCCAGTGAACTCAGAGACGGGTCTATCGTCAGGTTGTACGAGGTCCAAGACTCTATGGACCCTACATTAGAGCAATAAAAATTGTTCCTCACACATATGGAAATAAGGGTCTTTAGGTCAGGCTCTATGTTTTTGAGATAGAAGGGAATACTTGAACCCGTGGAAGGGGTAAGGTATGAACTACGTCTTGTACTTGACTCGTGAAAATGAGGACCCTGATAATTGACAGGACCATAAATAAATAAATACTAAAAAATTTTACGTCTGGTACAAATTTCAGAAATGACTTTAAACAATGTTACAACGAAGACAAAATACAAAACCAACCAAAAAACCGGTGTTCAATACACCCTAGAATCGAGGGACTGACCCCTAACTTGTGTATTGGAGACGTAACCATCACTTCAGAATTGGTGACCTTGTGTTCCCATCAGGGATTGGACTATAAATTAAACAATAAAAGAAGGTACCGTTTATATGGGTCATGAATCAGTAGAAGGTTTTTCACAACGACAACAACAAAAGAAACAAAATTTCTGCCACTTTCAATTATGGATAAAAAGAAGAGAGACCCTGTAGAATAGAATAGAGACACTCTAGTTAAGGGTCCACCACGATCAACATTTCTTGGGTGGACGGTTACGTCCTCTGTATTCTCTGAACCCAAACTAGGGACCCAGTCCTTCTAGGGGACCTCTTCCTTTACTGTGGGGTGAGGTCATAAGAACGGACCTCTTAGGGCACCTACCTCCTCGGACCTCCCGATGTCAGGTATCTCAACGTTTCTCAGTCTGTTCTGACTTCGTTGAATTGTATAGTGTATGTTTACACTTCTCTGTAACAATAGTTTTCGGGTATAATAAATCGGGGGTTAAACATGTACTGAAGTTCACTTTTGTACAATTTGATAAAATACTCGCACAGAGTCACGGTCGACAGTGACTTTCCTACTCCTTTCTCCTTTGTCACCCATCCTCTACTCGTTCCTGAAAGTATGAAAGTTGTTGACAAAGGTAGACGAAAGTCTTGTCATAAAGAGTGTCTCTTACATCTCTGATCTTTTATCGACCGTTTCATAAGGAGACTCTGGTCCGACTAGGGGACTACAACTTAAGGGGTCGAAGGTCGTGACGTTCTCTATAAAAACACAACAAATATTCGAGGGACATCCGATACGACTTACGCGGCACAACACAGGATGAGAAACGCTGAGGTACCTGACATAGGGTGGTCCGAGGAGACCGGTACTCCAAAAGGTCCGTTCTTATCACCTCCCCCAACGGTACGGGAGGAGGTCCCCTAGAAGGGATTGACCCCTAGTTTGAACACAGAGGAGGTAGAGGTCGTGACCGGGTAAGGCTAAGTTAGTCGGAAATGGTTTGATTTCCTGTGTGAGACCATACTCCTCTCCAATTTCCCCAACTATACCGAATCCTGTATAAATAAAACTCACCGAATTCCGTAACATTGGACCTCCTCCGGTACCGGTGGGTGAAGTCATAAAAACAGACCTCTTAGGGTACATGTCTCCACGGACCGCCCGATGTCAGGTAGTCCAGTGTTTGTCTACCTGTGCTGACTTCACTGAATCGTACGTGAGTACGTTCCGTAACATTAACAACTATATACCCAGGACTATATACCCAATCCCAAGCCCAATCCCAACCCAATCCCAATCCTCTTTTTTCTTTAATTTTCTACTATGATTCTATATCCTCATCTCTATTTATGGACAAAATTTTAGAATCGAGGTGACAAATGGTTGATAAACTGAACCCTGTCTCGTTAAAGATTTAAAATCAAAGGATTAAACAATTTTTATTTAACTCCTGAAGGGACCGTCAGGTCACCAATTCTGAGGTGTGAAGGTTACGTCTTCCACGTCAAGTTAGGGACCAACTCCTTGATTCTAGGGTGTACTGAATACCTGTTTTTTTGACTTTATATGTTGTCTTCGTTATAACATTGTTTAAGTTATTTCTGAAAATAAATAAAAAAAATTATTTCTGAAAATTTTTTACTGAATGTAATTTTTTAAGAATTTTTATTTACCTTCACTACTATGATTTGATTCAACGCTTATTATTTCATAATATTCACTTTAACCGATCACACCGTACAAAAACCCAAAAGTAAAGTGGGAAAAGACAAAAAGAAAGGTAGGGTATGGAGGGGAAGGAAGATAGTGTACATTATCACCTTTATAGTACTCCTTACTTCCGTCTTTCTGGTACAAAACTTAAGACTAAGATAGTAGAAACTGTTCACTGGAACTTCTATAATTAAAGGTACTTTAAATTAAAATATTAGTGAATATTTTACCCGTAAATTAAGTAGTAAATCCATTGTACGGTCCTTAGATCTTCGACAACCATCACAGTCAAACGTGATAATAAAGAAAATAAAATGTAATGAAAAGGAAACATAATAATAATAAGTCAAATGTCATAATAAAGAAAGATATAACAAAGGAATAAAGAAAAATTGATGGAACTCTTTTACATCTTATTTATGTGGAATCTTTATGTGTATCCTAGAGCTAAAACCATAAGAACATAAGATACGAAAATGTACCTACAAGAATAATAACCAGTGTCGTTTTGAATTCACTATAGATTTACGTCAAAAAAATAATTATTTACTTCCTTTTTATTTTACGATACATACTGAATGATCCAACTGTATAAGAGTAAAGAACTTTAACTTTTTTTTTCTGGAAGTTTTTCTAATTTTACAACTACTCTCCGAGTCCCCGAGTATTAGATTCCTGAAAACTAAAGGATTATCTAGGAACCCTTTGTCACCTTTGTCACAGTCTGAAATAAAACCCCCCGAGGTTTTAGTGACGTCTACCACTGACGTCGGTACTTTAATTTTCAACGAATGAGGAACCTTCCTTTCAATACTGGTTGGATCTATCGTATAAGTTTGTATCTCTGTAATGAAACAGTTGTTTCCAGGTAGATCAGTTCCGATACCAAAAAGGACACCAGTACATACCTACACTCTCAACCTGACACTTCTTTCGACTCACGGTTTCTTGACTACGAAAACTTGACACCACAACCTCTTCTGAGAACTCTCAGGGAACCTGACGTTCCTCTAGGTTGGTCAGGTAGGATTCCCTCTAATCAGGACCCCCAAGAAACCTTCCTTACTACGACTTCAACCTTGAGGTCATGAAACCGGTGCAGTACGCTTCTCAACTGAGTAACCTTTTCTGAGACTACGACCTTCCCTAACCCCCGTCCTCCTCTTCCCCTGTTGTCTCCTACTCTACCGACCTCCCGTAGTGACTGAACTACCTACACTCAAACTCACTTGAGACCCTCAACCACTACCTGTCCCTCCGGACCACACGACGTTATGTACCCCAGTGTTTCCCAGACTGTACTGACTCGCTGACTTGACTTGACTTGAGTTATCTAGGAAAGAAGTTTAGGAAAAAATTTCATGGAGGGTCGAAATTGTGATGTTTCGTAGAATCTTTCTTTAGTATGTCTTACTAGTAAATTTATTACTACATAATTCTAGATTTTTTAACTTTCTTAATCAAAAAGAAAAGTAAGTTGTTGAACGGATAAGATAACAATCGGTAAAAAGAAGGAAGTAGGTATTTCCAATTTATTATAGATAGAAACTAATAGAAAACCCTATGATTTACTACTTATTAGATATACATAAAAATTTTTAAGTATTTAATCATTTTATATCTATTATTATGGAATTACTTATAACTATTTGTTATTCGTGTAAGTTTCTATTATTTAATATTACAACATATTGACCATTGTTGAACAACAAGGACTACTTACACATGTCGGGTCGTCTCTAAAGATATGATAAAAAAATTGAGGTTTTCGTTTTAAAGTACTTTCTATGTTAAACCTACTCAAAATCTTATAATTTGTGTAACAAACATCTTCTTTACACTTAAGACAACTTTTTATTCCAAAATCAGTTAAGTAAAAGTTTCGTTTGTGTATTTTGATTTGACAGATGGTCAACATATCATGATTTTATTTGGATAGGATTAAAAAGTTTTAAAATAGTTATTAGAACGTCGACACTTGACGTGTACGATTTAATTTAGTTGTACAACCTTCTTTTCCTCAACTACTGTCGTGATTAGTGACTCATAAATTTACTACATTCTCGACTCTTCCTTTTTTTCTCTTCTCACCTTTTTTATTTAGTATCTTCCGTCTGTTAATCATTGATCCCGTTCAGTCACCGAAATTACTTGTACAAGACATTTTATCGTACTCTTCACTATCAATTTTATAACACACCTGTTAATTAACAATGGTAAGTAGAAGAATGAATCTTCTATTATAGGACTTAAGTATTAAAATAACAAACTTTTCTTAGTCAAAAAGTGTATTAAGACTTTTTAAGGAAATTACAGAAGTACTCTCAAACACGATCTATATTAGTAATGATTTTGTCGGTCACAAAAGTTCTCATGACAATAAGTTTAGGATTCAATTTATAGACAGCTCTTATCGAATTGTACTTTTGTTTAATAGATGTCATAAGTTGCGTCCTTCGATTTCTTCCCTAAATTTTCCTTGATTCCTTAAACCGTTCTTTTTTACTATTTGATATAATATTCATCAACTTCATTTATGAACTTTAATTTTTTTTAGTTCCCTTTGGTTTTTAATTTGTCTTCTTATCGTAGACTGAAATAACTGTTAGTGTAATGTATATCAAATCAGATAAAATGTCAGTATCAACCCAAAGGGACCACTGAGTCTACCATTTATTAGACGGACGTTACATCCTTTGTGTCCTATACGTCCAAACTAGGGGCCCAGTCCTTCTAGGGGACCTCTTCCCTTACCGTTGGGTGAGTCCATAAGAACCGCTCTCTTAAGATACCTGTCTCCTCGAACCACCTGATGTCAGATACTTTCTCAGCCTGTATTGACTCGCTGCTTGTGTGTGTGTGTGTTGGTGTTAGTACCAACCTCTAAAATCGTGAGATAAGAGTTGGTATCTTTCTTTTTATCCGTTTTATTAGTAATTCTGTCCTTACTAGATCTGTTCTCACTTTTTCAACCGAATTTTGAGTTGTAAGTTTTGTGATTCTAGTACCGTAGGCCAGGGTAGTGAAGTACCGTTTATCTACGCCTTTGTTACTTTTGTCCCTGTCCAAAACAAAAATACCCGAGGTTTTAGTGACGTCTACCAAACGTCGGTACTTTAACTTTCTGCGAACGAGGAACCTTCTTTTCAATACTAGTTGTATCTGTCGTATATTTTTTCGTCTCTTTAATGAAACGGTTGTTTCCAGACAGATTAGTTTCGACACCAAAAAGGTCATCAGTACATACCTACACTCTCAACCTGATGTTTCTTTCGACTTGTGGTTTCTTAACTGCGAAAACTTAACACCACAACCTCTTCTGAGAACTCTCAGGGAACCTGACGTTCCTCCTGTTTGGTCAGTTAGGATTTCCTTTAGTCAGGACTTATAAGTAACCTTCCTTACTACGACTTCGACTTTGAGGTTTTGAAACCGGTGGACTACATTTCTTGACTGAGTGACCTTTTCTGGGACTCCGACCCTTTCTAACTTCCACCCTCCTCTTCCCCTGTTGTCTCCTATTCTACCAACCTACCGTAGAGACTAAGCTGCCTGTATTCAAACTCGTTCGAGACCCTCAAACACTACCTGACCCTCCGGACCACCCGACGTCAGGTACCCCAACGTTTCTCAGCCTGTACCGTCTCGTTGACTAGACTTCACTTGATTTGTGTAACGTAGGATTTTGAAATGTGAAAAAAAAAAATTTCTTTTACATCACATAAGTGGTTCTTTTGGGTATTAGGATCGGTATTTTGGATATAGGAATTTTTCTAATCCTAGCATGTCTGTAAGAGACTAGTGATACTCTATTTTAATCTTTAGTCATTAAAATGTTATGAAAATCAAAATCGTAGTTTAGTCATGACATCACTGTAGGAACGTTTACGGAGGACGATGGATGAATTCGTTTTAAAGGGAACTGGGAAAGTACTCTGACTTTTTACGGGACAGTCTTCATACATATTGAAAATTTAATGGGTCTATCATAGAATAACAGGAGATTTCACAAATCTAGTTATATGAAGGTGTTTATAATATACATCTTAAGGGTGACGACGTACAGGAGTGGTTATGTACCATGAAAGGTTCTTGAGATGTAAAACAACTCATATTTTAACATAAAGTCAACTAATTTTTAAGGGTCTAATGATTGTTTCTACCCGTAAAAAGAACATAAAGACTAGTAGATATAAAGAAGAAGATACTTCACTAACAAGTATAGAAAGACGTGTAACGTAAGTACAAAATTTAAACAGAACTAAAAAGATACTGAAAAAAGGAAGAATATAAAAAATAAAAAATAAGGATAAGAATGAGATTACAGTAAACAAAGGAGTTCCAAATAAAAAGAGTAAATAATAACTTTCTGTCGACTCCTACTTAAAGATGAACCATCAAGACAATGGATTGTAAAACTCGCGTAATAAGGTTATATACAATCGGAAGAAACAATAAGGAAACATACGTTACAAAAAAAGAGAAAGAACGACTTAAATTATAAAAGAGACTCGTAGGACGTAGGAGTGACGTTATTGTGATCTACACCAAAATAAAAAATAATAATACTTTTGAGTGACTTAATAAATTAGAGTTCGAAAATTCAGAAAGAAAAAAAAAAGACCTTATGAGAGTCTACAATATAGGAGTCTAATAGGGACTGAAAAGAAAAACTTTGAGACAAATTTTCTTATAACTTAAAAGAGTAAAATAAGATGAACACAGAAATTGAGATAAAGGGTAGAGATGAACATAGAAGTACTACACATTAAAATATCTGTACCTAAAACACCAATCAAAATTACATAGTGTTCTAGACGACATAATAAATAACTAACGAAAAATGAAGTTAATAAGAAAAAATTAAAAATTTTCAAGAAACTAGGTGAATTTTTTGAAAGACCGATAAAAACTATTGGAAAATTAGGTACTAAGAAAATAAAGTTCAAGTAGAATAAAAATTATTAACACATGTACTAATTAGTAAAATACACAATAGAAATTAGTAAAGAAGACTTTAAGAACTCAAAAGGGATTATAGGTTAATAAAACTAAAGAAAGGAAAAAAATTTACAACGTGAAACTTAATTAAAACGGACTTGTAATCGAACTCCAAAAGTAAGTTTTTTAAACTTGAATTGAGACTCTCAAGGTTTCTTACGAAATTAAGAAGGGATCTCCAGAGTCCTAAAGGTATCTTTTACCATATCAGAAAAAAATATCAATCAAAAAAAAAAAGAACTACACTTGGTAGAAATTTCAGAAATAACTTAAACAATGTTATAACGAAGACAAAATATGAAACAAAAAAACCGGTACTCTAGAATCGAGGAACTGGTCCCTATCTTGGTCGTGGGAGACATTAACCTTCCGTTTTAGAATTGGTGACCTGTCGGTCCCTTCAGAATTTTTATCATCCCATAATTTTACTCGAAAAGACACTTTTACAACAATGAGTAGAGAAAAAATTGAAAGTTGTAAGTTCTATTCTGATAGATAAGACTATGGTAAGTTTTCGTGTAGTCATTGTCATCTTTTGTAAATCAGTAAACAAAATGTCCCCTTACAAACCGAAAAGGTACTTTACCTTTACTTACCCTTTTCGTTCCGTTTTTATACGAAGTCCATTCTTTCTCACTCTTTCTTTAATAAAATAAAGTTTGTGAGGGTGATTAACCCCGAGTCCACTCGGAGACACCCTCTACTTGTGAACGACCTCATCTCATTCGTCTCTCTTTTTACCCTTAAAAGTAAAATACACATTCACTTACTTTTAATCGAATTTCTACCTCCAATCTTTGATGTCGACCCTTTTTTGTTTTTCCTGGTTCAAAATCTGCACGAGATTTTAATAAGGTTAAAGTTAGTTAAAGTCATCTTTTTATAAGTTTACTCTCCCTTTTTTAGTCGATGATAAAATTCGAAGAAGTAAAAATACAACAAGACGACTGAATTTTACTTCTTGATCGACTAGTCTAACTTTGTATACACTACAGTAAATTTTTGTCTATGTCGTACGTACTCACACGTATTTGTGAATATTTTAAATTTTTTGATAAAGAGGTTAACAGAACAGTTGTAAACGACTCCTTTTTTCTGTACGGAATATGATATATGTGAACGATCCACTAAAAATAGAACGATATCTCTATTTAGACCTTATTTAAAAGTAACTATAATTGTAAGGGTAACAGGGGAGTTTTGACTTAAACTATCTCCTAGTAAATCTATTTGGTGAATTATTATCCAATTTCACATGACGTCACAACGTGACTAGTGACTCTTTTCAACTAGTGTTAAGAGAAGTTTATTGACTTCACGGGTCATTTAATTTTTAACAATGATTTCTATTTAATTAGGGTGGTATATACTGTAACTCTTTCTACTTAAACATGACACAAATATGAGCTAACCGATAACTTAGTCGTACACTTTTTTAATACACAATAGTCTGGTGACTATTATGTAAAATACTTACAACCATCGTAAATATTCAAACAAAAAAAAATTGTCAATTATTTGTTTTAGAAAGATCTTTCCTGATTCTCCAAAGACACAGAAGAATTTTATTTTGACGTTTTGTTAAAGGAGAAAGACGTAAATACTTTATGTCTACATACACCAGACAACAAAAACAAAAAAACTCTCTGACCAATTAGCAGGTGAACACTTGAATCGATCGATCGATCGAGACATAAAATCGATACCCTATTCCAATAGTTTTTAAAATGAAATTCGAAACGGAAAGTCGAATTTTTTCGACGGAATTTGGGAATTTACTGATTAATTTTCGTTAATGTACAATACACAAAGTAATCTTGTATATAATCGAACTTTATGTTAACTCAATGGTGTCTACCAATTTTTACTTTCATTTTCTTTAATATTTAATAGGGTAAACCGACTTTCTTATTATACAGAACGTATATTCTGTTTTCGTTTTCATTTATATATGAAAATATGTCATGTGTTAGTACACTACTTGTTTTCGTAAAATTGAGATATGTGCAAAAAAGGTTTCGTAACCATTGATTTTATTAACTTTCAGTTATTAATTTCACTATAGAAAAACTCTTTATTATCTTCTTTTCATCTTCAATTTTAAGAGTCCATAAATAAAAGTTTTAACATTCTCTTTATAGCATTATCTTACTACGTTACATTCATTCCTTGGAGACGAAAATTTAAGTCACCTCATAGAACATGTTTTGTTTATAGGACGGTTTTCTATCTTCCCTCTTTTTCAGATTTTGACATTTGATATTATCATATATCCTCATATATACATGATAATTATCTTTCTATTTACTATCTTACGAATAAACTTCCGTAAACTCTTAATAACCCTGTTCGATCGAAATACGTATTTATAAAGTTTTTTCCTTCTTTTCACTCGGTAGTAAAACGTCGGAGACCATTGGAGTCCTGTAAACGTGTAAGACGAATCCTCCATTCTACGATCTGTAGGTCCGTTTCCGGGACCAGTCTTTCAATCGTAATTTTCTGTTTCTGTGACTGATACGAAAACCATCAAACAGTCACTGTTTTTACGTTTTTAGTCTTTTTAGACTTTGGTCTTAGAACCACTATTTCCCCTTTCTCGTAGGTTCTACACTCGGGGTGTTAGACAACAAAAAAGAAATTTCAAAACAAACAAACAAACAAACAAAATGAAAAACGTTGACATATGTCGTTTTCCGATTTTTACGTCTAATGTAAAAGGTCCTAGACGTAGAACTCCTCACTTAAAATAAAACATTGATCGTTGTACAATTCATCATAAACTTCCAAAAATTCGTACCCATATACGGTACTAATCTCGACCTCTTGTGATTGAACCGTCGTCTAACATCCTACCTAATCTCTTTAGTCACGGACGTCCTCTCTTCCGGTCGTTCTATATAATTTTGAATTCCTCCTTCATTTGTAATGAAGTTGATCCGACGACATTCATTTTTATCTTTCATCTTTCATTTTTACTTTTTATTACTAAATTTATCTTAGTTGTTCATACTTTCGTTAAACTATAACCCTTGATCTGTCTTCCCAGGTAGACTCTAAAGTATGACTCGATTCGTCCAGTCACTCCCAGTATACGGAAGGTACCTAAACCTCACTTGGACTTCAAAAGGTAAGGACATAGTGGAGTATTCCCCGAAGGGTTCACTACGATCACCATTTCTTAGACGGACGAATACGTCCTCTGTATTCTCAGTTCCCAAATTAGAGACCCAACTCTTCTAGGGACCCTCTTCCTTTACCGTCGGTGCAGTCATAAGAACGGTCCCTTTAGAGTACCTTTCTCTACCGCCCGATGTCAGGTACCCCAACGTTTCTCAGACGGTGCTGACTCGCTGACTCGTGGTAGTGGAACATGTACTTTGGATAAAATCGTGACGATTGGAAGATTATAAGTTCGTAAACAGGGTTCTAGGGACCCCGTACAAAGTCCCTGATTGAATCCTACATCGTTCCCTGTCCTCCGTCCCAAAAAGTACTTACCTTGTAGATTCTAAGGTCTACCCCTCTCTTTCCCCTTCTTTTCAACTTCGACCTTTTTAACGAAAAGGACGTCAGGTATGGGAGGCAGAGGTGAACAGTGGGGGTCACTGGTGTCCGTCCTTCACGGTGAGGACAACGTATCATTGTCCCTCCTTCACCGTCCACCTCGTCCACAGTGACACGTACGTCCAGGAACAATAATTTATCTGTCGTGACTAACACAACTAGACACAGGAAGAGGAACGGGAGGTCTTCGGCGATCACTAAATGCCTCATACCTTCCTTTCGAGGTACCTCCCGACCCAAGTTTCTTATTCCTGTAATGTGGAGAAGGGGATTAGGAAGGAAGGAGAAGACAACTCTTTGGTTTTAGAGACCGACATTATTGTGTTATGTTTAAGAAAATACAACTTAGACTGTAAACTACAACTTTCCAAATTCTGGTATACTAAGTCACTTACTAAAGCCACTCTAAGGTTTAGAGTTGTACACGGGCACTATTTGTGTTACAATAGGGTCCGTGGTCCGGTTTAATATGACCATTGGCTCGTAAACTTACCTTCTTATAAAAGTACCTAGTTTAGTTTTGGGCAAGGACATTTTTGCATTAAAGCCATTTTAACACTACGAGTCCTCCCTCTTCCCTCTCGGACTCCTTAAACTCGTTTAATATGGGTGAGACGTGGTTTGTCATAATAATTCTTGTGTCACTTTAAGTGTCGTCACTAAAGTAGTTATTCACACCAAAGATGTGCTTCTACTCCTGTTTCCGGTTCGAGGGTTGTCAGACGTCTCTGCACCGAATAAAGTATCACTCTCACCTTATGAAACAAGTCACTGACATGGTCGACCTCTTGTATCTAGTTAGAGGATCTGTTAACAATAACGCGTTCATCAGGACTCAACCGGACGTCGGTAAGTAACGTTTCGTTTATGACGAACAAACGCCCTGCTGAAGGAGTAAAGAAACACAGTTCAAGTACTGTCCTTCTAAATATTCAGACGTGACAAACCGAACATGTACGTGTACATGTTTAAAGGAATAAACGGAACCAAACCTTGGGATTTCATTAATCGGACTACGTTCCCTTTTTTTACATGTCGATTCAACTGACGTGTATCTGGTAGATTTATTACTATGTTTGACTGGGTTTATTTTAAAATGGTTAGGACAAGTAACTTTCTGTAGTATTTGACCCTCGTATACGTTCACCACACATACATACATATACGATTCTATGAGTCAAAGAGTCAACACAGGTTGAGAAATGCTGGGGTCCCTGACATCGGGTGGTCCTGGGGACAGGCACCCTAATAGGGCCGTTCTTATGACCTCACCCAACGGTAAAGGATGAGGTCCTCTAGCAGAGATGAGTCCCTAGTTTGGGTACTATGGACACAACCGTCCACCTAAGAAATGGTGACTCGGAAGTCCCTTTGGAATAGTCATAATAAATACAGATAAACATAAATAAGTTGTATAACTTTAAACTATTTCTTTTTATCTCTTTTTTAATTTCTCGATATGCATTAATAATAAAAGATTTAAGACCGTGTGACAGTCGAACGAAGTGGTTTAACAAATAAATGAGGAACCTTATTTTCAATACTGGTTGGATCTATCGTATAAGTTTTCGTCTCTGTAATGAAACGGTTGGTTCCAGGCAGATCAGTTCCGATACCAAAAAGGTCACCAGTACATACCTACACTCTCAACCTGACACTTCTTTCGACTCACGGTTTCTTAACTACGAAAACTTGACACCACAACCTCTTCTGAGAACTCTCAAGGAACCTGACGTTCCTCTAGATTGGTCAGGTAAGACTTCCTCTAGTCGGGACCTTAAAGAAACCTCCCTTACTACGACCTCGACTTTGAGGTCATGAAACCGGTGGAGTACGTTTCTCAACTGAGTAACCTTTTCTGACACTACGACCCTCCCTAACCCCCGTCCTCCTCTTCCGTTACTGTCTCCTACTCTACCGACCTACCGTGGTGACTGAGTTACCTGCACTCAGACTCACTCGAGGCCCTCAACCACTACCTGTCCCTCCGGACCGCACGACGCTAAGTACCCCAGTGTTTCTCAGTCTGTGCTGACTCACTGATTTGACTTGACTTACTCTTTCTTTTACGGTATAATAAAAAGTGTCTATAAAAACGTAAAAGAACACTAAAAAAATAATTCGTTTAGTTTAATCTTTTGAAAACTAATATGTGATGATGCATATTTTGTCTATCGACTATTCTTGGATGACATATCCTGTCCCTTGAGGTGAGTTATAAGACATTACTGGGTGTACCCTTTTCTTAGAATTTTTCTACACTATGTACATACACATATTGTATGAGTGAAACGACATTCTGTGTTTCATTGTGTCGTAATATTTGGTTTATATGAGACTATTTTTAAGTAAATTTTTTCTTTCTTTCAAAAGTAACATCCTAATCTCAAGTATGGTATACCAAATTACACAACTTATTACGTAACTTTTTATTTATGAAGTTACGATCCTTCTCATTTTCTATTAAGGGAAAGAAAGTGTCTATCAGTACGTAGTGTCCCTTCCGTATAGACTTAAGCATATCATAGAGTCTCTTCTTTCTCCGTACTTCTACTTCAGATATACATGTTCCTTGAAAAATATTTGGATCGTCTATGTAAAGATTTCCAATTTTAATTTTTAAAGAGTATCAATAAGTCTAAAAGTCTGACGGAAAATATCAGAGTATTTTCTAATTACTTTCTAGACAAAATGCGTAAAGTTATTTGGAAGTTTAACTTTCACCAAAAACACTACTAAAGAAGTTAGTACATAAGTATGATAAATATTTACCTAAGTAAAAAGAACACTCTAAAATTCAACGGTGAAAGTACATTCTTTAAAATGGTAAAGGTTTTATCTATATAGAATTAATGTGGTATCGATATTGTTTAACTTCTTATAATAAGAAGGTCTAAATCCATCTCTAATTGGTAAGTCTACTTTCCTCCAAATTTCCAGGATAGAGACCGATTACTTCAACTGTACTGAATTTTTCCTGTTTCAAGCGAAGGGACCACCCTGTCTCCCATTTCTAGACGGACGGTTACGTCCCTTGTACCTAAGTTAGGGACTAGTCTCCTCTAGGGTGTATAGAGCCTCGTTGATTCCGGTGCGTGGCGTTGATGCCTTGGATACGAGACACCATCATATTAGCGATTCGGCACAGGCTGAGAACGGTGGGGTGTCTGACATCGGACGATCCGAGGAGACAGGTACTCTAAGAGGTCCTCTCTTATGACCTCACCAACGGTAAAGATACGAGTTCTCGTATAAAATTTTTCGTCTCTGTAGTGAAACGGTTGTTTCCTGGCATGTCAATTTCGTCACCAGAAAGGTCATCAGGACATGCCTACACTCGCAACCTGGTATTTCTTCCGACTTACGGCTTCTTAACTACGAAAGTTAGACACCACAACCTCTTCTGAGAACTCTCAGGGAACCTAACGTTCCTCTAGTCTGGTCAGTTACGATTTCCTTTAGTCAGGACTTATAAGTGACCTTCCTGACTACGACTTCGACTTCGAGGTTATGAAACCGGTGGACTACGTTTCTTGGTTGAGCAACCTTTTCTGGGACTACGACCCTTTCTAACTCCCGTTCTCTTCTTCCCCGTTTTTGTTGTTACGAGATCTCGGACCCTCGGTGTGTGTGGGATCTTAGAGACGAGACGTTGTTGTCTTCCGTGACGTTACTCCTCGGACACGTGACGTTAATCCCTTATCGGGGGTAAGTACCTCTGATCTCTTTTCGGGACACGTCGTTGTTTCTGGTTCGTGTCGGTTTTTATTTATTTATTTATTTATTTATTTTTCTTGTTTCAAGTCGTGATATGTTTCTGTGGTTACAACCGGGTATAATATTATGACGTCGTATTCTTGACTCATAAAATCTTCGTCTTTCCCAAATCTCCGTTATATGTTCATTATATGTAGATTCGTTCTCTAAGAAAGAAAAACGTTACGGGGTATCTACCATTAAACAAATAGTTTGATTTAATTATAGAAAACAAGTCAAGTTTAAAGAAAAAGAATTTTTATCATATCATTAATATTTGGTTTATTTTCTTGATTTTAATATAGACATAATTTGATTTACACGGATAGTTTATACCGGAACTAAAAGTACAATAAATGTTCTATTTTATGTTGATACCGTCTGTATATGTTTTTGACGGAACTATATGAATGAAACATTAGTGATACGACGTACCGTTGATCAATAATCAATATTTATTACTTGTCGAAACATTGAGAAGTCTTATTCGTAACGAAGATACGTTGGTTTGGTCTACAATCATTAAAAGGGAGAAAAAATAAAAGTATACTAAAATAAATACAAGTACCACTCGATAGTCCCCATTGCCTTTAGAGAGGGACTACCCCTTTTTTTTTTAGTATATAATCTTTGTCGGTCTTCTACCCGAAATTTGACATGAACCTGTGTTTATAACCTTTGTCTTAACGGACTATTTTCCGTTACAACTGTTTTCTCTACCGTTCACACTGTTCTATTAGTTCATTGTCTACAATTATTGACCATAAATTACGACATTACGTTTATTTCGTGAAGTACGGATCATGTAGGATTTAGACTTTGATCGATCTATTAATCTATTACTTCATTTACAGATAAGAATAACAATGTAAAAACGAAAACGTTTGTCTTTTCCTTTAAACCTAAATCTTGAGACTCCTTCCTTTCTTCTACATGAACTTATTCTTGTTCTAAACTTTGTCCTGCCGACTTGTGATTGAATCGTTTAGACATGGTACTCTGTCCATTGGGACGTCTACCTCATAGATTAGTATGGGATATCACGTGATTGGATTGTCAAGGTTTATATTCTTCAAACACGACAATAACAGTATTTCATAAATCTTAGGCGTCAACGTTAGAGTTTTAGTGAAAGGTTCTAACCAAGAGTTTGAGACGGTGGGAGTGACGAACCTTAGTGTGTTTGTCTTTTACTTTTTGGATTCACACAAACATACACAAACACAACATATACGTTGACTTCTTTTGATTCATAGTTAGTCTCCTCTTTAAAAATTCCTTGAATGAGATTTAAATATGCGACTTCATTTTGTACAAATAATTTTTATAGATGTAACACAATATTTACAATTGGACTATTTTCCAAATACTACGTAATTTTCAATTCACTTTCAATTCTGTGAGTCAGTACAGGCTGTGAAACGCTGGGGTATCTGACATCGGATGGTCCGAGAAGGTCGACAGGTACCCTAAAAGGTCCGTTCTCATGACCTCACCCAACGGTTCCTTTCGTATTATAAGTTAATTAGGTTACTTTCCCTGACCTAATTTTCGTACACATACACACACACTCACTGTCTTTAATTTGCGTTAATATAAACCTTTTCGTTATAATTTTTAAATACCGGGTTTAAAAATACATTTTTAAACAGGATGAAAAACCAAGTTTTTATTTATAAAGATCTTATAGAGTGTTACATACAACGTTATTCACATAATCTTACCCACATAAAACTATAAGAAGGGAAATCCAAGATCAACATTTTTACAAGCTGGTTCATAAGTCATTTTATCAGAATTTGTTACATTAGACATGAGGAGTTCAATGAGTATCAAATTTTAAGTGCTACGAGGTCTCGACTAATTAATGTATATTTAATACAAAAGAAACACACGTTGAGTTTTCTACTAATACCAATTAACGTAACACTCCCTTATCTTCAACACTCAGTCTCTTATCCTCGAGGATAATATACTTTAATTCTTAAAATTTTCAAAAGTTTTTAATAAAATTTTGGTTATAAACTGAATCTTTCTGAGGATTAATCGGTCGTTTAAAGTGTAACTGAGACAGGTGTAAATTATTGTATGTAGACGAGAAATTAAACTAAAGAAGACTTACAAAAAGATACAATCTTTTTGTCTTCTTGGACGTACTACATTACTTAAGTGTATAGAAAAGGATGGGTAGGGGTTTTAATTGGGGTACGTATCTAATATATATTAAAAAAGAGTTATTAAAGAAAATTCAAAAAGTAAAATGGTATTCATAAGTAAAGAAAATTTGGTAAGTATTAAATAAATGATTGCAAAATATCTAGATATTTGTTCAAAACGAATCTCCAAAATTTGAAAAACACTATAAAATGTCAGTTAAAGTCCTATTTAACTCAAACAGAGGTAAGCACACTCTATTCCGAGTCGAAAAGACGAAGTCACTGTCTGACTTCATTAGCGATAAATGGTACTTTAACGAGTGGACGTTAAATGGAAATCGAAATCGCCGTTTAAATATACTCAATTAAACCATCACTTCCAAGTTTTATACTTGTGTATTATATAAAACCTTGAACTTAATTTAATAATTAGGACTTAATCTGTCTCCTTCGTTGGAATAATATGTTAATTATAAAAGAGAGTTTAACGGTCAATAATATCGTTTCCGTAGAAAGGGTAACTTCGAAAAGTGTACGTTCCAACTTGTCCCATTATAGAGAGGGTAATAGGATAACAGATATTTTATATACGTCGGACGATGGATCCTTTGAACTCACATCCTCCTCGGCAAGACTCTCTAACGTGTACCGAGGTCAACGGTTCCTTTGGGCACGGAAAAGAGGACATTTACACGTCTCGTCAAAGGAATAATCCTTAACCCAATTGTCGCAAGAGTTTCCTTTTCGACTCACTCCTTCCATCATTCTAGAAAAGTATGTATACTTGACTTAGCATTTGAGACATATTTGACACTATTTAACCAAAATCGTACATTCAAAATCACTATTTTCACTTCAAAATACCTCAAAAGTAGACCGTATTAATTTTTATAAGTTTGTACGTTTTAGAACGACAATCTCGTTCCCTCGTATGTCTTTTACTCCCAAAAAAAAAAAGACTTGTTGTTTACCGTCTATAACTGTTATATACTGTAAGTATTTTATGAACACCCAACTTACACGTGAAAGATTTTACTGGAATGTATTTTAATAAAAGGTACTTTATGAAAACATACATCGTTAAGATTAATTAAGAAATGTAAATTGGGAGAAAATTTTTAGTGACACAGTAAGAACACGATTTTTAACGTAAATAAAATATAAGATGATAACATGCGAAATTCGAAACCCCCCCATTAATTTTATGAAGTTTTATATTTTAGGGTTCAGTGTGTAATATTTATAATGTACACTACGTATCTAGATAGTATTAGATAGTAGTAAATAATTCGGAAGTGGATAATTTGTGTTTTTTGTTGGTACCAGTTGTACAGAATTGTTATCAGAAGTTTTTCGAAATTTTTCGGACCACCTGATGTCAGGTTCCCTAGTGTTTCTCAGTCTGTGTTGACTCGCTGATTGTGTGTGTGTGCCTTCTTTTTGTGGGGGTTTACACACACACACACACACACACAAAAAAAAAAAAAAAAAAAACGAATGAATTGTTCCTCCAGTAAAGAACCTTTGAAATCGGATCAAAAGATACAACTTCATATTAGTGATATAAGAATCCGTAGGTTGGATTTACGTCTGTCTCAATATACGTTCATAAAATAACGTTTTCATTCATCTTATCAAATTCAAAGAAGGAGAAACCTTTATTAAGTACTTCTTGGTATTAAGAAACTGATAAGATAACTCGTCGGTGTCACACACTTTCATCCATGGGAGTACAAAGACCATCTCAGGACATATAACATTCCTGACATCTTACGTTAAACCTTTTATAGAATTCACGGAATTTTACAGTAAACAAATACAACCCGAGTCATCATATTAAAATCACGTTGAAAGATTTTTATATTATACAAATATATACATATTATATACATATTCCTATCAGTAGTGTAGAAAAAAAAATTTTTCAATTTAAGATTGTACTAGTAACCATTTTAATACTATTATCATATGTTGTCTATGATACGACTATAAGTCGGTAATTCATTAGTATCACATTTTTTATGTATTAGTGGACCTTTTGTAAATAATTTCTTATTATTCACTTTTAATTTTCTATACTTTTTTATTGTTTTCTTTTATGACCTTCATATATGTGGTTTTACTATTCGTATTTATCACACAATAGTAGGGAACACAAAAAGACAAAATGAAGACGGTTCAACAAACGTAACTGGTTAGTAGTAACGAAAACATAAATCTTTTACAGAATTTCACAATTCCTGTTTCAAAAACTTCTCAAATTCATTGTATCTCCCTATGAATGTTATATTACAGTTTTCTTCTTTCCGTCGAAACGTGTTACATAATGTCTATGTTTGTAGTGTTACTGTTTCGGGACATAACAATTGGGGGTAGAACCTTGTCGGTAAAGGGTCTCTATTCACCCTCGTGAACATCCTTCTCCTGTGTCGAGAATTTCGGTCGACACCTCGACACCCGTCTTCGTCGATGCCCCTCAACTATTCTGTCTTCGTGATCTTCGTATCTTACTCTTTATTTTTATTATTTGTTTGGAGAACATAGAAGGTTAACTCTTGTTCTATCATAATTTACTCTTCGTGGTTAAACAATGAATTCCTAAAGATATACACCTTTTAAGTTTACTGTCTTTCCGTCCAAATACGTATTCTTAAGCCCCCTTCACACACTAACCAAGACTAAAGTACAAAACAAAACAAAACAAAATGTGAATACGATAAATACATATTTGTTTGTGTAAAAAGATTCTAAACTTTTGGGTTTTATAAAAGGATTAATTTCGTTGTAGTTTAACGTCCTACACTCCTACCGTTGTCTTAAACTATTTGATATCGACCGGTGGTCCGATTAGGTATATACTCAGGATCTGTCAAAATATATTGAACGTTATCTACTCAGGATTTACCAAAGTGTGGGTACGACGTACATATTCTATACATAAACCTTATGATCAACGACCCAAATACTTTATCGGGAGAGGGATGGTTCGTACAACTGTTTTATATATATATATGGGAACTTACTTTCGTAGATGGTTTTTAATATCGGATTATCCATCTTGTCTACTTTTCTTAAAACTCGTCTTTGAGTTTCCTTTCTAGAAAAGTCTCTATATAAGATACCGTCTATACCGTATTTCTTAGTTTAAAAACAAAAACTTTAGACGTCTTAATCTATAATTGTATATTAATAACTTTTACATTATCGAGGTTTAAGTTTACACGTCAGGTTACTAAGGTCATTTACGACTTTCGTCACTGTTTTTAGTACGGTAGTAATAAAAAGTCTCTAAGGTTTTGTTCATTTTGCCCTTTTATGTAATAAATAGGGTTCTATATAGACACCTCGAGACGTACGGTCTTTATGGACCTATTACTTTCCGTGGGTCGTTCCTTCCGTATTTATTTGTGATAATCTTTTTTTAATCGTCATTAACCTACTAACAAAAAGTCAACACAGGCTGAGACGTTGGAATATCTGTGTCGTGTGGTCCGGAGAGATGGGAAGTGATTGAGGGTCTCAAACGAGTTTGAGTACTGGTAACTCAGTAACTACGGTAGGTTGGAAAAATAGGAGACAGTGGGGAAAGAGGAGGACGGGAGTTAGAAAGTGTCGTACTCCCAGAAAAGGTTATTCAGTCGAGAAACTACTATCCTCCTTGATTTTTCACTAACGAATTTCGTGGAACTAACTGGTTCTATGACGTCACCTAGAGTATTTGACCTTCTTTATATAAAGAGGATATTTCATCCTCCTGGGTAAAATTTTGGTTAAGATTAAGAGTGGAACTGTTACTACAAGGGTGTGTGAGAACGTGACTTTGGTGACCCCTTCGAACACATCGGGAAGACTTACAAAGATCGTTTCGTTTCTTTTAATCTGAGTATCCTCCTATGATTACGATTGTCGACCGAAAGACCTCTTCCTTTGGACCGAGACATCATGAACGGTTATAGTTACCACATGTAAGAGGGTAGTGTCGGTCAATGTTTGATAGTTAACCTGTAATGATTCATATTTTACCGAGTCTCCAATTTCACGGACGGACGTTACACCCTCTGGACCCAAGCTAGGAACTCAGCCCTTCTAGGGGACCTCTTCCTTTACCGTTGGGTGAGGTCACAAGAACGGACCTCTTAGGGTACTTACCTCCTCGGACCACCGGATGTCAGGTACCCCAGCGTTTCTCAGTCTGTGCTGACTCGTTCAATTGATTCATATGTTTCGTCTCTTCCACTACCGTAGGGTGAGGTCATGAGAACGGATCTTTTAGGGTACCTGCCTCCTCTGACCATCCGACATGAGGTACCTCAACGTGTCTCAGCCTGTGTTGGCTTCACTGAATCGTCGTCGTCGTCGTCGTCGTTCATATTTTTCTCCTCGTTTAGACACGGTGACCGAGAACGGTTCATCATTCTCGGTCAGGGTAGGGTAATTACTCTCGACAAACGGAAACTTCAAGAATTTCTTCCGTGATCGTTTTTCGACCCCCTTTTTTTTTCCGTGCGTGGGTGTCATTTTAGTTGGGTCGACCTAACGGAGTATCAAAATACAATCTTATGAGGAGAAAATTCGTCATTTTCTTTTAGTTCAACTTTCAGAAATGGATTTATCCTTCATTGCTTAAAGGATCTGGAATCACAAGAGTCCAACAGTCATTGGATCTAGGTCACTATTGTGTGTCTACTGTGTCTGTTCATCGATTACAGACGTTTATTAAACTCTTCATACTATCGGAATTTTTATATATAGTGATATTTGTTCTGTTTTTTCACTCTACTAATTTCTGAGAGTCCTTTCTAAAGATTGAGAAAAAATACATAAAAGTCTCCACCGTTGAGACTTACTGTGGTCCCGGTCGGTCCGTCGGAGTACACGTAAAGTCTAAAATTAAAAAAAATTCCATGAACAAACTATAACAAGTTCCAAAAATATTGTAGATAAGAGGACATTTCAGTTGACTTATTAGGTGACTCCAAAGGATACTTCCTTTATCGGTATGTTTTATTTTACTTAATATACTATGTTAGTTTATTTTATCAAAAACGTAAAATTTTTGTTTGGGTACTACGTATAGTCTAAAATAGTCTTTCTAACTCTGTACGACTATACTGTACTTTTTCCGACGTTTACCGTTATTAGGTTCGAAGTTCTCCAAAGAGATTGATGTCACGGTCCAAATTTTCGATATCACTATATATTTTTGATATATAAAAGAGTATAACTACAAAAATAGTCTGAATGGGATATCTTACATACAGAGTACTTTGTCTTGTAGTCTAAACAAGTGACGATATAGAGATCGACAATCGTGAAGAGATCACGGGTCCTTTTTTCATCAACAAGGTGTTTATGATGACAACTTACTTATATCTTATATTTTCGTCCGTTTTTCAAGTATTGTCAATTCACTCTATTATTTATGTTTATACCAATTATCTTCCCGAAGTGAAGGAAGTCACTGTCTCCAGGATTAGTAGATTGCCATGTCGTTGTGACAAAAATCAAATTATTCTTATATTCGTTATTACAAAGTACTGTGAGTTGACCTGTTAAATCTTTACAATCACCACCTAAATATCAACCAGATTAAGAGATACCCATAATGAACACCACGACCTCTTTTGAGAACTCTCAGGGAACCTGTCGTTCCTCTAGTTCGGTCAGTTAGGATTTCCTTTAGTCAGGACTCATAAGTAACCTTCCAGACAACGACTTCGAGGTTGTGAAACCGGTGGACTACACTTCTCTGCTGAGTGACCTTTTCTGGGAGACTACCCTTTCTAACTTCCGTTTTCCTCTTCCCCCACCGTCTCTTACTCTACCTATCTATCGTAGTGGTTGAGTTACCTGTACTTAAACTCGTTTGAGAATCTCTCTCATCTCCTGTCTCTTCGGACCGTACGACGTCAAGAACCTCAGGGTTTCTCAGTCTATACTGAATCGTTGACTTGTTGTGCAGTTGTTTAAGGATACCCATAATTAGAAGACTGGAAAGATTTGACAGTCTCTGAAGAACGAGAATCTGACATAGAGTATTTATATAAGATTGGTAACTAAAAAAAAGTTGTATATGAGACGTGTGAAAGTGTAAAATTCTAGTATATTTTGGTTATGTTATAACATTTCATTAATCGGAGGTTAATTTTATGTATTTAAATTTAAATTTTTTTGATTTGTTTCTATCTTTTACATAGTTAATCTACTCGTTATTGGTTCATCTAAATTTTTTTATAAGAGAGGTAATTTAATTTATTCCTCAATTCGGTACTTTAATTTTCTGCGAATGAGGAACCTTCTTTTCAATACTGGTTGGATCTCTCGTATAAGTTTTCGTCTCTGTAATGAAACGGTTGTTTCTAGGCAGATCAGTTCCGATACCAAAAAGGACACCAGTACATACCTACGCTCTCAACCTGATACTTCTTTCGACTCGTGGCTTCTTAACTACGAAAACTTGGCACCACAACCTCTTCTGAGAACTCTCAGGGAACCTGACGTTCCTCTAGGTTGGTCAGGTAAGACTTCCTCTAGTCGGGACCCTAAAGAAGCCTCCCTTACTACGACTTCGACTTTGAGGTCATGAAACCGGTGGAGTACGCTTCTCAACTGAGTAACCTTTTCTGAGACTACGACCCTCCCTAACCCCCGTCCTCCTCTTCCTCTACTGACTCCTACTCTACCGACCTACCGTAGTGTCTGAGCTACCTGCACTCAGACTCACTTGAGGCCCTCAACCACTACCTGTCCCTCCGGACCGCACGACGCTAAGTGTCCCAGTGTTTCTCAACCTGTGCTGACTCGTTTACTTGACTTGACTTGATTGGGTAGAGTCCTGTTTTTTTTTTTTATTGGATTTTTATTTTTACTTTTTATGTTTACATATCTTTATACAACGAAAACAATGACGTGTGTACGATTCAGCGAAGTCAGTACAGACTAAGACACGCTAGGGTACCTATCTTCGGGTAGTCCGAGGAGACAGGTACCCTAAGAGGTCCGTTCTTATGACCTCACCCAACGGTAAAGGAAGAGATACGAAAACAATAATCCTTTGAGTTATAAAATTTTATTTACATTTCTACAATTAGAAGTGTTCAGCAGTATCTTTAGGTGTGACGTTGTGCGTTACTATTAAAAATAAAAACAATGTATCCGTTTTCGACTAATATTTTCAACTATTTAACGTCAAGAATGACCCTTTTCATGTGAAACGACACATATCCTAATTCTTAAACATTTTAAATAAACCTTATTTTAAACCAACGTAAATAATTTTAACTTTTACACCCATATCCAACTCGTTAAACACATCCAAAGGGGTTATAGACGTACCGAAGAATTAAACCCTCTTGGGTTCTGGTTTGGAGAACGTGTTTTCGTAATATATAATATATAATGTAAAATTAAATAGTATAAAAGTACGAAAGGAAAAGGTATAAAAGTAGAGTAGTATATAATAGTATACAATACCGGTATACAAATTAATTCAGACACTTTTATAAGAATAATCGTCGAAATACAAAATGTAAAAAGAACCTGATTAATATTATAGATTTACAGGTTCCCAACTGACGTTCCATGAAGAAAAAGAAAACTACTACCCAATATATAAACAAAAGGAAACATGTAAACTAGTAAAACAATATTCAACCTGTGACGTAATTGCCAACATCCCGTAAACTTACTGTAATTTAAGGAAATTTACACAACTTAAAGCAAAACCGTCTATTTACCGACCATCTATTATAACCAGAACAGTCTGAACCTAAGTAAACGACAATTTGTTGAATAGGGTTTCTGCATAATTATATAGAAAATAATGGACTTGTAATAACTGACTTCTGCAAAGTTATGACTTTTGCAAAGTTATAAGTAGATGTATTGTTTAGTGACCGGTATCCGTAATTAAGACGTTTTCAGGCGGTCAGTTAGTAAACAATTCCATTTAGATAAAACAAAAACTTGAATCAGGACCATTACCAATCCGGGAATGAGAACGTACACTAGAAATGTCTATTTCCATCTCGATCGCTATAGCTAGATATCAATATCTATGTCTATAGATAGATATAGAGATGGATCGGAAAGACCTGAAAGTTGACTTCCGGTTACACGACTCATTAAAGAAAGATGAGATTCGCTTGGTATTGAGGTCACAGGGGGTCGGGACGACTGGGGAGGAATTAGTGAAAAGACAGGGTATCATTGGTAAGAGACGATCCTTAGGGTCTCTAAGGGGGAAACGAGAAAGTCGGATAGGTAACCGGTTCCGACCTTATTTAAGTACAGCCAAATATCCATTGGAAGAAGAGTTATCGAGAGGAGTCTAAGGAAAGTTACGTTTAAGATAGAGGAATGAGGTCATTCTGAAGACGGACCCGAACAGAGGTAGAGAGACGAGACACAGTCATTTCATGGGGATCTTCTTACACCCCGCTAACAACCCGTCAGAACACCAAGTGTAACGAATAAATAGAAAGAAGTCTCTAGCGACAGGGGTTGACGGAGAAAAAGTTACGGACGTTTATCACTAAGTGTGTAAAGTATGTCGAAATGTCCACAAAGACAACCTTACGGTTTAGAACTTGGTCAGTGAGAAAGTTTCGTCTTTATAGAAAATCGAGAAAAAGTCTATGTCTTTAATTCTTTTCGATAAATGAATAGTACTGTTTCATTCACTATTTATCTTTAATTAAAATTGTGTACAGAAGACTGATATAAAGATATTTATATCGACGAAACGTTTACTTATCGTGATCTTTTTATACCTCACCCCGTCCAAAAGATTGAGTCACCATATGTCGGAAGAATAATTACCTTATTATTTTAACGTTTGTAAAACGTTCTTTATTAAATTTAAAACACTATGACAAGTGAAAAAGGATCTGTAATTTGAGTAGGTGTCGTTGTTATTGTTACAATTAATAGAGGATCTGAATTGTAAAGTATTTTTGTTATATACTAATAGTTCTAATATAATTATTTGTAGTAAAAATTATTTCTTAATATCGTTTACTTATTTAAAGTAAAATATTTTCAGAGTGAAATAAAATAGAGAAGAACCTGTATTCACCTCATTTGAAGTTTTACATGTTTTCGTAGGTTTTCGTGTACAAACTTTTATTGACTGTTTCGTAAAATAAAATTTTTTAGTAGTAAAATCACGAAAGACACAGTCTTTCGTGAGAATCACGAATGTCAATAATTAAGTAAATTTATAGTATTAATACATTACTTAGTCCAGGATAGTATAATGGGTGAAAAAATGTCTACTACTTAGACTACACACATTTTACTTTATAAAATGGGTTGTAGTGGGTTGGTTATTCATCGTCTCGATTTTAACAGTGAGTCTTTTAGTCCAAGAATTTGAAACGAAGAAATGAGACTAATAAGGAAAAGTTTATCTTTAGGCTCCCCCTCTTTGTCTGTATACGATACTTATTACAAAGGCTTCGACAAAAAGGTTAGTTAAAGCTTATCTATGTGTAAAAGGGTTTTATATGATAACACAACCTCCTCTATAAAATGAAATTAAAAAGTTAAGAACTTTAAAACAGAGTCTATTTTATTAGTGAGTGATATATTACCCCTTTTCCCCGTAAAAAAAGACCAAGACGTAAAGATCAGTATTTACTTCCAATGATAAACTCTCATACAGTAATTTTATCTATGATAAGTGACGTTTGTCTATATTAAGTCTTCCAGTTTTAAGGTCAATTCTAATCAGAAATTTTACATCGGGAAAATTTTTTAATTAGATTTATTTAAATACCACGTTTCTTCGTAACTTTATCGAAGAACCTTCCTTCCTTCAGTACGTAGTTTCTTTTCCTGGTATTTCACGAGTTTGCGTTTATTTTGCATAACTAAGTGCCATCATCGAAGACTCATTCTTCTTGTCTTTTTCTTACTATAAGAAGGTCAAAGATAAAATACTCTTTTAGTTCACATACAGGATTAGTTTTACATAAGTAATTATTTATAAGTTGTTAAATTTATTGTTAACCTTTTACTAATATTCAACGTCAAATAATAACTTTTAACGTTGATAATTTTTATTGTGCCTTATTAAACCGTTCTCAATATAAATTTATAGATCTACAAAATACGCAATCAGTATAAAGATTAGAGAATCCTTCTTCTGTAAATCTACTAGATTTACTTGAATTTGTCTACCTTTACTGACTAAAAGAGTCTAAAACCATTTTTTTATTTTGGAAAGTAAATGAACCTTAGATTTGTTCAACCCTCGTTTTTATTAATCTTATAAAACGACGCGTACGTTTTTAATTCGAAAGTGTAGTTCTAAAAAGAGTCACTGATGGAATCCGTTTGGTGACCGTTTTATTGTAGTGATATGTTTTCCGAAGGAGGGGATACATAAATTACCATGGTCTGATAGTCTTACCGAGATTATGTTAAAAGGTTTCGTCCTGTTACAGTATCAACTTGAAGTCGAGGATTTATTTAGGACACAATCTCAAAGAGTTCGTCGATAACAAAAAATTTCTAAAAAAACCCAATATCAACGAAAGGTTACAACACAATCAAAGACGGTATGTCGTTTCACTTAGTCGATATACATCTGTATATAAGGGAGGCAAAAACTAAAAGAAAGGTAAACCCAGTGGTGTCTCACAACTCAACTCAAGGGACACTATATGTCATCCAAGACTAATCAGTAGATCTTCTTACACCCCACTGACATCACATATATGTAGTCAGGGTTAGAGGGTTAAGTAGGGTGGAGAAGAAAGGGGAGAACGACAGGTATACAAACAAGAGGTGTAAACACAGAGATAAAGACAAAATGTTTATCCAAGTAGACATGGTAAAAAAATAGAAGGTGTATATAATTCATTCAGTCTTTCTCTTTTTGTTTATAGTATATAATTACGTCGAGAAAACTCTACCATCGGATATGGAAGAGGAAGTCTTGACGTTGATCGGATAAACGAAATGTTAGTCCTTCCTTCACATTGACCTAGTTGTTTGTACGTAACGGTATATCCTGACCGAACTCAGTGGACGAGTGAGTCTACCGCTTTACTTTAGATAGTTAGGATTACGTTGTAAGACTTGTACCTGAGTAGTATTCGATTAATATTAGTATATATAAATAACATAGAGTAATACAACAGGAACCTTTTAAGTCAAAGTATATCACTTATAAAATTGAAGATGAGATCGTTTTATTGGTAACATTTGGTAACTTTGTGAGTACATTCACCTTTGATCAAACACCGTTAATACACAGAACTTTCCTTTCAGAGAACCTAAAAAAAAAAGTCCGACATAAACGAAACGAGGGAACGGTCGAGTGACAGAAGACGGGTTCTTGATTTACTTCCTATAACAGTCAAAACCCAGGATTCGTGAAAATAAAAAACTAAGAAGTAAGGGTTGAACCCGTTATTGTAGTTATTGGTACCAAAGTTAATAATATATGTACAATTGTTTAGGGGTTAAGTATAAAGATGGGTTCTTAAGGTGAGAATCGTAGTGTGAGTATAGTCAAGTCAAGTCAAGTCAGCGAGTCAGGACAGGCTGAGAAACACTGGGGTACTCAGCGTCGTGCGGTCCGGAGGGACAGGTAGTGGTTGAGGGTCTCAAGTGAGTCTGAGTACAGGTAGCTCAGTCACTGCGGTAGGTCGGTAGCGTAGGACATAGCAGGGGAAGAAGAGGACGGGGGGTTAGGGAGGGTCGTAGTCTCAGAAAAGGTTACTCAGTTGAGAAGCGTACTCCACCGGTTTCATGATCTCAAAGTCGAAATCGTAGTAAGGAAAGTTTCTTTAGGGTCCCGACTCGTCCTCTCAAGGTCTCTTTGTAGATAAAGACGAAATCACTGATACGGTTTCAGAAACTGACACACCTAGTGTTATTTGACACCTTTTAAGAACTTCTCTACCCTTATGATCTGGTGGACTGGACGGAGAACTCTTTGGATATGCGTCCAGTCCTTCGTTATCAATCTTGACCTGTACTTTGTTGTCTGACCAAGATTTATCCTTTTCCTCATGCAGTCCCGACATATAACAGTGGGACGAATATATTGAAAATACGTCTCATGTAGTACTCTTTGCGACCCGACCTTCTTCGTGTTCGACCTTAGTTCTAACGGCCCTCTTTATAGTTATTGGAGTCTGTACGTTTAATGTGGTGGGAATACCGTCTTTCACTTCTCCTTGATTTTTCGGAGACCTACTTTCACTTTCTCCTCTCACTTCTTCAACCGAATTTCGAGTTGTTAGTCTTTTGCTTCTAGTACCGTAGACCAGGGTAGTGAAGTACCCTTTATCTACCCCTTTGTCACCTTTTTGTCACGGTCTGAAATAAAACCCCCCGAGGTTTTAGTGACGTCCATCACTGACGTCGGTACTTTAATTTTCTACGAATGAGGAACCTTCTTTTCAATACTGGTTGGATCTGTCGTATAAGTTTTCGTCTCTGTAATGAAACGGTTGTTTCCAGGCGGATCAGTTCCGATACCAAAAAGGTCACCAGGACATACCTACACTCTCAACCTGACACTTCTTTCTACTCGCGGCTTCTTAACTACGAAAACTCGACACCACAACCTCTTCTGAGATCTCTCAGGGAACTTGACGTTCCTCTAGGTTGGTCAGGTAAGACTTCCTCTAGTGTGAGTATGTCTTCACAGGTAATTTGTAAAATAAATCTATAAAGTTTTTATAAGCGAGAGTTAGACAGACCTATTTCAAGCTTCTTTAATTACACCCGTTTAAGACACGTAAGGAGAAAAAGGGAAAGCATCGAGGATTTCTTCTGAGACTTAGTCGGACGAAAATAGAATTCTGAAGAAAATCAGATTAAATTTATGTCCTTTCTCTTGTTCTTGGTTTTCCTTGGTTTAACCCAATTCTAATAAAATATAACACATTGTCTCTTAGATTGGTCTCTTGTACTTGACTATATCTTAAACCCTACTACTTCTGTCTTCTCTGTCTTCAGTTGTATTGGTAAACCCCTCTTTTAAAACAAACCTATAGCTATTGATCGAACTCTCTCTAAACCCCCCATCACCGTTGATGAAAACACTTCAGATAACACTCACCGTCTTTAGACCCATACTCTATGTAAAAATTCAAAAGGACCTGTAATAATTTACTACGAAGAGGGGTTTAATTTCTAACTTAAAAGACATATAATATAACAAAAACCTTTATCACAAGAAAGAAGTTTAGGTATCAAGTATCTGGATTCCGGTAATATAAACTTAGTACACGAAACAGTCAATCCTAGGTAAAATTTAAGTACATTTTCTTTTGAGTTTCATCGTTATAGACTTTGTCTATTTATAAATTAAGAGACAACACTTTTTATTTAGATCTCCATGTATCAGGTTTTGACCGTACCTTTTGAGATCCATATGGTCCCTAGATCCGAAGGAAATAAGAGGAAGATAGTATGATCGAGACCGATCTCGATGTCAGTATTACCGGAGGAGGAAAGTCTGTCGTCCTTCCCTATCTCGACCAATGTAAGTTCATTCATCGGGATGATCTTCAGGATAAGATAAGTTGTGAATGTTACAGTAGAGTAACCGGTTTTAGATAAGTGTACTGGTGTCAACGAGGTTCATTTTATTAGATCAGAAAGAAGGTCCTCTGTTCTACGATTCGATTCTTGACCCGAAGTCAATGATTCCTTTCTTTGTTGTCTAGAAGTTATCTATTGTTCAACGAAGACGGTGTATACGTGTTTGGACTTAGATAGTAGAGGACGGAACTTTGGTCGAAAAGTTAGTTCCAAGAGACAGAGTTCTTTTGATGAATTAACGAGTTCTGTCTTTGGGTTCTCCATAGTGACCGACTTAAAAAAAAAATAATGGGTAGAGGGAGTGGAGATTAGGGTTAATTTGTGGTACCGAATGAGTTGTCGAGAAAGGTAAAAGACGCAAATAATGTTGGTAGGTTCAGAGTCGGTATTAAGGAAGAAGAGAGTAACCCTAAAACTTACATCCGAATCTTTTGAGACACGGACACCGAAAAGAAAGGAGGGAGGTAATGAGTTAAAGGAAGATGTCTCGTTTCTGTCATAAGGAAACATATTTCATTCAGGGTAGTAAGATGAAGGGTTTATTCTAGTGAGTTCCTGTAGGGTAATAAATCCGTTCACAAGGTATAGATACTTTACATGATATATCTGTACGTATAATACTTTAGGTAAAGTGATGACACGTTACATTGTTACGAGACAATTCAACAATTTTTAACGTTCAAAATGTTCTTTTAGACTGTTTCCAAGAATAATGGAAATATAAAGTCTCTCGATTCACCTTTTCTCCCTAGTAAAAATATTCAGGTGTAAGAATTCGTTACTCCCCCCTCTTGGACTCCGAATATTTATAAAGTCTCAAGGGAGTCGTGTTTGTATTGTTATAAAAGTGTTAAAGAGGTAAGTCCCTAGTTGTCTTACAACGTGTTGGTGACCGAGTCCAGAATTTCTACCATCTTCCACTCCCATTAACAGTTATCTGTTAATCGGAATTCACTTGTAAAGGGTCACATATTAGTCGACTCTCTCGTTAAAGGTAAGGTAAACCCACTTAAAGCTAGGGACTTAGAACGACCTTCGTTTTCTAAATAAAAAGATTTTTGTTAAGGAATTGTCGTCCGGACGGTCAGTAAAAATATACGCGTCGAATGTTCGGAATTACATTCGAGACTTTCCTCTGTAAGAATGTACCTGTCGTTCAAGTGTCGTCCTTTTAAGGGTAATTTCCGTTCACTTATAACACTTAACGAAAATTCGTATATAACTTCCGTCTGAAGTCTTAAGACTTTCTTCTGAGATCTGTTCTGAAAGTATTTCCTTGTGTGTTTATATTACATTGTTCGGTCTGGTGAGGCATCCTACTAGGGGACCTCTTACCTTACCGTTGGGTGAGGTCATAAGAATGGACCTCGTAAGGTATCTGTCTCTCCGGACCACCCGGAATCAGGGACCGGAGCGTTTCAGTCTTTTCTGACTCGCTGATTGTGAAAGTGAAGTTGGCATCCTACTGTATAGATGGGAGTATTTGTAATACTACTTTACTCTGTACTAATTTTATATACGGGAGAAGGGTACGTTTCATGTGTGTTTTCTTCCCTCTCTATTTCTGTTACCTAAAAATATTGTGTCACACAATATAACTGATAACGTCAGCAGTTCTTAACGTAGTCACTAGTCTGTGTTTTGATCCAGAATCAAAAAACGAGTCAATTTAGACTTCCACGTTTTTACACGGGTCAGGTCCTCATATAATAAAAACACAAAAGACGAAAAGAACTCGTTTGCTGAAAGTAAAATTTCAGTAACACAACAGGTTCTCTCGCAGACCTTGAGGTCGGTATACATAATCCCTCGTTCTTTACTTCTCTCCTTTTATCTCTAAAAACAGTAAAAAAAGAAAGGGGAAACATTACTCGAAGAAGTCTTTGGGGTAAGGTGTTAAAGAAGAATATAGAATGGATGGTCGATATAAACGTATTATAATGGGTCGAAGATTCTCCGACCCTTTAAATCAGAAACCCGACCTTGTAAGGAAGGGACTATTTTAGACTAAAAAGAAAAAATCCGATCTCTTCCTTTTTTCATTACTCTCATCTACAACTTAACCGTTTGAACATTACTATTATTGTTCCACGTTGGTCGTCAGAACTGGTGTCATCCTTGATCCACTCACGTTTTATGATACGAGAAAGTCAATAGGTAAGTAAGCAATGACGTAGGAAAGTTTTTATGAATGATAAGAGTTTATATATGGTTCATGATGTGATGTTATATGTCTCTGTTTAAAGACGTTTCTTTACGGATTATATCACTATTTGTTTTTCTTGTGATGTTATTTTACATCTTGATAGAGATACTTTATCTATTTTTGTTCATCGACTTAAGTAAGTGAATAAGTAAAGTAGTAGTTTTATAGGTCATTAACGGGTTTTCTACACAGTCCAAAATAATACACGACCATTATAAGGTATTTATTCAATCTCAGGAAAGAAAACACTGAATTCGATTCACAGTTTCAAAAAGGAGAAAAAAAAAAAAAAAGAATAAAAAATAAAACCTAAGACCAAACCAACGTGGAGTTTGGTTTGGTTAAGTTTGTCTTAAATTCACTCTAGGTATATGCCTAAAATAAGTTAATGGGTCATTTACGATTGATCGTTGGTTCTAACTCCAGGTGAACAGTTCTCGTCACTCAGAGTTAATCCCCGTCAAAAAGAGGGGTTCCTGTAAACCAGCACAGACCTACAATTTTGTTCAACCTCCATTCACGATGGTCGTAAATCAATGCCCGGTTCCTACTCTCAAGAGAGAAGTTGGGGTAGGGGGTTAATTCTGAGTAGGTCGGGGTTTACAGTTCTCACGATTTTAGTTTTGTCGTGAACAGATCTCCCGACTTGACCGTTCCCTTAACCGTTAATATTTTGTCCCGTAAGTGTCTTCAATATTTATGATGACACGTAAGTTCTCTATATAAAGAGGGGTCGTCCGCAGAGTCTTCATTCTAGATCGACCATCCCAAGCCAGTACGATTCCACACTCCTCCTCGTACTTGGTTCTCTTTTTTCACAATGTCGGGTCTGTGGTCCCATAGACATGGGGATTTCCACCTTCTTTCTTCGGTTCACGTCACGGCATCTATTTCTCCGACGACTTAACCTGTCTCGTCCCGATGTGAGTACCCTACCACCGAAATCTCCCGTCTATTATGGATCTTGACTGTTGCAACAGTATAAAAGAAATTGAATATTAGGAATTCTAGAGGAGGGGGGTGGAAAAAAAAAAAACTGTTCTTCAACAAAAATTTCGAAAAAAAAAAACTAGACCTGGTAAAAATTTCAAAAATAACTTAAACAATGTGATAACGAAGACAAGATAAAAAGTCGGGAGTTCGTCCCGAGTTTACGGGTTGGGGACACAACCTTCCGTTTCAGAATTGGTGACCTGACGGTTCTTTCACGGACATTCAGGGAAACTAAATCAACTAATAATTCATTTTCTTTCTTTCTTTCTTTAGTAGTTCTACTTTCCTACTTATTAAATCAAAATTTTCTAGAAACGTAACCTCATTTTCACTTGACCACAAAGGAAAGTTGTTGAGGAGATCAGTACGGAAAGAAGAATTTATGGTATAAAATGAGGGTGACCATAAACGAAAAAGTTTATGGGAAGAACTCTTAAAAGACGGTGAAACTTGTATTGAGATCATTTTTACAGTAACTATTGTTATCGATTGTAGAAAACTTACGAACATCATTTGATAAACATATTTCAATAGTTAGGGTGACGACCCATATGTGTTGCTCCTTTGGTCTTAACTTTCTCTGCGCACATGGGGTTACAAGTAACGTCGTGACAAATATTATCGGTCCTGTACCTTTGTTGGATCTACAGGTAGTCGTCTACTTACCTATTCTTTCGACACCATATATATGTGTTACCTCATAATGAGTCGGTAATTTTTCTTATGTAAACTTAGTCAAGATTACTCCACCTACTTTGACCTCGGATAATGTGTCTCACTTCATTCGGTCTTTCTTTTTGTGGTTATGTCATATGATTGTGTATATATACCTTAAATCTTTCTACCATTACTATTGGGACATACGTTCTGTCGTTTTCTCTGTGTCTACATATCTTGCCTGAAAACCTGAGACACCCTCTCCCTCTCCCACCCTACTAAACCCTCTTACCGTATCTTTGTACATATGATAGTCCATTCTTTGCTCAACGGTCAGATACAAGCTATGTCCTATGTCCTACGAACCCCGACCACGTGCTCCTACTATGTCTCTCTACTATACCCCACTCTCCACCCTCCCCCCAAGTCCTAACCCTTGAGTACATGTGGGCACCGATTTAGTACAGTTACATACCGTTTTGCTTATGTCATAATATTTCGTTTTATTTCATTTTTAATTTTAATTTTTTTTCAATAGATTGGGGGTGGTTTTTTAACTTGTTTATTTGTTTTTTTGTTGTCGTCGTCGTTATGTTACTCACGATCCTTTCAATTTATTAAAACGTTTCAAGTATCTCAACTAACCACTATTTAGATACATATTTAGACTGGAGGTTTCAAATTTGTCAATCCCTAATGCAAAACAACGGAAGTTAAGGTATTTCGTATCTTCAAATCCTAGTACAATGATATTTTGTTAGTTTTTATACACGACTCTTTAGATTCATCTAGGATAACGAAAATCTCTTTTGAGTTCTTTAAGTATCGATCAATATTTCGTCTCTTTAACGACAAAAGCACGACGACAAAAAGTATTAATTTGATTACACTGAGATTATCGAAAGTCCTAAATACAAGGTTTTTTAAAGTAAGTCTCTTAGAATAAGAGTAGTCTCTATGTACTTAACGTATAAAAAAGGAGGACGGTTTGAGATGATATTTAGAATAAAAAGCCGAGTTAGGATTAGGTGGAACAAATTAACTAAATAGGTTTATATAATCAATATAGTCTGGATTAAAATACGTTACTAAAAAATAATTTAGAAAAAAATTTTAAAATGAAATAAAATGAAATGTTATGACATAACCAAAACGGTATGTAGTTGTACTTAGGCGGTGCCCACATGTACTCAAGGGTTAGGACTTGGGAGGAGGGTGGAGGGAAGGGTATGGTAGAGAGAAATTTTTTACAAGTCGAAATTACTAAAAATAAACCGTTTATTTTAATATTCTATAAATTTCACATGGAGTACCACTAAAAATTTGAATTAAAAATTTACAATGAAAGGTGTATGTCAACAATCTTTTATAACCGAGACGAGGGGTACAACTTGTTATGTAGTAACTTGGATAGAATGTGGGTTACCAAACATTCGATAATTTAGACAAAAATATTTATGACAGGTAAAGACATTTACTTATTTCGTTGTGAATAAATTGGTAGTATAATTTAAAAAATTGTTTTTCGAAACGGGTTGTAATATTATTTAAGGAAATCAAATAAACTTTATTTCAAACTGTTACTAAGATTACGAAAGACGAAAGTGAATTTTATCGTACTCTATAAAAGGACCTGATAGACCTACGTGGGTTTCATTAGTGTTTTCAGGATAGTGACGTTTCTCTTTGTTACAGGTTTGACTATTAATTAATATAGTGTGACACTATATTCGTTCTGACTAGTCGAGAACGACCGAAAGTACATTCCTCTAGTATTCGGTTCTTTGAACCCTCGGTACAGTATTTTACTTCTCCTTTTTTTTACCGATTTTCTCGTATTGGGTTACACTTGAGATGAACATTTTTCAAAATAACTTCATATCAATTAAATGTTTCAAATCAATCAAGGACCACATGTCGTTTCCCAAAGTCAACATATATAATTTTTTATATATATATATATATAAGGAAAAGTCTAAGAAAAAGTAATACCAAATAATGTTGTATAACTTATAACAAGAGACACGATATTATCATCCTGGAACGACGAGTAGATCAAATTTATATCATCCAACATAGACGATTAGGGTTTGAGAATTGAAGCATAGAGGGTTTGAAATAGGGACCGGTGGGAGAAATGGGAAACCATTGACATTCAAACAAAAGATATAGACACTTAGACAAAGAAAAGACACTTATTTAAGTGAATATAGTATAACATCTAAGGTGTTTATGACCTTGTATACCATAGACAGAAAGATTCAATGAAGTGAATCATACTATTAGAGATCCAGGTAGGCACAACACCGTTTACCGTAATAAAGTAAGAAAAATAACCGACTCATCATAAGAGAACACATATATACATATATATGTGTGTGTAGTGTAGAAGGAATAATTTTAGTAAATCCACCGAAGGTACAGAACCGATAACATTTATCGCGACGATACTTACAACCCCATGGACATAGAAAAATTTAATGTCAAAAGTAGAAAGGACCTATATACGGGTCCTCACTCTAATGACCTAGTGTACCATTAAGATAAAAGTCAAAAGACTCCGTAACGGTGTGATAAACAGTATCACCATGTGGTTAAATGGAAGAGTAGTTGTCATTTGAGATAAAAGTCACAAATAAATAAAAATTTAAAAACCAATTTTACTCTTTATATAAGATACTTTTAGATTTAATTATAAGACGATAAGTTAAATCTTTAGTTTAAGTAGTTTTATATTTAAGAAAATGAAACCAACATCATTTTACATATAATTCATAAAAAATATGTAATACAATATAAAAAATTGTACTTTTACTTTACTTCTCCTATATACGTATAACTAAGTATGGTATTTGGTGTTTAGTCCGTGTTAAAGAACGAACTTTATTACTTACGTAAACCCAAAACTGATATTTACGTAGATTCACCAAAAATTTCCGATTACTGTACTCTATCAAGTAAACATGAAACAATTACATGTTGTAATTACTACAGATGTTAAAATTTACGTAATTTGACACCAACTAATAGAGGGACGCATGTGTAAGGTCAAGACTTTAAATTAACTTCGAGTTATTACATGACGTAAAGACAGGAAAAGAAGTTAATAAGATAGTACGTCTAGATTACACTTCCGTCTAGTTTCAACGTAAACTTGTAATAAAGAACGAAAATTTTCGTCTTAACATAACCCAAAGACTACCCTCTCTAAAAGATTTACCTCATTGTAAATCCTTTTTTTACATCCAAAGATAATAATTCTTAATTCGAGACTTTTTTAGAGTGTCTTTTCTTTTTTTGTGAAGTGTACATGATAATCTTCGTTTCACGTTCCACCTTAGAATCTTTAGTAAGTAAGATTTGGCAAGTAAAAAGTTTATTCCAATAATGGAACGTCTATTTGAGTCGTAGATTCTATGGCTAGGAGAATCACTAATATACTGTTGACATTAAGTGCAGAAGATTTCAGAACATTTTAACCAAATTTTTTGAATATCAATTCTTCTTCCGTCAATTTCATGTGTCCTTTATTTTCAAGTTTATAGATGACGAAATCAATTTTAGATGATACGTACAAGTGACGATACCCTCAAACCTGACACAGTCTAACTAATCAGACCCTGAAATAAATGACCTTGTACGAAGGGGCCTTCCGAGGTCTAACCTCAAATGGAATTCTCTGTAGACAAGTCGAGTCAAGTCAAGTCAAGTCAAGTCAGTGAGTCAGTACAGGCCGAGAAACGCTGGGGTACCTGACGTCGTACGGTCCGAAGGGACAGGAAGTGGTTGAGGGTCTCGAATGAGTTTGAGTACAGGTAACGCAACCACTACGGTAGGTTGGTAGAGTAGGAGACAGCAGGGAAGGAGGACGGAAGCTAGAAAGAGTCGTAGTCCCAGAAAAGGTTCCTCAGTCAAGTGTAGTCCGTCGGTTTCATAACCTCAAAGTCGAAGTCGTAGTCAGGAAGGTTACTTATAAGTCCTTACTAAAGGAAATCCTAGCTAGAGGAACGTCAGGTTCCCTAAGAGTTCTCAGAAGAGGTTATGGTGACAATTTTCGTAGTTAAGAAACTGTGAGTCGAAAGAAATATCAGGTTGAGAGTGTAGGATGGATGTACTGATGACCTTTTTGGTATCGAAACTGGTCTACCTGTAAACAACCGTTTCATTACAGAGACGAAAAATTATACGACAGATCCAACCAGTATCGAAAAGAAAGTTCCTTTTCGTAGAAATTGAGGTTCCGACGGCAGTGGTAGACGTCACTAAAACCTCGGGGGGTTTTATTTCAGAGAGTCATGAAGGTGACAAAGGGGTAGATAAACGGTACTTCACTACCCTGGTTTACGGTACTAGAAGTAAAAGACTTACAACTCAAAATTCGGTTGAAGAAGTGAGAAGAGAAAGTAAAAGTAGTTCTCCGAGAAATCAAGAAGAAGTGAATTACGGTATTCCCACAGTAGACGCATAGACTCCAATAACTATAAAGAGGACCGTCAGAACTAAGGTCGAACGCGAAGTAGGTCGGACCGTAAAGGGTACTACATGAGACGTATACTCAACTTATTCGTCCCACTGTTATATGTCCGAACTGTATGTACCCCCTCTAATTGCTTCAGCGTCACGTATAAGAGATTTCCGGTAGTACCAATCTACGTCTCTATCTGTCTACACCGTACAACCATCGAAGACCAAACGGATGTCAGGGGAAACAAGATGTAGGTCGACAAAGACGTCGGGCAACCGGGACTACTGATTGACACTGGGGTTATAGAAGTGTTTACTCTTTCTCTGTACCGTCTCGTAAGCTCCTAGGATAGCTGAGGTCTTCGACAACTACCCCGGTCAAATTCGACCTGAATACACAAATCTAAACCTGATGTACAGAGAGGAGAAATAACGTGTAATTATTGATGAAATCTCGTCGAAGACTTACAACCAACGCATGAACACGGTTCACTTCATCTCAGTAGGAACATAACACAAAGTGTTCCGTTTTGACTTTCGGTTGTCTGGTGTACAAAAACCGGTAGGATGGTATTCCTAAATGCGTCCTTAGTCCTATGTCCTTTCTCTACTCCTTTCTCCAGAAATGGCAATTTATAGGAACCACTTAATGGAAGTGTTTACAATATACTTGGATCATTATTAGATGAGACACCCACTTCGACATCCGTTTTTTTTTTTTTCTTACTCTAAAAAGTGACACACACAAAAAAATTCTCCTACGATTCTCGTTCAAATGACAATAATTACGAACACACGCGAATCAGCGAAGTCAATACAGACTGAGAAACGTTTGGGTACCTGATATTGGACGGTCCGAGGAGACAGGTACCCTAAAGGATCCGTACTTATGACCTCACTCAACGGTGAAGAAGGAGAACAGAGANCCCCACCCCTCAGAAGGACCGGCTCCCTAACTTGGACCCAGAGAATACAGAGGACGTGACCGTCCACCAAATAAATGATGGTCACGGTGGACCAATCGATCATTACAAACTTGGTCGGTTTGTTATCGTTGGAACCTCACTTTGATTGATGAATTACTCTTATTCTCAAGAATATGTCGATTCATCAACATCCACACACGTTCCGTCATGGAGGACCTCCATCGTGTGGACGAAACCTTAGTCCGAGTGGATCAAGTTTAGGTCTGGGATAATGATTATTCGTACACAGGAACTTACTCAATAAATTCATAAGACTCGGAATCAATAGTGTACAAATTGTACCTAAGACATTCTTATACCAAAACAAAGTAAACACTCTGATCCTTCGTTATATACTTTCCACGAATCGTATCTAGACTGTATCGTCAATAGTAACTGAACCCTTCATAGTATACACTGTTCCCTGACACCGAAAAGAGTACATTAGTATATCCTTATAGACATAGGTGAACGTCGTTACATCTTTTTAACCTAATTGTCTACTGTCTCAAAGTTCCCGTCGTTCCGAAATATTTGGTGAGGTGCAGAGACTAAGGAAGTCAATGTTTACTTTATTGAATACCTATCCTTACTTTTTACATAGTTTACCGGACTTTTGTCGTTATTAAGTTATTTTTGTATTTTTCATTCCGACTCATCAAATATTAATAGTCAATGATTCAACTTTGAGTAATGCAAGTTCCCGGAGTCCCCTTTAATAAAGTTTAGTCCTTTCCTGGTATTTGAGAACCTCTCTCTTTTTCTTATTTTAATATCTATTCGTTAATATATTCCTAAAAAAAGGTAAGAACACGAAGACCAGATACGTTAGTAAAACGTAATAACCGATAGGTAATTAAGATAAGGATTTATTCAGTGGAACTCTTCGAATGACGTAAGAAAGGTAACGATTTCTGTCTCTTTGAAACTTCAGTATAACACTTCCCTTTGGAGGTTAAAAGAAAATTTACATCGCAATTGTTAATAACTAAAGGAGAATTTGTGACTTGTGACTTTGTGAATTTATACTATTGACTTTTTAGTAATTTTTATCTACTTACTAAACTCTGGTAGAATTTTAATAGGTGATAGGCTTTTCCTTGATCTTTGGAGGTCAAAAAATAAACTAATTTCGGTTACCGTACACAAACATAAAAAATTAAAAAATTTATTTGCTTGTTTAAATTAGTATGATATTTTAAAATTAAAGTTATACCTGTCAAAGGTGTGACAGACACGATTACTAACCACCAGAGGGATTTCGGTTTAAGACGAGTAAATGGGTCTTGAGTCTTTCAAGGTGACAGTTAGTCTTGTCTTGATTTTGACTGTCTTATTTGACTCCGGCTTTTTCGATAAACTGAATACAACATTCAGAGTCACAGTCTTAAAAGATCCGGTATTAGTCTAATCTAAATGCGTGAAGTCGATAATACAGAGGTTTACTTTAACTCTTCCGTCGGACAACTAAAGTTTTCAGACAAGGTACCATATCGAACATGAAGTATTTATGGTATATAAAATATAGTACTGTATCCATACAATTTTGACTAAAAATGAGAAGGATAACTAAAAATTTTCGGAAATAATGTTTATCCTGGAGAAGATTTATGGTAAATTTCAGAATTTTACATTTTTATTTATATGAAGGGTCTTTACAAAATTTAAGTGTAACGACACTTGTGCTGAAAAGAAGACTCTTAGAAACCTTTTGAGATCTTATTCTTGAATCTTTATTTTAATTCCAAATTTTCAAGAAAAAGTATTCGAAAATAGAAAATTTGGATATCGTGAAACTTACGGAATTATATCTACCATTTCTGATACTTTCCGAGTCTTTTTTTAGTAACTTAATCTATTAAGGATTAAGAAAAATTGCAACTCCACAATTATTGATTTTAAGTATTCCGGTTTCCCGACGTACTGAACAAGGAACCTTATGGAAATCGGAAACGGAACTAGACATAAATTGTTGTCACATTCTGAATTAGTGTACAGACCTAGGTGCTCGAGTAAAGTCCCCTATAGTACCACCACAGTAAGTACTTCGATCTCAAGGTCGACATCGTACCGAAATCGTCCTGTACCGAAATCGTTGGCACTGACTTGAAAAGTAGGTCACGGAATCCTAAGGACCTAAAGTACAAGGTACCTTACACTAAAGATTCCTTCTTCATCGTCTCTGTAAGGTTTAACAATAAATCTTGGTGATGTGTTTCTTTTATACCTGTCGTTACACTACTTTTGTAGGTCGTATCACACCAGTATATCATTTGTCGAATATGACAAAATTATTTATAACTTGTTTTTTTTATTCCGATGTTTCGAACTGAGTTCTCGGAATATTTAAGTTTAACTAGAGTGAAAATATTCTCATGACTGGGTCTGTGGGGACTTTGTTTTGCCCCACGGTACTTTTCTCTGTTAGGAATTGGTTCTGTTGTAATACGTATAAAAAGTTTTATTTCTTAATTTCTCGAGTAATCTTTTCTTCTTTAAATCTTTTTATACGAAACATTTTAATGTCTGTAATTTAGACATTATTAGTACTCTTTAACTACATAGGTGTGGATTTCCAAAACAGAAGAGAGTAGTGTCTCAGATCTAAAAAGTTCCCTTCTTTTTTAAGACTTGTAAATTCTCTTTTAAGGTTTTTATTGGGGGTTTAAACCCAACGAAACGACGAACTTCAAAATGTAAAAGTCAAAATAATAATCCAAAGGTTTACAGAGTACTAAAGAAAGACTGTATGATTGTAAAACATTAGTTTGGGTGGTCGTCTCAGGAGTGAACCACGGTGGTGAGTTTCACCCGTCACTTCATTTGAGACGTACCTTTGGTCCCTCGTCATAAAGTAAACTCCCCGTTCCGCTCCCTTTACTGGTCGATGGAAGTGACTGGCTTCCTGTTGTCGTAGTGGTCCATGTTCGTACGAGCCAAGGTGTCCCAGGTCTCCTTCCATCCTAAAGAGACCCCAGTAACGGAACATAAATCACGACCCCAGTAACGGAACATAAATCACTGAAGATACGTACTTATAAATCTATGTGGGGGTCTACGACT
The DNA here is from genome assembly GCA_006410555.1 of Capra ibex. Lineage (NCBI taxonomy): Eukaryota > Metazoa > Chordata > Mammalia > Artiodactyla > Bovidae > Capra > Capra ibex. The sequence goes on along the minus strand of SJYO01048061.1, from coordinate 51,383,139 downwards.
ACCATCACCACCTTTCTTCAGATTCTCCTCCGTAATACACATTCCACGTATCTAAATTGTAAACTCACTGAGGTCTCCTTTGACGACGACAACGGTTCAGTGAAGTCAGGACAGACTGAGACGCACTGGGAAACCTGACACCAGGCGGTCCGAGGAGACAGATACCCTAAGAGGCCCGTTCTTATGACCTCGCCCAACGGTAAAGGAGGAGGCCCCCTAGAAGAGTTGGGTTCCTAGTTTGGGCGTAGAGACTCCAGGGGACGAAACCGTCCACCTAAAAAATGGTGGTCTTGGTGGACCCTTCGGGGTCTTTTATACGACGACATAATTTTTACCTATTGGTTGTTCAACAATGACATATCGTGTACTTTGAATGAACCGTCGGACTTACCCTCCTTTCAAACCCCCTCTTGCCTAGGTACATATGCATACCACTCAAGGAGGTGACAAGTAGACTTTGACAGTACTTAACAATTAACTGACATGAGGTTTCGTTTTATTTTTCAATTTTTTTTTTTTTCTTACACACGATACCTCCTTAAGTGTACGACTAATACGAGGAAATATAAACGACAAACTATTCGGTACTCCAGAAACCGGAGTTTGGAGATAAATGTAAAAAGTTACAGACACTTGACTTTGTCCTTCGAAACCTTTGTGAATTTTATAAAAAACTAGTTAAAGGACTTTTTAGTTACATACACTGGTACATTTAGATTTTCTTCTTGACCGAAGTGTTCCCCACTACAGATTGTCTGAATCGTAGACTGTGTAAGTTCCAATATTTAAAATTATCGACTCCTTCGAACCGACCTAAGGGAAAACAACACTGACGGTCCTACCGATCGGTTATTTATTAGATTGTATGAGTTCTTGATTGTTCGTCTTTTTCCGATTTACTTTATATGGTAACCATCTTATTGTTTACCACTCGTTGAAATAAAAAAACGACTTTGACCTTGATAATGACTACGAGTCCATTCTTTTCCTTCGACACAGATAAAATGAAAATTTAATATACAGTCCATACGTTGAAACGGTTTCATGTTCCAAAAACTTCAGAATACTTTTAGGAAGAAAACATAAATCTCACTTTATGGACTTTTTAAATATTGACAAATACGAAAATTTTTCATACTTTAGTATTTCTATCGACCGTAGTGTGAGAATTATAGAGTGAAGAGGTTTTTCATCTTAAACAGAGAAAGAAGAACCCTGATTAGTAAACCCTAGAAAGAAAAGAAAGAGGAAAGGAAAGGAAGGAGGGAGGAAGGAAAAGAATGAACATAAATAAAAAATTAAAAAAACCTAATCGTTGATGGTCTTATTGTCATGACGTAAATCTGTTCTGAGTCAACAGAAGAGATTAATAAAAAGTTCTGAAACTTTACTTTACCTACAAATGTAATTCTGTTTTCGGAACTTTTTAAACCCCTTCTATAAAGGAGTTCCGAGAATTTAGTCGACGTCGCCCACACCCCCACTCCTCTTATTATAAACCCAGATGAACTGAGGTAGAAGTAGAAGAAAGAGACTCAAAGAAGAATGTCATTGTCTAGGGATGGTGTTGAGAGGGGTCAAGGTCCTGGTCCTCAAAAAGAGTACCAATGTGTTTCTAGAAAAAACTATTTCTAATCAAGCCGGAAGAGAAGACTAAACAAGTTAACATACGAAACTGGGTAAGTCTTCAGGTCTTTCGGACCGTCTTGACTCTTCATTTGTCTCGGAAGAGAAACCTACTGTCCCCGTCCGTTTCCGATATAAATCTGGGGTAGGTTGAGGATAGAATGCGTCGAGACACAAGAGAGAGGAGTGGTATGTTCGTTCCCGAAACTTTCGGTAGTTTGTTACAAGGTTAGAAAGACAACGTTAAGGGACTGAATAAGTCGAATCAGAAACCTATTGGGACAAAATTGACCGTTTTCTCTCCCACGCTAGTACTGGAACGTACGTACGAGTCAGTACAGACTGGGAAACACTAGGACACCTGACATCGGGCGGTCCGAGGAGACAGGTACCCTAAGAGGTCCGTTCTTGTGACCTCACCCAACGGTAAAGGAAGGGGTCCTCTAAAAGGGTTGGGTCCCATCTTAAACGTAGAGAACGTAGAGGACGTAACCGTCCGTCTGAGGTGATGACTCGGTGGACCTTTCGGGGTTTCTCCACCGTCGTCTATTTTTTAATTTATTCAGGGTCGTATACATTCAGTGAGTTTCATACGAAGGAGGAGAAGTTATTGTTGTTCCGTCTCCGAGAAGGGTAGTTGACTGTAAGAGAATAAAATTTTTTTCTATAATCGATACCTCTTAGAACTTTATAAGGTGAATATACTAATTGATGAAAAGTAAATTACTGTATTCTGTTCGGACGGGATTGGGTGTTTTCGTCGGAAACTTTAGACGGTGTATATCTTTACAGATACCTGAGACCTTATGTCATGTGTCCTGAGACAGGAGGTTTGGAGATAGAAAAGTAACGAGTCTCCGATATTTTTCCTTACCACAACCGACCTCTTTCACTTTAACGAAAGTATTTTTGACCGTACGGGACCTCATTTTGTTACCTCTTTAACCTTCTTGGTCATAAGAGTATTACTAACAAACTTTTGAGAGAGGTGATCTTAAGTCTCTTACAAATCACGTATTGTCAGACACGACCCGGTACACAATCCGTTACTACCACGTCTCTAACACAGGGTCGGTCAGTACACGACCTCGGTTACCAATTTATAAGTCGTAAAACACTCTTCCAACAATTTGGGAACCATTGAACTTTGACCACCACCACTCGTATAAATGGGCCTAGTTTAACCTTATACCATGTTCAGTCCGAGGGTGTGAGGTCTTATCTAAATACTCTTGTCGTGACTGAGTCGGGAGTTCTAAGAGTCGGAACAGCTACCAGGTTGTCTGAGTTAGGTTAAGTTACGGTAAAGGTATCTTGTTTAGGATTTTATTTCGTGGGTGATCTCCTCGAGTCTCTACTCCATTTACATTTGAAACAAAAGGTAAAACTATAGTCATAGATAAACATGGAGAATTCAGCTGTTCGGAGACTTTTGGTCTAAGAAGACCTTAAAAGACAATCAGGTAGAATTAGACACCATTTCTCTAAACTGAAGTTTGATTGTGTCGTTATGAATCTCCTTTGTTCTATGTTGAAGAGTCACCCGTGTAAAGAGGAAAACATCCTAGATTTATATCGAAAGAAAGTAGATAAAATAAAATTTACTTTTTTGTGAATATTAAGAGTTCTGATGTACTCTACAGTACTATTACACGTGTGTACTTCAAGCAGGACGGGTCATGTCCGTCTTGACCTTAAGAACCAGAAATGGGTTTTTACCGACTAAGGTGAACGATAGTCCCTCTCCACTGGATGTAAAGGAGAGGGACGGAGAAGGAAGAGAAAATGGTCGTGTCTCATTGAAGGCAGTACTGAGAGAAATCGGGATCGAGGGCGAACGAAGAACAGAACGAAATTACAACTAAATCGCGTCTTCCCCCTTACGGATGTCTCGTCCGACTACTTCCCGTGTTATTCGTCCTCAGAAATGAGACGCTGTGAAAAAGTGTGGTCACAGGAGTGGTACGACATTTACTGGCCGGTCGAATTCCAATAGCGCTCTCGACACCATTCTTGACTAGTCCATGTTCAGTGTTCTTAGGCGGAGACCCAGTCTCAACCTTCCTTTTCTTTACCCACGGACGGAAAAATGAAGCCACCGAACTTAGATTGCACTACTCTTCATAACAATCTGTATCAACCATCCAAGACGACGACGATTCAGCGCAGTCAGCACAGGCTGAGACCCGCTGGGGTATCTGGCGTCGGGTGATCCAAGTCTCCAGGATGGATAAAGTTTATCGTTCATTCAATCAACCGGTTTCTTGACTTAGTGGTATATCTAAAGACCAGTTTTTTTCTCGAATAAACACGAATCGACCGAGTTTCCTAACCCGTTAAAACGGATGTCAATAAGGTTTTCGATACGAGAAAGAGTACTATGTAAACGTTATAGAGACAACCTCAGAGAGGACTCAGACAACATTTAGAGTACTCTTCTAATCGAAAAAATGAAGTAAGTGTGAAATACAAACTTTATACGTGTGTGTACGTGTGTGTGAGATATAATTGGTCGAAGTAGTTAGTAATAAACGAACATAGTGACGAATTGATATACGTAAAATTCCCGTACGTACGTACGATTCAACGAAGTCAACACAGGCTGATAAACACTGGGATACCTGGCATCTGGGGGTCCGAGGAGACAGGCACCCTAAGAGGTCCGTTCTTATGACATCACCCAATGGTACGGGAGGATGTCCTCTAGAAGGGTTGGGTCCATAGTTTGAACACAGAGGACGGGACCCTTTACCCAAGAAATGGTAATCACGGTGGAACGTTCGGGTAAAATTCCCGTCCCTACTAATTAAGGAACTAAAACCATAGATGTTACGGATCATAATCACACGAAATATCATATTTAACCTTCTACCTCTCTTTCTTCCTTCCTACGTTCCTTCCTTCATTTCCTCCTTTTTTTGTTTGATACGTCAAAATACGACCTTTTTTATATTTAATGTTTAACGAAAACTAACTCACGGTAGGGGTAAGGTTGACTAACATACTTCGTGGATCTTATAATAAAAATTTTAGAATTTAGGGTGTGGTTTGGGTGGTTTCGTCTCAGAGATCCTTCATTTCTAACCTTTAGAGTTACAAATTTTCAGAAGGGTCACTAAGGTTATGGTCAATCAAGTCCTTGGCGTAAAAAAAAAGAAATAGAACGAAAGTCTGAAATAAAAATAATATTAAATAAAACTAACCTCCAATTAATGAAATGTTATAACTCCACCAAAAACGGTATGTAACTGTACTTAGACGGTACCTATATGTACCCACGGGGCAGGACTTAAGGGGGAGGGTGGAGGGAGGGGTAGGGTAGGGAGACCCAACAGGGTCACGTGGTCGAAACTCACGGGACGAAGTACGTAGTTTGACCCCTGACTAGTAGATAAAGTGTATACCATTACATGTACAAAGTTACGACAAGAGAGTTTAGTAGGGTGGGAACGGAAGAGGGTGTCTCAGGTTTTCAGACAAGAAATGTAGACGCAGAGAAAACGACAGAACGTATATCCCAGTAACAATGGTAGAAAGATTTAAGGTATATATACGTACTTATATGACATAACTACGAAAAGAAACTAAATGAAGTGAGGCGTATTATCCGAGACCAAAGTAGGTGGAGTGACTTTGACTGAATTTACCCGAGACAAAAATGAAACATCGGTTCATTATCAGGTAACATATATACATGGTGTCGAAAGAAAAGGTAAACAGACGGCTACCTGTAGATCCAACGAAGGTACAGGACCGATAACGTTTGTCACGACACTACTTGTAACTCCATGTACACACAGAAAGTCAAGACCAAAGGAGTCACACATACGGGTCGTGACCCTAACGACCCATCATACCGTCACCATAAAGGTCAAAAAATTCCTTAGAGGTGTGACAAGAAGTATCACTGACATGATCAAACGTAAGGGTGGTTGTCACATTCTGACGGTAACAAAATTAGTCACTATTGTAGTACCAACCTTCGTATATAATAGAGAATTTGTGTCAACAACTAAACCGTACTTTCTGGGAGAAAGACCCGGGATCCCTACGTGACTTCTTGTTTCGTTTCGGGAGTTACAGTTCCTCGAATGCGAACGACTCCCTGATAAAATTTATCCGATCAACCCCTTCCGGAGAAACTCTACTGTAAATTCATTATGAGTTTACTTTGGTCATTTTGTAGATAGTAAGTTATATTAAATTTTCCAGGAGTATTAAGGATATCCCGTCCCTAGGAGTTTGAGACCCTAGATTACGGACTACTAGACTCCACCTCGACTACATTATTATTACCTTTATTTTACGTGTTCTTTACATTACTCGAACTTATTGGAGTTTTGGTAGGGGTGGGGTGGGGTGGGAGTCAGACACGTTTTTAATAGAAGGTGTTTTGGCCGGATACAACGGTTTTACCAACCCCTGGTGACGGTCTCCCATTTCACCTAAAATACTTTCTCAAAATATTTTATGCACGAAATTTCCTATATCAAAAGAGTACGATACAAATACTTTTTGTGTACTCGGTAAAATAAGGTGGTCTTCGTTAAACTAAATGAAGTCTATTTACACATAAGTCATTGTTCCGGTGAAATTTTCGTTTCTAATAGAAATTTTTGGATAACTTTTTACTTTTTACGTTCAGGAATCTTAAAATTGATACAAAGATACTGATTTTACTATTGTGTTTTTATCGAACTCGAGATTTTAATATAACATACTTTAATACCTACGTGTTCTTAGTCAAAGGAGACTCGAAACTATTAATGTAAAATTTATCTCATGACTGTACGACATTAATATTATAATTTTATGATTCTATTAGTTTTCGAGTTTCCCTGTAAGACCCGAAGATTTTCTAAAGTATTTACAGTAATTTTTAAAATGACATAAAGTTAATGTAGTATCCTTCTAATAATAATAAACATGTCAAGACAATTACAGTATTGACCGAAAAAACTGTATCCATTTTAATAACGGTAACATAGGTGGATTATTGTAACTAAAAATTTTAGGAATAAAATACGTTACCGGAGTCTTTTAAAACAACAAAAGTCGTCTTTTTGTTTAGGGAAATGAAAGTAATAAAGAAGAAAGGTGGGCAGAACTTCTCGATCGGAAGGATTTTAAGATTTCGGCTATCTTAAGGGGGGAGGGTGGAGACAAGTATAAGTAGAGGAGAGGACGTATAAGGTAGTTCATAGAGAAGAGAACACTAAAACCGGAGAAGAAAACGTGACCTATCAAAGAGAAAACAAACAAAAGATTAAATAAAATAACTTCATACCGATTAAATGGCACAACGTAACTAAGGACGATATGTCGTTTGACTAAGTCAATACATATGTAGATGTACGAAAAAGGATAAGTAAAACTAACACTAAATAGTATCCTATAACTTATATCAAGGGGTATCCTATGTCAACAAATAGGTAAGATACATTTTATCAAACGTAGACGATTAAACTCCTATAAGAAAATATATTGTTTCATAGAATTAAGAGGAGACATAACTCTCATTTGATTCTTATATTGTAGAAATTCTTAGAGAATTTCTAGAGAATTGTAGAGAATTATAGAGAAAAGTAGCACGAGAAGAGGAACCCCTTTCTAACCTGACGTAGGAGACGGGTGTTAACATAAAGAGAGTGAGAGAGGAAATAGAAGTAAGATAGGAGAAATAAGGTGGTTTATCAACAGAAAATCCAATGGCCGAGGAACTCAGTGGATCTTGAGTTCCCAGAAAAACAGGGACTGTTACGCGATGAACTAGAAAAGCGTTCAAAACTGGATATATCGTGGAACAAGAATTTCAGGGGAAGATACTCTTAATCACTAAGTCAAAAAACGAAGTTAAGGATGAGGTGACGAAGTAAAGTTAGAAGAAATGACGGGAGTGGTAGTCGGTATTTAAGGTAAAGAAGTGAGTAAAATTATATCGAAAGGAGTCACAAGGTCATAGTCGAAGAGAAGTCAGAGAACGAATAACTGAGGTGAATACGAAAGTAAGTAAGTCGATACTTTCGCGAGCAATGATATTAATTTCAAAATAACGATAATAAATCACTATTTATACAGGGAACGATAGTACTAATGGATCTATATATATTTGTGTTACTAATCCCGTCTTTTCTTATATCAAATAGCAAACATTACGACACGGTATTCACATAATGACACAAGTTCCTTATTATATTACTACCATGACTCTTCTTTACTGGTTTATAGGAAGACAGTTAATCTGAAGAGTTTACTCTTATAGCAACTGGACCTGGTACTTCTTGTTTATCTTGTAAGCAGTTTTATATACTTCTTCTTTCCCACTAATAAGATCCGTCTTCTTTATGACGTACGTTTGTAAACATATTCAAGAAATAAAAAATAAAGATATAGTGCACCGAATACTCTAGGATCAAGGGAAGTCAAGTCAAGTCATGTCAGCGAGTCAGTACAGACTGAGAAACGCTAGGGTACTTAACGTCGTGCGGTCCGGAGGGACAGGTAGTCGTTGAGGGCGGTCCCTAATTTGGGTCCGAAGAACGTTACCTTCACATCTCAGGATTAGTTACCTGACGGTCTCTTAAGGGATTATATACATTTGTAAATTTAGTATTTAATGTACTACTATTATAAAGGTAGATGAAAAGATCAGTATAAAGATGGGATCCACAGTTTCAAAAGAAAAACACATAGATTACCTGAACGGGTGGTCCTGTCGACCCATCCGACAGTTTCATTTGTGAAGGAGAAAGGAAAGAGGGTGGAAGAGGAGATATAGACGAAAGAGTCAAGTCAATGAGTCAGCACAGGTTGAGAAACGTTGGGGTACCTCACGTCGTACGGTCCGAAGGGACAGGATGTGGTTGAAGGTCTCGAATGAGTTTAAGTACAGGTAACTCACCCACTACGGTAGGTTGATAGAGTAGGAGACAGCAGGGGAAAAGGAGGGTGAAAGTTAGAAAGGGTCGTAGTCCCAGAAAAGTTGACTCAGTCAAGAAGAGTAGTCCATCGGTTTCAAAAACTTAAAGTCGATGTCGTAGTCAGGAAGGTTACTTATAAGTCCTGACTAAAGGAAATCCTACCTGACCCACCTAGAGGAACGTCAGGTTCCCTGAGAGTTCTCAGAAAAAGTTGTGGTGTCAAGTTTTCGCAGTTATGAAGTCACGAGTCGAAAACAATATCAGGTTGAGAGTGTAGGTATGTACTGGTGACCTTTTTGGTATTGGAACTGATCTACCTGGAAACAACCGTTTCATTACAGAGACGAAAACTTATACGATAGATCCAACCAGTATTGAAAGGAAGGTTTCTCGTTCGTAGAAAATTAAAGTACCGACGTCATCACTAAAACCTCGGGGTTTTCTATTTCAGACAATGTCAAAGGTGACAAAGGGGTAGATAAACGGTAATTCACTACCCTGGTCTACGGTACTAGAGTCAAAAGACTTACAACTCAAAATTCGGTTGAAAAAGTGAGAGGAGAAAACAAAAGTAGTTCTCCTTTATATCGAAAGGAGTCAAGAAGAAGCGAAAGACGGTATGCCCACAACAGTAGACGTATAGACTCCAATAACTATAAAGAGGGTCGTTAGAACTAAGGTCGAACACGAAGTAGGTCGGACCGCAAAGTGTACTACATGAGACGTATATTCAACTTATTCGTCCCAATGTTACATGTCGGAACTGTATGAGGAAAGATAAACCTTGGTCAGACCACAAGGTACAAGTCAAGATTGACAACGAAGAACCAGACGTATGTCTAAAGAGTCCTCCCTCCAGTCCGTCAGACCATAAAAGGGTAGAGAAATTCTTAAAAGACCTCAAACAACACTAGGTGTATCAGTTTCCGAAACCGTATCAGTTATTTCGTCTTCATCTACAAAAAGACCTTGAGAGAACGAAAAAACTACTAGGTTGTTCACAACCGTTAAACTAGAGACCAAGGAGACGGAAAAGATTTAGGTCGAACTTGTAGACCTTCAAGTGCCAAGTACAGAACAACTTCGGACGGAACCCTTAACACTCGTAATGAAACGATCACACACTCTACTCACGTTAACACGTGATCAACCTTGTAGGAAACGGTAACGGAAAGAAACACTAACCTTATTTTTTACTGGAAAAGGTCAGGACACCGGTGATGACTCAAAAAGTTTAAACGATCGTATAACTCACGTCGTGAAAGTGTCGTAGTAGAAAATTCTAAACTTTATCGAGTTGACCTTAAGGTAGTGGAGGTCATTGAAACAAGTATCACTACGAAGGATTCCGCATGAACTGAAGCATAAGGTCCTACAGACCGATATCCACTCACTGGTGTGGTATCACCAATAGATCCAGTACTTCTAGAAAAAACATATCAAAAAATCGAGTCAATTATTTTTTCAGTAATAGGGTTAGTGCATCACTAAAGACCTCTTTCGGACTTGACATAGAATAGAAGAGATATATTATTTAATGGGTGATAATACTTTACAGGTAGAATTACAAATAATACAAACAAGAAAGGAAAGGAAAGTTCGATATACGTAGCTAAGTAATAACTGAAAAAATTATCATGAATAACTTACGGAAGATACCGTAAGGGTACCATCGAGGGGTCTCGATATCGTTACTTGATTGGTTCCTATAACGGAAGAGAGTACTGACATATAAAATACTACTAATTCACTTATAAAATACTATTAGTTCGCTTATATGTTTATAACATATTCAAAGTCAAGTCAAGTCAAGTCAAGTCAGCGAGTCAGCCCAGGTTGAGAAACACTGGGGTACTTAGAGTCGTACGGTCCGAAAGGACAGGTAGTGGTTGAGGGCCTCAAGTGAGTCTGAGTACAGGTAGTTCAGCCACTACGGTGGGTAGAGTAGGAGACAGTAGGGGAAAAGGAGGACCGGGGTTAGGGAGGGTCGTAGTCCCAGAAAAGGTCACTCAGTTGAGAAGCGTACTCCACCGGTTTCATAACCTTAAAGTCGAAGTCGTAGTCAGGAAGGTTACTTGTGGGTCCTGACTAGAGGAAATCCTGCCTGACCAACCTAGAGGAACGTCTGGTTCCATGAGAGTTCTCAGAAGAGGTTAAGGTGTCAAGTTTTCGTAGTCAAGAAGCCGCGAGTCGAAAGAAGAGTCATTGAGAGTGTAGGTATGTACTGGTGACCTTTTTGGTATCGGAACTGATCTAGCTGGAATCAGCCGTTTCATTACAGAGATGAAAACTTATACGATAGATCCAACCAGTATTTAAAGGAAGGTCCTCATTCGCAGAAAATTAAAGTACCGACGTCAGTGGTAGACGTCACTAAAACCTCGGGGGGTTTTATTTCAGACTACGAAAAAGGTGACAAAGGGGTAGATAAACGGTATTTCACTACCCTGGTCTACGGTCCTAGAATCAAAAGACTTACAACTCGAAATTCGGTTGAAAAAACGAGAGGAGAAAGTGAAAGTAGTTCTCCGAGAAATCAAGAAGAAGTGAAAGACGGTATTCCCAACACAGTAGACGTATAGACTCCAATAAAATAAAGAGGGTCGTTAGAACTAAGGTCGAACACATATTCAAATCCTTACTATGTAAGATTCGTCTTTATAGTGAAGTGACCGTACTGAAAGAATTTGTCCAACCTGTCCCTTTATCTTCCCACTTTGGTCTTCCTTCTTGTGGTCAATTCTGAAACTATCTAATATCGGTTCGTCCGATCCTTCGTAAAAAAAGTATGGATAAACACGTATCGTGTAGTAGAATCCCGGACTCGTACAATACCATCTGTACTATCTCGTTAACACCTCGATGGTGTTTACTTAAAATTTACATAGTACGGAGGGGTAAGAAGAAGAGATTATAGAGGGGTGATCACAGTCGAAGTTGTTGAGATTTCTCCCCGACTGTAAATTGTCTACTACTTCCACATCTTTTTTAAATGTACGTACCCTAGATTCAAGGAAGTCCGTGCAGGTTGAGAAACACTGGGATACCTGACATCGGATGTCCGAAAAGACAGGTACCCCTAAGAGGTCCGTTCTTACCTCACCCAACGGTACGGGAGGAGGTCCTCTAGAAGGACTAGGTCCCTAGGTCGGTTACAGAGGATACAGAGGTAGTAACCGTCCGCCCAAGAAATGGTGATCACCGTGGACCCTTCGGGTCTTTCTTAAATGTGTGAGTGAATTTAAAAAAACTATTTATATGTCTAGAAAACTAATAAATACCTATTTTGTGTTCTACTTTTATCAGTAATAAATCACCCTTATGATTACAGTACCTACAAGTAATGAAAAAAAAAATTGACCTATAATTTCTAGGGGTCTTCTGGTCAGATCGGACGTTTTGGGACTCTTTTATAAAGTAATTTACTTAAGAGTGTTCACTGAAGTGTTTTTATCGTGACTGGAACTTGAAGTGTTTTGTCGACAAATCTTGAATAATATTTCCTTGTAAATGGAACCTGTCATCTCTTTTCGGATCTATATAATAGATATTGTGTCTTTCGATGATAAATTTCTCACTAATATTAATTGCCAAGTCGATAGAAGAAGATATAATAAGGACTAAGTGTTTAACACCCCCGTGTGGTGTTCTATTAATTGTCCAAATGATCTCATTCCTACAACCATGACTTACAAAATAAGTCTCCATTTGTCTGACTAAAATACCCCCCTTTTTTCGATCGTGAATCAAAACACAAATAAACAAACAACTAAAGGGATGAAAATAAAGGTCAGCTATTTGCCGTGGTTTACTTTACAAAAATAATCATCTTAATAATAAGATGATAATAATCATCTTAATGACACAAATCAAGACCGTGGGTAAATGAGACCATATTTAAATTTTTACGTCAGAGGATTGTCCGTTACTGAATGGAAGTTTTATGTTACAACAGTGTTAAGAAAAAAAGTACATGTTCATGTTATACTAAGTTCGATCAAAATCAGGTTTTATTTCCCCCACTAAAATTGAGAGGTAATCAATTGAGACTTCTTATCCGCACTGCAACCAGAATTCTTTGTAGTCCTAAATCTCTCAATCTTCTCAAAATCAAAGATAGGTTGATGAGAAGTAAGGACGGGGTGAAGTGACTCAAAAGAGATATAAGAGAAGATACGTCTCAAAATATCGGACCCCAACCCTATGTCCACATCCCTCGGGATTCCGACGTAGTAGTATCGATTCGTGGTTTCTTGTGAGTTGAGATACACTCCCACAGTCCACCACTCAACATTCTCTGAAAGGTGAGGTCACAATCGTACCCTTTATGTCTCATTCTAGGACTAACGGTACCGAATTTAGTATATGGTCGGTACCCAGTTAATAACACCGGTCCGTTGATCTTATAGGAATTAGTGCTCTTGATAGGATTGAACCACCACCACTGAACTACGACACTAACCGTAAGTCTTGAGGTACCTGGTGTCTGACCCAATGTCTCTACATAGTCCAATGACTATTCTTTACTTTGTGTTGCTTTTTTAATAGACAATGTCTATGTCAAAATTTACCGTTGGGTGAGGTCATAAGAACGGACCCTTTAGGGTTCCTGTCTCCTCGGACCGTCCGATGTCAGACACCCCGACGTTTTCTCAGTCCGTGCTGACTCACTCATTTGTTGTTGTTTACGTACAAAAAGATTTGTATTTTTATTTAGGTATAACTATCCTGAAGTACATTTACGTAACGAAAATTTTAAAGATTATCTTCCAGTTCTTTCTCTTAGAGATTATAAAATTTTAGGATAGACTCAGGATGACAAGACAAATTAAAAGTAACTCAATGATGTACACGTCCCGTAAAAAACCGGAGAACGGTACTTACATTTGGGTAACAGGAAGTTCATTAAATCTCATATTTTCTGTCTCTTCCTTTCTTAAGTGGAAACTGTACAGATCGGGATAAATTCAGAACAAAAAAGAGAGTCTCAAAAGTTCAACTTGGAGAGGAACAGGTGACTATAAAGGAACTATAAAAAAAGAAAAAGAAACACGAATTCGCTGAAAGGATATAAGACAGAGAACGTCTATAATAAGAGACTGTGGAGATAGTAGAGATATCGGTAGAGAAAAAGTGACCCTAAGTTTAAATAAGAACAATTTTCATACAATAGGTAGTCTAGTAAGATGATTGAGTCTGAGGTCTTTGACAGAAAAAGGACTACTCTTAATAAGAGGTGGTAAATCAGGAGAGTAGTGTTTTAGAACCTTGTAAAAGTCAATTATGGAGAAGACCGGGAAATTTACCTCAGTCAGTCGGTTTCTCTCGTTTACTTATTTTGAAACCCCTTTTCGGGTGTCGATCGTAAGTTGGAAGTCTCGACCTGTGCTGACTTCGCTGAATCGTCGTCGTCGTCGTCGTCGTCGTCGTCGTCGTCGTCGTCGTCGTCGTCGTCGTAAGTTGGAATTGTTGGAGGATGAACGGGTCAGGGTGACGATTCAGACGAAAAGTAAGAAAAAAAACCATTAGAGACTTAAGTATAGTGTTAATTTTTGTAGATGGGGTCTAGGAGTGAGCACACGAACATTGGGTACAACGGAGAAAGGACAGAGGGACTAAAACGAACCAAGAGAAGGGAGGGTCTGGGGTGAAAGAGACGGAATGGAGTTGAGACCGAGGGTGATCTAGATTTTTACGAAGTGTCCGTTCTCCAGAAAGAGGTCGTCATCAGAAAGACAGTGTCAAACCCTGTACCAGTTACACTTAAAAACCGTCATAGTCGTGTAATGGAATCTCCAAAAGTAGAAAGATTCTCAAGGACTCCATTGAAACACTCTCCTAATTAGTAATACCGATGGTTTTGACATCTTTTTATTGACTGAAGTACTACGAACAATGACAGTATCTTTATCCTCTGTGACATCAGAGTTCGGGTAAAGTTTATTCATGTAAAATGTATACATGTCGTACATATGGATATATCTTTGTGTGTGTGTATACGTATATGTAACGGACGTGTGTGTGTGTGTGTGTGTGTGTGTGTGTAGATATATGTGTCCCGAAGGGTCACCGAATCTCCATTTCTTAGACAGACACTTCATCCTCGGAGTCCTCTACGTATAAGATAGGGACCCCTTCTAGGGGACCTCCTCCCGTACCGTCGGGTGGGGTCATAAGAAAGGACCTCCTAAGGGTACCTGTCTTCTCGGACCACCCGATGTCAGGTACCCCAGAGTTTTTCAACCTGTACTGACTTCACTGACTCGTACGTGCGTACTTATATATCTGTACATGTATATGTGTATATATGTAACGGACGTTTCTGATATCGTTTCCTCGACTTGAGATTGGTAGATTGGTAGGACATTAGTAATTTTTTTTTTTTAAGTTGTAAGTATCCCTTTACGTTCGATAGAAACCTTTCATGATAGACACCCTTTTTATATGTTTTATAATCTTGGAAATTCTCCTAAATTCCTCACTTTACCTCTTCCTTCAGGCTGAGTCCACACCTTATAAGTTGTCGAAATTTCGAAGACGGAATTCATTTTTGTTTATGTCGAGAAAGGTTAAGGTTAATTTGTAGTAGGAAAATTCAAAGACGTCGTTCCTTCCGGTGAAGAAGGAGACCGGTCACCGGAAAGGTCCTCCTTTTCATAACCCCAACTCGTGTCTGTACGTGGAGCAACGAACGAGACGTGGGTGACACGAGTCTGTCGACGGAGGTTACAGGTCGGGGTATTTACGGACACTATGAAACGTTAAGGACAGTAGAGACCGACTAGGGGACTATGTACTTCAATCTTTCAGGTCAGGAATAGACTCCTAGGGTCTAAGGTTTAGATGGACAAACCTTGACCATTATTTATAAGAATGGATCTGTCGATCTTCCCGGTAATGGTATCACCGGTTTATACGTTGATTTAACGATTAGGTCTTTACCAACAATTTCTACTGAATCCCGTTCAGGAATAAAGTATGTACTCTGTTGACTCAGGGTTCCATTTTTAATAAATGAGATTCCTGACTACGACTTTGACTTTGAGGTTATGAAACCGGTGGACACGTTTCTCGGTTGAGTAACCTTTTCTAGGCCTACGACCTTTTCTAACTTTCGTTTTCTTCCCCCGCCGTCTCCTACTCTACCAATCTCTCGTAGTGGTCAAGTTGACTACACTTAGACTCGTTGAGGTCCTCTATCACTTCCTGTCCCCTCGGACCCCACGACGTCAGATACCCCAGAGTTTCTCAGTCTGTACTGAATCATTGACTTGTTGTTGTTTTACAGTACATCACTCACTTAGGACAAAACCTTAAGTTGAGAAATTCCAGACAACGTGACTCAGTGTGGCGGACGGTGGAAAAAGGGAGATTTGTTTTTAACCTCGTATAAACAAAGACTTTATTTTGGGAAGGGGACCGACTACAAAATCTCTTGTACTTCTGTAAATTTATTATTTTGTGATGGTTTGGGGAGCCACTCCACAGGAATAAATGTGTTCTCATTACCGGCCATTTCCGATTAGGGAAGGGTGACGTGGAATAAGTATCGAGACCATCTCGAGAGTAGTGTGACACACCTTATTAGACAGAGGTATACATAAAAGGTTGTGAACTGACGAGCAAGTAACTCTTACAGAATACTTGAATACTTAGGTATTGCGGATCGTAATGTCGTCTACGCATTCTCCTCAAGTCGTGGACTCGCCACGTGTTTACTTTTCCTACCCGTCTTCGTACTTACGTACCTTCCAGACTCTTTGTTTCGACGTGCACCTCTACTTGGGTACAGTACACCTCGTCATTTTCGGTCTGATTGTGCGAACTTAAACTACATGGGTCTGTATCCTATTTCTCGGAACCACTTTCATTACAAATTGTTCTTCCATATTTATCTATCTTCTCTTGATAGCGAAAACCTATGTCTCTAAGGTAAACTTAGTGTGTCAAGAAGGATTTGGTTAGGTACTTAAATCACATACGAGTTACTTTGTCTTACGAATTCTTGTTTGGACCGTCCTTCTCCCTCTTATCTGCACCTCCTGTACCACAGTCCTTTCAATGTCTTGAGTTTGAGATGGTCTTATGTAGATCCGTATCTCTCCCTAACGGGTCTATAATATTTCTGTTTTTGTCAGTTCGGATTTTACTATAACAACGTATTAGGTACTTTCTACAGGATTCACGACTTTTGGTATAAACTAAATGTGGAAATATTTGTGTCGAGTCTATAGTGAAGAACTGTCCTCACTAGATGCCAGAACCCGCCTCGCAGAGGCGACCATATGGTCTTCAAAAGTTCGTCGAACTTCGGGGGTTTCCACCTGTCTATGGATACCGGTCGGTGTAAAGAGAGGTTCTTCGGAATTGATAAATGGGATGTATGTTATGTTTATTAGAGTAAAGAGACTCATGTACTGGACTTTTAGTTTACGTCGATTCAGAGTGATACGATAGAAATTGAAGACTACATTAATTACTAAGTTTACAATGGTGAAATCCGTTTCCTACGTTATATATAATTTTTGAATGAAGATGGAAATCCCATAGGTTAAGGTCACTAGAAGTCCCCAAGTTCTGTCACGTCTACCTCGACTTATGTCAAACTACGAGTAGTTGTTATCTATGAATCCCCTTTTCGTTATGTTTTTCTCTTCTAATTATGAGACGTTGACGTCCTCTATTCGGTGTCTGACAGATAAGCTAGGTACTAACTCGTGTTTACAAACGGTCAATACCGGTTACTAGACTTTCCCTGTCAACCGATTTCCCCTAAACCTCCATTTATTAGAGAAACTAATTTTCTCTTCTCCTCCTCATAGTCTTTCTATTCCTCCTACTTCTTTACTCCTTCTTCTCCCTTTTCTTCTTTCTCCTCTTTCTCTTCCTCCTTCCTCTCCTTTTCTTTAGGGACTACGAAAAAACACACGAGTCCTCCAGTGGTAGAATTTGACGACGTCAATTGGACGTCGGGATTTTTGTGTCGTATCTATTGTTTATGTTTGGTGACATGTGTTCGTTGTTCCTAAATGACATATCGTGTCCCATGAGGTATAGAATATTTTTTACATGTTACTTACATTAGACTTTTTTTTTTGTTTTTTGGACTTAATGATACGATATGAGAATTTTGATTGTGTTATAATATTTAGTTGATATAAAGTTATTTTTTTCTGATGTCGGATTTCCTTGGGTCATTTCGAACGACTCTTGAGAGTTTGGTTGGGTCTTTGTGATGGAAGTAGAAAAATACACTTTTTATCTTTGTGTAAAAATCAAAGTAAATTTGAACGTAAAAAGTCGACAGCCGTTATTATTGTTCGTGTTGATTGTGAATTCTCTTTGTGGTTCTCAAAACTTCCCTATCGTGGAGGTTTCCGTAATCTTACACTACCTGTACTTTGAAGAATAGTCCTAACGTTCTATCAACTACTGCCACCTTATTATAAGGTCTTCAAAACTCTATTCCCCAAAAACTTGACGTAAAGACAACGAACGATTAGGTAGTTCATACTTCCATAAATTTTGAAAGGTAGAGAGGATGAAGAAAGAACAATACTAATCTACTCTTATATATGGTCGTTTTAATTTTTACTTAGATTCTATACTTCTACAGTTTAGATTCTTTTTAACCCCTTCCCGTACTCTCTCTGTCTCTTTAGAAACTTACTGTCGATACATCTTCATATTTTTGGAAAGTCAGATTATGACTGGAAAGGGACTTCTTCCTTTGCCGTTGGGTGAGATCATAAGACCGGACCTCTTAAGGCACCTGTCTCCTCAGGCCGTCCGATGTCAGGTACCTCAACGTCCTTATCCTGTGTTGAATCGTTGATTTAGTGGTGGTAGTTATGACTGGAAATTAGTTCTTTGACGTATTAGAACCAACGTATTATTTTTATTCACGTGTTAAGAAAGAAGGTACTCTAATTTTATTCGTAGATCTTTAAGGTCCTTATTGTTTTTACACGATTTTTAACACCAGGTTAATCATTCACTACACCGTACTAAAGATAACTCACTACTTTAAATACTTTTACTTACAGTAAATCGGAACCACGGAAGTTTTAAGAGGAAACTTGTTATCTCTTGGACAACGAACCGAGAAGTAATCTAAGAGGATACATTATAAAATTTTTAATAGGGAACACCTAAAGTGAAAAGGGGTCATTGGGATCTCTATGGGACCAAAGAGTATGAGTCGTGACAAATGTGAGTCTGGTCTATTTAAGGAAAGTCATCGTCGGACAGAACAAGTAACATTTGATATATCGTTGTAGGGACCGAAGAGAAGTGATCTACGGACATTGTGAGGTCAAGACTGTTAGGGTTCGTAGAGGTCAGTAACGATTTACAGAGAAGTCTCCCTCTACCGTCTTAACGAAGACTTAAAACTTTGTGATGATATCTGTTTCGTACTTTTATAATTTACATTTTTTGATATACACAATATTTACAACTTATGTAATTTCGTCCCCATGTCAACTCTCTGCCAAAAAGACCATTGAGACGACCATTTCTTAGACGGACGTTACGTCCTCTGGGGTCAAGTTAAGGACCCAGTCCTTCTGGGGGACGTCTTCCCTATCCGATGGGTGAGGTCATAAGTACCCGAAGGGACCACCGAGTCTACCACTTCCTAGGTGAACGTCACACCCTCTGGACCCAAACTAGGGACCCAACCCTTCTAGACGACCTCCTCCCGTACCGTTGGATGTTGTCATAAGAACGGACTTCTTAGAGATACCTGTCTCCGCGGACTACCCGATGTCAGGCATCCCAGCGTTTCACAGTCTGTACTGATCTCGGAGTCGTATGTTCTTGTCACCTCTCTTCGCCTCACTACCACACATCTCTTCCTTCTCTGTCTTCACTTACCTGTAACAAGTGAATATGTCTTCTGTGACTTATGGTAGATTTCAAGGACTTGGTTATGTTTTACAATTCCAATAAAACTTTGAATATCTGTTATTGTCCGGTCTTGTTGGTCCATACAAATTTTTTTTGTCACCCTCTTCCCGACCGACGTCCTCTGTAAAAATTTTTCATAAAAAGTATGATCTATTATTTATGTATATCTATTTTTTAATATATAGTTCTTAAATGTACTGTTCTCTTCTGAGGACTCTTAGGAAACCTGACTTTCCTCTAATTTGGTTAGTTAGGATTTCCTTTAGTTGGGACTTATAAGTAACCTTCCTGATTACGACTTCGACTCAGAAAAAGTTATGGAATCGGTGGACTACACTTCTCGACTAAGTAACCTTTTCTGGGACTACGACCCTCTCTAACTTCCGTTTTCTCCTTCCCCGACCGTCTCCTAATCTATCAATCTATCGTAGTAGTTGAGTTACCTGTACTTAAACTCGTTTGAGACCCTCTGTCACCTCCTGTCTCCTCGGACCACACGATGTCAGGTAATTCAGTGTTTCTCAACCTGTACTAGATCGCTGACTTGTTGTCGTTGGTGTTGTATGTAGTGAATCTCAATAACTCAAATGTTAATTCTCATAATTTTTTTGTCAGTTCCTTGAACAGAGAGTTGAAAGTAATAATAAACTTTATCGAAAATTCGTTACTGAAAATAAATGGAAATTTGTACAGTTAAGTCAAGTCAAGTCAGCGAGTCAGTACAGGCTGAGAAATGTTGGGGTACCTGACGTCGTACAGTCCGAAGGGACAGATAGTGGTTGAGAGTTTCGAACGTGTCTGGGTACAGGTAGTTCAGTATAGAATTAGTACAGAAGTCAAGTCAAGTCAAGTCAAGTCAGTGAGTCAGTACAGGTTGAGAAACGTTGGGGTACTTAGCGTCGTACGGTCCGGAGGGACAGGTAGTGGTTGAGGGCCTCAAGTGAGTCTGAGTACAGGTAGCTCAGGCACTATGGTAGGTAGGTAGAGTAGGAGACAGCAGGGGAGGAGGAGGACGGGAGTTAGGGTGGGTCGTAGTCTCAGAAAAGGTTACTGAGTTGAGAAGTGTACTCCACCGGTTTCATGACCTCAAAGTCGAAGTCGTAGTAAGGGAGGTTAGTTAGGGTCCCGACTAGAGGAAGTCTTACCCGACCAACCTAGAGGAACGTCAGGTTCCCTGAGAGTTCTCAGAATAGGTTGTATACAGAATCATGAGTTTACTCATGAATGAGTTTTCCATGAATTGAGTCATGGGATGAGTTTACTGGAAACTCTAATACTTAAATGTACCACTTTCCTCAAGATTATCGTTACTTTCCCCTTTAAAAGTCAGAAAGAGACCTTTAAAAAAGAAAGATTTTACTATACTGATTAAAACAGAGATAACCCATAAGTTATTTACGAATAACTTCTAAAGTAAAGTTAAAGAACGGACAAAAAGGGTATTCAATTATACCTTTATGGGGAGAGAGAGAGAAAAAAAAAAAATTGGGTAAATCGGAACTGAAGGACGGTGGGTAAGAGGTCTACAGTTACTCTATTAGTTTCAAGTGACGTAAAATTTTAGAGAATCTTTTGGTACTTGTGAGTAAATCTGGAGTTTAATCCCCAGTCACTAAGTCGGGTCTCACCTGTCGTAGACTCTCGAGTGACTTACTCTGCGTCGTTATTAGGAGTTCGCTAATAAGAGATTAGAAACGACCGTCTCCGAAATTTCTGTCGGGTCTCTCAAGTAATACGTTTATCTTAACAGACCTAGACGACTGTCCCTGACTTGACTCGTCTGCGAGGTGTGTCTATCGGCGGACCGTATGAGAAGGTGGGACGTTCCTCCGTGGCCCTGTGCGAAAGAGACTAGACGTGCGTAAATATGACGTTAATTACTTCCCGTTCTTTCAAGTAGAACTTCGACCCAGTACCTTACGAATTTTGACTTGTCTGAGTTCTTTGTCTTAGAAGAAACAGTGTTAGTCAGCAATCACTTGCGGCCTCGTAAAGACTTCGAGACTTTATGAGCAGAAATACTCTAGACATGTTTGTCTTTGTACTTTGTGATTGTGTTTACATGTGTAAATTTGAATAATTTGTGAATTACGTTTACATATGTACACAAACACGTGTATAATTAATTGTACACACATGTGTGTACATAACACATATATGTGTACTGTACGTACACGTATCTATGTATGTACTTACATACACATACCCATATATGTATGTAGACATATATACGAGTATAAATACTGTCGTCTTACGCAATCGGTCATGGGTCATCGACACACTGCACCCTTTCAAGAATGAACAGCTATTCAAAGGAATAGTAGAAAGTCAAGGAACAGTATTCGGAGTCAAAGTAGTAAAATGTTACTTTGATTCTTTTTACGGTAGGAGTTTCCCAACCAGTTTTACAAAAACATTGGGTCGTAATCTATAGAACAAATATTGTGACAAATATAGAACTTGAAGGGACTATGTAAAAAGTTTCTAAGTTAAGATTGAAGTAAATGAAACCGGTAATAAAGCCATATGAACTTTAAACTGAACTAATTCTTCGTATGTTGGTGAAATACTCAAGAGTCTTACATCAAGAACACACTTGCCTTCGTAGACGTCAAATCGAAACAGTAGAAATTTCAGTCCGTCGTAGTGGTGGCACACAGTTCAGACGGAGACCAGATCGTCGGATTACAGTGCCAGTCATCACCAATGGCTTGTAGAAGACACATGGTCCTTTCTGAGGTCTCTTAAGACCCGTTCCGACAGTCACTACCAAGGCAAGAAGTTCAATGGATTTGAGCTCTCTATTTCTACTCCGATATTTAGTTTACGGTCAATTTTGTTCTAGTATAACTCCAGAACAAGTAAGTTTAACCGTTTATATATAAACGGTATTTATACTTATGTATACATAAATTGTTATTGTCAACCGACTGTACCACTTTAAACACCGTGTGTAACAACC
The DNA here is from genome assembly GCA_006410555.1 of Capra ibex. Classification (NCBI taxonomy): domain Eukaryota; kingdom Metazoa; phylum Chordata; class Mammalia; order Artiodactyla; family Bovidae; genus Capra; species Capra ibex. The sequence continues at coordinate 51,360,720 of SJYO01048061.1, read as the reverse complement.
ACAATCATATTTAACTAGCTGGACGTACCTTTCTCTACAGTTCAAAAACTCTTTGGCTGTTTACGATTAAGTCAAACTATCATGTAACTGTGAAGACCCTTAAAAAGAATCTCTTTATTGAATACATGTTCTATAAACACGTAACTATAAGTAGTATTATGAAATTTTCAAAAAGATACATTTACAGTATCAACGTTTTTCAAATTTATTTATTCATTACCACACAGATATTTACATCATATATAATTATATTATATATATCGTATATACACATACTATATCCCTTCAATACACCATGTCAAATTAATTTTACTTTCTCATATCTTTATAATTGAGAGTATAAGGGGGGTCGTGTGTGTGTGTCTTTTTTATTAAACGAATTTTATGATCGTCACCTAATTATCAATAAAAGTAAAGAAATAATTATGAAAGGAAAAAAGGTACATGAGATGTTACTTATCTAGTAAAAACCTTAGTCTTTTTATTGATAATAGAGTATGTATTCTTAAAGTTTTTGATCAAAAAGGAACACCATAAAACAAACAAAAGGACAAACAAACGGACAAAGGGTGTACGTTTTACGTCTTACTTTCCTCTTTACAAACGAAACTCGGTTCTTACAGTATAATTTCCGGGACTTTCGGACGTCTAAACTCATTGATAACCGTAATAAAATCGTTACATGGGTCGAATAAGAAAGTCAGTCCAGGGGGGGGNGGGGGGGGGGGAGCGGGGGTCTCTTCTAAGTCGTTAATTTACTGGAAAAGATTGTTCTGGGTAGTTTACATCAGTGTCCATTACTGTCGTAATACATTCGGGTGATAGACGTCATTTTGAGGTTTGCACGTAAGATGGTTGATCGTTAAAAGGGTTAGTCGAGAAATAAAGTGCCACGGTGGTAGGAAATCTCGGGATTAGTACCTCCACCGAGACCTCCTTTTTTGGTACAACACAGACTTGAGTCACCCATTACTTGTATGTTCCTGTCTTACACGAAAAACGAGAGACATCGTGTCACACGAAAGGGACAAAACGTCAGTAAAAGAGGTTAAGTTACGTTTAAGAATATTAAAGGGGGTCTTTATTTACGATAATTTACGGGATAAGAAGAGAGGGTACAGTCTTTGAAATGTGGGATGGTAGTCGATATATAAACAGTTTTAGTTTTGAGATGTAACCTTCGGTCTCTTACTGTCTTTTGTCGGTTACAACAGTCGATCATTATTCTTTTTACAGGTCTCACGTCCTTTGTTAATTATTACTGTTCGTCTATAAAGTAACACCACCCATAGTAGTAGGAAGTAGAGGGTACAGTGTGGACCGACAAGGTAGTTAACACGAGTTAGGACAAACTGAGAAACACTAGGGTACCCGACATCGGGTGGTCCAAGGGAGACAGGTACCTTAAAAGGTCCGTTCAGATGGCCTCACCCAACGGTAAAGGAGGAGGTCCTCTCGAAGGACTGGGTCCCTAACTTAGGTGCAGAGAACTCAGAGGAGGTGACCGTAGACCTAAGGAAATGGTGACGTAGTGGACCCTTCCAGATTTATTTACCAAAGACTCAATAGTGTTTTGTCTTGTTTTATGTTTTTATTGAATTACGTTTGGTCATGATACTAATGAATAATTTAAAACTAAGATGGACTGAATACTACCAAAATAAGTTTGAGGTCTATGTGTTCGTCTCTTGTGTCGAACCAACCCTTTCCTAACAAGCCAACCGAATAGAGATGAAGTCTGACTCACCTTTAGCGTGTTACTAACGATCTCCGCTAAATTTTACAGGATCTTATAAAAACTCTCTGTCATAATTGTGATATCATCAGGTATAATCACAATTACTTCAATTATCCATCTCTTTCTGTCTCTTCTCGTCTAACTCTTTCACTAAGATTTAATCTTTATCGATAAAGTATCAAAAATTTTTTTAAGAGTAATTAGAAGTTTTTACTTACATTCGTACCGTATAGGGTGTACCCTTTTCTAGTGTGTCCTTATGTGCATTTTGTACGTACAGGTCTAGACCTTAGTGTCGCCACCGACTAAAGAGATCCTATTCTGGTTGGTTACCTACCGTCTAAAGTCTTATGGTCAGGATAATCCTTCATACCCCAATCGGTTTTTAAACAACTCCAAAAGAACATTGTAGAAAACCTTTTTAGGATTGTTTGAAGAACCGGTTGTGTTATATTATAGGATCGTCATTTTGGAACAGGATACAATCATGTACAGGAATGAGAAGCAAAGTTTCTTGGAATCTTCACTTCAGCGAGTCAGCACAGGCTGAGAAACGCTAGGGTACCTGTCATCGGATGGTCCGAGGCGGCAGGTACCCTAAAAGGTCCGTTCTTATGACCTCACCCGACGGTAAAGGAAGAGGTCCCCTAGAAGGGTTGGACCCAGAGGACTAAACGTCTGTCTACGAAATGGCAGACTCGGTGGTCCCTTCTTGGAATTTTACTTATTTAATTCCTTCTGAAAAAAAAAACTGTTTGTGACCATATACTGATTTATTGAAATGTTCACAACAACAAGTCAGTGATTCAGTACAAACTGAGAAACGCTGGGGTACCTGACGTCGTCCGGTCCGAAGAGACAGGAAGTGGTACAGGACGACAAACAAGTTTGAGTACAGGTGACTCAGCTACTACAGTAGGTTGGTAGAATAGGAGATAGCAAGGGAAGAGGAGGATGGGAGTCAGAAAGGGTCGTACCCAGAAAAGGTAACTCAGTCGAGTTACCCAGAAAAGGTAACTCAGACGAGAAGTGTAGTCCTCCGGGTTCATAACCTCAAAGTCGAAGTCGTAGTCAGGAAGGTTACTTATAAGTCTCAAGTAAAGGAAATCCTACCTGACCAAGCTAGAGGGGAATCAGGTTCCATGAGAGTTCTTAGAAGAGGTCCTGGTGTTAAGTTTAATGTGTCCAATTGAGTGAATTAAGAATATTGAGGTTAAATGTCTTCTCCTTTGGTTCTGTATCCTCTTGACTTCACCGGAGTGTGTCAATCTCTTTCCGTCTCGAGTGTGAGGGTTGGTCTCGTGGATCGAGGGTCCAGGTAGACGGAGTAGTAATATGGTGTAGTGGAGGTAACATCAAGACTGTTAAAAATGAGACAAATCCTTCAGGTTGTCAAGGAACTTCTACAAGTTTCCGACTGTGGACTCTAAGATGGTTCCTTATAGACGAAAACAGACGAAATATATTACCCCAAGACATACTTTAACATAAAATTCCTCCGCGTAGTACACACGAAATGTTTTCAGTGATAAAACCCTATGTAGGTTTTGGTGAAATCCTGGAATGTCATGCAACCGTAGTTGTAACGTTCTCAAGCAAACGTGGTGTCTATCGACAAATCTGCAGCCTAATTTATTTCTGGGACTGACTACGAGTCTATCGGAACCCCTACCTCTCGTCCCCTCCGCAAGTTCTACGGAAACAGACTCCACAAGAAACAGGAATGCTAACAAAAACACTGAAAAATATCACCCTACCAACTCTATAAATTTCAGGCCGTTTTACTCTCTTCAACCTTCTGTCAAAATAAATGACTGAGACTTCGGTTCACAGTTCGTGTTCCGTAACCCGGACCTGACACAGAGGTCTGCTTCGACTGTGTTCAAAGACACTTCTACTTCGTTCAGTTCTGTGACATGTGATGTAGGAAACTCCAGACGAGAAACTAAAGGTAAAAATGGGGAGCTAAAGAAGATGCAAAAACCGTAGGAAGGGTCCCAAATGAAAAACCGAATATGTCTCGAAAGAATTAGGTAACGAATACGCTTAAGCTTCTTTTACGTAAATTATAAACACTACATGTAACTTTATGAATCTATTTTGGCTCCAGGTCCGAGATCTGTCCGAAGGGTCATTCTAAACTGAATTATATTCTGTAAGAAAATTAGATTACTGGTCTGGACTTCCACCCAGTAAATAGAACAGTAGCATTTACGACTCAGTCCATATGATGTCGAAACAGATTGACTAAGATGTCTTTTACTGACGATTGAAACAAGTCTTTTTTCTTTTTTTTGACTGAAGTCTTATTGAGTAAAATATTAACGTGTATTTGTCTTCATATCATATAAAAGTGTCTACATTATGTAAAAGGACAACAGTCTCAAAGAATTCATTTAGGAACGAAATTGTATGTCATATTCTGATTTGATAAAGAAAGTAAAGTAATTGTAAAGAGAATTTCACGGATTAAATGAAAACCTAATGTTCAATTAAAGATAAGGTTAGTCCAAATGTTGTGTGTTCCTAAAAATCGTAACACTGAGTCACGGTAAAACAGGTTCAAGCATGAAGTCTTCCTTATAATAATTTCTCCTAGTCCAGTCAAGAACCTTTACAAGGTGGTACAGTCTACTATTTTTACATAAACAGATATTAATGTCCATTACTGACGGACTATTTCATGTTGGTACCCTTCTTAGTTTCATTATATGGTAATTTTAGACCTAACATCTCGTCTTCTTTTTCAATGGGGTCTTTTCATATTCAAGTTATAACAAAAACATTTTAAACATAATTGTTATTTATACAAACCTTTATTGTGCTCATTTCTACTAGTCCGTCGACGAAATTCCCGTACAAATACTTAACAACCTTTCCTTTCATCTCGTAGAAGAAATTGAATTCCGTCGTCATAAAACCCTGAAGGGACCGCCAGCTCACCAATTCTGAGGTACGGAGGTTACGTCACCAGTGTCCAAGCTAGGGGGTAGTCCCTTGATCTAGCGTGTACGGTGTCACCACACCAGTCTTTTTATTATTTGTTTTTAGGTTTCATTGTTTTAAAGGATAGTCCATGCCTCCCCATCCCATAGTTCTTCGTGGACGTACATAGATATACGAAATTTGTTTCGTGTTGATAACGTTTTCAATTTCGTGGTTCTGTACATCGAAGAGGAGAGTTCAAATGACCAGAAGTCACTTATGTTGAACGGTGACCGTCTCTTTCTTGTACAGTCTGTTTACAACCAATTCGACGTTTTGTTGGAATTTTTTAGAGTTTATGTCACCAATGTCATTAGTAGACTAGTTGTGAAAACGACTGTCATAAGAATCGGATGTATCGAACAATACCGTTGACGATGTTAATCTTAACGTAGTTTTATTGTCGATAGATAAACGTCTTTAAGGTATTACTACAAGATTGTTGACCTTCTCCTATTGTCGGGAGAACCGAGAACAGGCTCTATCTAGTGTTATGTACGACTATTGGGTCAAGTTGTAAGAACCCCAAAAAAGACGTAATAGGTAAGTTTACGACTATCTCGTTCGTCACTCGAGAGGTTGTGATGACCGTCTATTTCAGAATTCGGTTTCTTTTAAGAGGTCTATTAGTTACATATTAAGAAATTCTGGAATATGACAGACAACATTTTAATATAAGTAACAATAATTTTAAAACGATGTTACGTAAGATATAAAGATACTGAAAACAAACAATAAAATGATAGAGTTTTATGTCACTCTGGAAACTGCTGAATAAACCCTATCTTGTTAAATCGGGTCTAAGACTCCCAAACCTCCATAATTTTATAGTATTAATTTTATCAACTATCAATATGATTGACTTAGTAAGTCTTTTATAATTTCATATACACCAGAATACACACAATCAGTGAGTCAACACAGACTGAGAATCGTTAGGGTATCTGTCATCGAACGGTCCTAGGAGACAGGTAGCTTCAGAGGTCCGTTCTTAAAACCTCATTTAACGGTAAGAAAATAGGTCCCCTAGAAGGGTCGGGTCCTCAGCTTGGGACCAAAGGACGTGACGTCCATCTAAGAAATGGTAGACATGATGGTCCCTTCAGACACCCCAACGTTTCTCAACCTGTGTTGACTCACTGATTCGTGTGTGTGTGAACCAGATTATTTCTCAAGTATTTTATACGTATACCCTTTTAGTTTACATAAAATAATCATAATTAATCAAAATAATCAGAAAATCTAACAAAAAGAAAGAGGACATAAAGAGACGACCATCTATTAGTCACTACGGTTGAGTGACGACCGCACACAATCAGCGAGTCAACACAGGTTGAGAAACGCTAGGGTACCGGACATCGGACGGTCCGAGGAGACGGGTACCCTAAAAGGTCCGTTCTTATGATCTCATCCATCGGTAAGGGAAGAGGTCCCCTATAACGACTGGATCTTTGACTTAGGGTCAGAGGACGTAACGTCTGTCTAAGAAATGACAGACGACGACGACGATTCAGCGAAGTCAGCACAGGCTGAGACACGCTGGGGTATCAGCCGTCGGGTGGTCCGAGGGGGCAGGGACCCTAAGAGGTCCGTTCTTGTGACCTCACCCAACGGTAAAGGAAGAGGTTACGTACTTTCACTTTTCACTTTCACTTCAGCGAGTCAACACAGACTGAGGATCGCTGGTATACCTCCTTATATTACCCTCGTAAGCAGTAAAGATTAGAAATCGAAGATATGAAGATACTTTATCTTTTATTCTATTAACTTTACTGAGATAGTAGAGAACCGGATTCAGAAATGATACCTCATTTTAACATGTTTGGTAACTTGTGTTCCAAACGAAGGTAAGAGTCAGTGAAAAACAATGAAGATCCAAAAATCCTTACAAGGTCCTCTGACTCCACTCTCTTTTGGACATTGGTAATCTCGGAGTTGATAATTAAGTCCGGTACCGTGACAAAGATGAACTCTACCCTACGATAAATATAGTAACTTCTCCGTGACATGTTTCTTTATTCCTGTATCCGAACTTTTATATAGATTTTTATAACTAAGAATCTTCGTCTTTATATATCTAACCGTACGAATATTCACTCAAGTTCACAGTCTTACTTTTGGTTTTAGAAGAGTTCCCCGACAGATTCATTAACTCATAGGTCTGGTTTGAAAGGTCAAAGGAAGGTATACTTTCTTAATTCTTAGGAAAACTCTACCTTATGTTTGAAAAAGAACGTTTTGTTTGATATCATACTAAGAGTTTTGTCTATTTAACATGGTTTCATACCCACAACGACCACCAAATCAACGATTCAGTATAGGCTGAAACGTTGGGGTACCTAACATCGGACGATTCAAGGAGACAGGTACCTTAAAGGGTCCGTTCTTATGACCTCACCCAACAGTAAAGAAGGAGGTCCAATAGAAAGGTTGGGTCCCTAGTTTGGACGTAGAGGACGAAACCGTCCGTCTAAGAAATGGTGACTCGGTAGTCCCTTCGTACTAAGAGTTTTATCTACCTACTGGACACGGTTTCATATTGGACGTTGTTTTGATAGATTCAAGTCTTCAACCTTGTCGTCGAGAAGCTCGAAGTACAAAAGGTTCTGTTCTGGTCTCTGTTTAAGACCAACAGAAAGACAAGGTTTCTATTCCGGTGGTAGAAGAGATGTCGGAACTTTGAGTAAGTCAAATGTTTAAGACTGGAAGATCTTGATACGGTGTGAGTATCAATACTGAATTGGGGTCAGAGTTTAGAGTCCCCACGGAAAGATTTAAGCGGAAACCTCTACGTCATTCTGAGGTTCACACGAAGAACCAGTATTTCAAAGTAGTGACTCCGAAGATACTAGTTATCTAAAAAGACCCTTGGAGATCCCGAAAACTGAAAAGTGAATAAATAGGTAAAGAGGTTGAGACGACGTACTCTATTTTTGACCCTTTATTGACAACCTAAACTGGTAGATCTCGAGTATTTACTGGAATTTTTCGTGAAAGTGACTTCGGTACCCTTTCACCATATTGACATTACCCGAATTCTCTCTTCCTCTCCACTCCTTCATCCCCGTCACTCATATTTAATGAAGATCTTTAAACCGATATTTTACTCCGTCTTTTTATCTTGTCTTCGACCTCCTCTACCATAAATGTCGTGTAATCATACTGACACACGTTTGTACGATTTAGTACAGACTGAGAAACGTTAGGGTTCCTGATATCGGGTGGTCCGAGGAGACAGGTACCTTAAAGGGTGCGTTTTTATGACCTCACCCACGGTAAAAGAGAAGGTCACCTAGAAGGATTAGGTCTTTATCTTGGACGTAGAGGACATAAAGGACGTAACCTCCTTCTAAGAAATGAGTGACTCGGTAGTCCCTTCGGGTCCTACCGTCGTCCTTGTAAAATTATTACTCTTTTGTTATTACGTCCCCTCTTTCCCTTCTTAAGGTCTTCACTCTATGAACTCATAAACTCTCTTTTACCCCAGTTGAGGGATTTAACTCCTCGACTTGAAATGTATCCTCATACTTAACAATGACGTTTCATACCGACGTTTATATTTATCGAACCAATGAGACATTGATCTATTCTTCTAAGAGAAGATAAAAAGAAAGGATCGAACAGTCTTTTTACACGTTCACTCTTTTCTTTATTACCACCCTTTTATTTTTGTCTTACTATATCACCTTTGTGATCCCAGGGTTCAATCTTCAAATCCGAGTTCTCAGAGGAGATCACGAGACATCGACGTACTGGTAAAGTAGACAGATTCAAACCTAAAGAAAGAGGGTATTTTACCTTTATTAGAAATAAAGGTAGGATTGATGAGATCGTAACACGATGTGATCTACGAACGGTATAAAACATGTAAAAGATTTTCTAAAAAAAAAATTACAATGTTTTTCTCAAAAACCTCGTATCAACGAAACCGTAGGGTCCACCAGGATCTCCATTTCTTGGGTGAATAGTAACGTCCTCAACGAAATGTTACAACACAATTAAAGATGACTTATCATTTCATATAGTCGATATGCATATGTATATACGGGAGAAAAACCTGAAGGAAGGGTAAACTCAGTGGTGTCTCGTAACCCAGTTCAAGGGACACGGTATGTCATCCAAGAGTAGTCAATAGATAAAATATGTATCATGACCCGAAAGGCTCAGCATGGTCACCATTTCTTTGACGGACGGTTACATCCTCTACGTTCTCTACACCCAAACTAGGGACCCAGCCCTCCTAGGGACCTCTTCCTTTACCGTTCAGTGAGGACATAAGAACGGACCTTTTAAGGAACCTGTCTCCTCGGACCACCCGATGTCAAATGTCCCAGTTTTTTTCAACCTGTGTTGACTCGTTGACTCGTACGTGTATGTATGTATCGTAGTTATTATACACGTGCAGTTAGGGTTAGAGGGTTAAGTAAGATGGGTCAGAATGGGGTAAACTATAGGTATCAAATAAGAGATGTAGACAGAGATAAAGACGAAACTTTTATTCGAACAGATATGATCAAAAAAAAAAAAGTTTAAGGTGTATATACGTATATAGAAAAAGATAAAATGAATGGTGGACCGGAAGATCGACGTAATAGTAGAGATTGAGGGACTTGTGGAATTTAAGAAACTCTCTTCTATAATATATGTCTGATATGGAAAAAAGAAACTTAGGACTCGACATCGATTATTCAAGTAGTAACTATAGATTGTCGAAACTAATTAAGTACGATCGTTTTGAACAATATGTTGACTTCGATTATGTTATAACATTTAGTTCATATGAAGTTAATTTTTTTATATTACGAATGATATACAGTCCGTGACAACTTTCGCGAAAGGTATGTAATTGCATAAGTTCGGAGCTTTATTTAGAAAATTCATCTTTAATACTCGTAGAAGTGAAATTTCTACTCTTTTCGCTCCATGTTCCTTGTCGTCTCGACCTCAATTTTGACCCCTTAGACTGAGGTTTTCGACTCAAAATGGTAGAGGTGACGTGACGGAAGAACATTTGAGTTAATTAAAGACACAACACCTACTCCTTTAAGTACGACATACTGAAACGTGAAAACACCGTTTGAGACTCACCCAGATCGTGTCCGAAGTCTTACTTATTGTAAACTGTCTGACACAACCGTTTATCGAGTTTCTTATGAGTCTTCTACTCGAGTTTCATCCGACATTAATGTATCGTCAGTAAAGATTACCCAGTTGACCGGTTCAAAAAAGTATCGCATTTATAAAAACCACCGACTCTTCGTTCTTAGCAACTTATTATTATCAACTTGACTATTAAATAACTCTGAAACGATACACCGTCCGTGATTAGATTCATCAATTGTATATGATAGAGTAAGTCCAGAGTGTTCCTGGGTTATCATGACTAAAAAGGGTAAAATCTTATTCCCGTCGACCCTGGACCGTCTCGTATTCAATGTCATGTCCACAGAATCAGGTTTAACATGATTCAGAATCAGGTTTACCATCCAACACTTAAAGAAATCGTGTGACACACTCTATAATAACAACAACATACAATCTTCTATATACACATAACAACAATAATACTAATATCAATGATTCATGTACTGATAACCCGAAGGGACCACCGAGTCTTCCATTTCTTAGACGGACGTTACGTCCTCTGGACCCAAACTAGGGATCCAGTCCTTCTAGGGGACCTCTTCTCGTACCAATGGGTGAGGTCATAAGAACGGACCTCTTAAGGTGCCTGTCTCCTTGGACCCCCTGATGTCAGGTACTCGAGCGTTTCTCAGTCTGTGCTAACTCGTTGATTGTAAAAGGGAAAAGTATAATTATAACGGCAGTGACCCTTAAATCAAATTCTTTTTCTCCTTTCCATCTTTTGACCATAGACCTATGTAAAGAAGGTTCCATCGACCTTCGCTTCACTTTTTAGATTCGGATTAGTGAAAGGGCTTCGATAAACTTGATGTGTTAATATAGTCCATAAATCTTGACCGAATAAGGACAACTTCTTGTTCAGGAATTTAATAGTAAGTAATGATATCTATAAAAATTATCTTAAAGTTAGACGTTGAGAATAAATATGAGTGTAGAGAGTCGTAACGGTATATGGGATTCCTATTTCTTATTATAATAATTTAGAGTATCGAACAGAGTACACCTCTTCCGTTACCGTAGGGCGAGGTCACAAGAACGGACCTCTTAGAGTCCCTACCACCTCGGACCACCCTAAGACAGATGCCCCAGCGTGTCCCAGCCTGTGCTGACTTCACTGAACCACCGTCGTCGTCGACCAGAGTAAGATATTCTGATAGAATACAACAATATAAACAACAAATCAGAGACTCAACACAGACTGAGAAAGCCCTGGGGCACCTGACGTCGGGTGGTCCGAGGTGACAGGTACCCTAAAAGGTCCGTTCTTATGACCTCACCCAACGGTAAAGGAAGAGGTCCCGTTAGAAGAACTAGGTCCCTAGTTTGGGTGTAGAGTAATACGGAGGACTTGACCGTCCATCCAAGAAATGATGACTCGACGCGTCTTCGGGGCACAACAATATGACGTTCATAAAAACAAGAGTATTACAAATTTGTATTTCATAACAATAGAAATAATCGATGTCTTATGAGGGTTCTTTGAAATAACCATGTGACGTCAAAGTCCGAACACTGTAATTAAAATTCTTTTTATACTTGTCAACATTTTGACCTGTGTTTCACTTAGATTCATACTTTTCAGTCGTAAGAAAAGCGGTCAGATTGGTTGGTAGGTTTGACGCTTTATTCGTGAGCCTGAAAATAAGTCTCTGACACCTCCACTTGGAGTAGAGTCTACTAGTCGCAAGGTGAGTAACCGAAAAGACATGTCAAAATTGATTATAGGGTAAGTAAAGATTAACACCTTTTTTATTCACCTCCTTTGCTAACACAAAAGTTAGGATCTTGACTGTCGTCCGTCATTGCAAACTTTTCATAAACCAATATCCCCAACCGTCCAAGAGTAGAGGGGTCAGTGAGTCACTGGAACCGACTGCCTCCTAGGTTGAACTAGGTATGAAGGTTTTACTGGTACCGTCCTTTATTCTTGGTAACACGTGTCCGAAAGTCTTTACATCGTACCGTGAAGACGAGGACAAAGTAACCACTTTTTTTAGTATAGAATTTTCCTTCACTCCTTCATGTACTGATAGTACAAGGGTCGATGTCTTCTTCGTTTCATAAAGACAGAGAAATTTCTGAGATTGTGGTCCAAATATTGGGTCGGGGTTTGATTCTTCGACCTCGAGACAGGGTAAACCTGAGTTTGTACAGAAAAGGACTACGACGATTGAGATCTTTTTGTTCCTTTTCACTGTCAGTCATTGAAATAGGGGGTTTGTAATAAAACAAACAACTTTTATAGAAACTTACCATAAGTAAATAAATAGTATCGATCACACAAAAATCCGTCACAAAATTTTGACGTGTAAGTCGTTATCTATTCTTACTTAGAGATTGTCGTTGTTGTTTCTGACTTAGAAACGGAACGTTCGAACCTTGGACCATCCCTCCTGGCTCTAAATTGTTTACTAATCCTAAACTTCAGTTTATAAAGTCCGTTATTTTCAGACCAGACAACCGATAGTGAGAGTCAGAGAAAAGGGAGTTGGGGAGGTCAAAAGAAGAAGATATTATAGATCAATTATATCTTATTAATCTTATTTATAAAAATATTATAGATTAATGAGGATTCGTCGACATCCTCTCTTGTGAGAAGGTTAAAAAAACATAATGTAGATGTCAAGTCATCTGTCTTACATTTGAACTCCCTCACGGGTGCGTTTTTAACTTTATGAGGACAAAAAAGAATGAAAGATGGTGTACCGGTTAAAATAGTACCCTTACAAAACTTATTTTGGGAAGACCTATTTTCACACTGTCAAGATCGACTTTGATAAAGATAAGTAAATGTCAAACAGCCATTTCCTGTTTTAGGCCACACTTCTAATAGATCAAACAAACTAGACTTATAGGTTACTTCAAGTAAACTCAAGATCCTGTTTCTATACAAAAAAATGGACGTAGGGGACTGAACTAAAAGACGTGGTTTGGATATTGTATTTACTCCTTTAGAGACGTCAAATCCGATCTACAGGTACGTCAGTCTTGAAATAAATTAAGTGGTCGATGACGCCAGTTCTTACAACAAGGGTTCTTCTTTGTTTTGTTTGTGAGGTAAGTGTAGGAAGTCAGTAATGGAACGATTGAACGGAAGAGTCTGTTACACGATAATTATAAGTATCACTCTGCTTTAATAAGTCACAATCACCAGACGTAAGGGGATGGTCGAAAGGGAAGACTCAATCTTTGTTAAATCAGGAAAGACTAAGACAAACAAAAGAGGGGTGTAGTAGGTGTACACGACACACCACATTACAAGATTCGGATGGTTACAAAATAAAGTTTTCCGTTTAGTTCGGGCTTCCGAATCGGGTTTTCATAAAATTGTTTCGTTTTCTTGATCTCCGTACCGTCTCCGAAACTGTAAGACTAATCTGTTGTCAATCGTTCAGGGTCTGAAAGGGTACAAATAGTAGAGATCCCAGGGGGGAGAAACGAGGTGACCGAACAGTCAGACGTGAGTCCCAGACTAGACAGAGAAGTGATAAAAGAAGTGGAAGAATTTGGGAGTAGAGAGACTGGTCACCTGCCTTTTTTTACGGTACTTTATTCAAAGAGACTTTTAGTCTAACAGTATCCGTGGATCTTCATAACCTATTTAGATGTGTTATCGTAAGGACGGTAAGAGTAAAGTCTCCCGTGTAAGTATTTTGTGTGGTACGGGTAGAAAGGTCGTTACAGTGACTCCTTACAGGGACTCACTGGAACCGTGTTACGGGACGAACACTATAAGATTTACTCACATTTATAACTACCTTAACCCCTTTATCCTTCTCATCCGATACCATCCCTTCCCTCGGGTTCTTTTGTGGTAGCTGTGACTGGGCTACCTCGGATAAGGAACTCGGTCTACAAGTTATTAAGTGAATTTGTTAAACTACCTTTGTGATTCCTGACTCCTAAGGCGTATATAGGGAATTAGAAGGGGAAATCCGACGTAGTTATTTGAAGTAAGACCGAGGGAAGGTAATGGTCGTCATTGAACAACAACCGTCATATAAGTGTCTGACGTCTTTACCTTTCTCGAAGAAAGAGAATACGTTCGGATCTTCTTCTTTTCCAGTAAATAACCTGATGAATTTCGAACGAATCTTTGTGTCTTCACGTGACTTATTAATAGGACGTATTTATGAGCACCCGAAGGGACCACCGAGTGTGACATTTCTTGCACGGACGAGATGTCCTCTAGACCTAAACTGCGGATCCAGTCCTTCTAGGGGACCTCTTTTCTTACCGTTGGGTGAGGTCATAAGAACGGACCTTTTAGGGTTCCTGTCTCCTCGGACCGCCCGATATGAGGTACCCCAGTGTTTCTCAGCCTGTACTTACTTCGCTGAATTGTACATCGTGTATTTATGAACACAATAATAATATACTAAAAAAAATAACAATTTACTTGAAATTCACCTAAGTGTTTCTCAGCCTTTTCTTATTACGTAACTACTACCTAACTGTCGTTTCATCTCCCACTACTTTTACATTCCTTGGTGACTCGACAAGGGTCCACTTCGTCTATTCCCATTATAAATTTTGTTTTAAAGTTCAGAGACCTTTAACAGGATTCCTGTTTGTCCTTGACTTCTTTAGAGATGAGCTCCGTTGGATGCTTCTCAACACATTCTTTCTGTGCAGACACTATAAACTTGGTTCTGAGAGGGAGGGGTGTCGGTCGAGTCGTTGTCCCTGTCAGGTAACCTTTACCTGAACCCGTAACGACGGTGGTTCTTGTACCGGAGGGATAGGAGTAGAGGGTCGAGGGGTAGTCTCTCAATAGAAGACCCCTTCTCTCTCCCCCAGTCGTGAAGAGTAGAACGGGGGTCGACGGACACCGGGACGCATCACGTCAATTCTCGACCCCCGAGAAGAAAAGGTGAAACACCTTGTCTCCGAGACGGAACCCACGTCATATCACTGTTATGCCCCGCGGTCCAATGACAACGGGGTCGAATGTACCAAGATGTGGTCTTTTTCGTTGGGTCTCTTGTGTCATACGAAGAACACTGGAAATACTAACTCTTAAGAATAAAAGAATTTTTTTTAGAACAACTCATTACAATAGATCCCGGGTCAGTAATATGAAACATTATGGGTTAAAAATTTCGACATTAAATTTTTTACTCCAACTCAGGTATGTATATTGTAAAAGGAGGAAAAGATACACATTGTTATTCAAAAGTGCCAGTGAGGTGAACGGATAGTCTTCGGATTTTTTATAAGAGATATAAATAAATAGGAGTAAACACACTCTTTTTAGTAGTTTCCGTTCGTGTGTTAATTAGTTTAGAGAGGAAAACCACCTCACTAGAAAACCACCTCACACCTGTAGAAAGGTTTACTACAGGTTTAAAAAAATTTTACATAAATAAAATTAACCTCCGATTACGTCCAGTTCTTCGTTATCAATCTTGACCTGAACCTTGTTGTCTGACCAAGGTTTATCCTTTTCCTCCTGCAGTTCCGACATATAACAGTGGGACGAATAAATTGAAGATACGTCTCTTTGTATACGTAGTACTCTTTGCGACCCGACCTTCTTCGTGTTCGACCTTAGTTCTATCGGACCTCTTTATAGTTATTGGAGTCTATACGTCTACTGTGGTGAGAATACCGTCTTTCACTTCTCCTTGATTTTTCGGAGAACTACTGTCACTTTCACCTCTCACTTTTTCCACCGAATTTCGAGTTGTAAGTCTTCTGCTTCTAGTACCGGAGACCAGGGTAGTGAAGTACCCTTTATCTACCCTTTTGTCACCTTTGTCACAGTCTGAGATATAAAACCCGAGGTTTTAGTGACATGTACCACTAACGTCGGTACTTTAATTTTCTGCGAATGAGGATTCTTCCTTTCAATACTGGTTGGATCTATCGTATAAGTTTTCGTCTCTGTAATGAAACGGTTTTTTCCAGGTAGATCAGTTCCGATACCAAAAAGGTCACCAGAACAACCTGACACTTCTTTCGACTCGTGGTTTCTTAACTACGAAAACTTGGCACCACAACCTCTTCTGAGAACTCTCAGGGAACCTGACGTTCCTCTAGGTAGGATTTCCTCTAGTCGGAACCCACAAGTAACCTTCCTACTACGACTTCGACTCTGAAGTTATGAAACCGGTGGAGTACGCTTCTCAACCGAGTAACCTTTTCTGGAACTACGACCCTCCCTGACCCCTGTCCTCCTCTTCCCATCCTGTCTCCTACTCTACCAACCTACCGTAGTGACTGAGCTACCTGTACTCAACCCTGAGGTCCCTCAACCACTACCTGTCTTTCCGGACCACACGACACTAAGTACCCCAGCGTTTCTCAGCCTGTGTTGACTCGCTGACTTGACTTGACTTAATGAAATGTTATAACATCACCAAAAACGGTATGTAACTGTACTTAGTCGATACCCAAATGTACACGAAGGGTAGGACTTGGGGTAAGGGGGAGGGAGGGGTAGGGTAGGGAGACCCGGTACGGTCACGTGGTCGGGACTCGTGGGACAGAGTACGTAACTTGGACCTGACCGCTATAGAAAGTGTATACTTTTATATGTACAAAGTTACGATATTAGAGTCTTGTAGGGTGGTAGTGGAAGAAGGTGTCTCAGGTTTTCTGACAACATATGTAGACACAAAGAAAACGACAGAACGTATATCCCAATAACAATGGTAGAAAGATTTAAGGTATATATACGTAAACATATGACATAACCACAAAAAGAAAGACCCAATGAAGTGACACTTATTATCCGAGGTCAAAATAGGTGGAGTAATCTTGACTAAGTTTACATAAGAAAAATTACCGACTTATTATAAGGTAACACATATACATGGTGTCGAGAGAACTACATGTGGAAGAACTTTCTGGCGTTCTGTAGACTATGTGGACAAGACTCAGTTAAGACTTGGTTCTGCGTAGTGAGTTTGAAAAGTGAACCGAGTGAAGGTAGTGTTATAACACGGGTCAAGGGAAAGGGTTGTTTAGGAAGGAGAAACTTAAGAAGATGTACAACTTTAAAACTGTATTTTACAGTCTAAGGTACTTTAGGTAAGACTCTAAGGTGTTTATCCATAAAAAGGGAATTTGTGTCCTGAAAACCTTCGAGTCACTGAGATCTGGAAGGAAGACGAATAGTAGACAACAGAACAACATGTCAAGACGGTATAACAACTCTTGAAAAGAAGAAGGGGTTTAGACTTTAGAATTGACTAAGATCTATGTAAGTCTAACATTGGTAGGGAACGGAGTCAAGACGATGTCGATCTAGGTTCAGAGTTTACTAGTATTTGATATACTCGATTATCCTTAGTCCTCAGTGTATTGCGTTGACGTTATTGGGTACCTCTTATATGAGTTCCAAATCTTTCTTTATAAAGGTAATGTGTTATAGAATCCTTGAATCACTTTTATGTTTTAGAATACGAAGATTTAGTCTCCTTAAAGGGACGAAGAGTCACGTTTCTCTATAACATTTGTACAGAGTCTTTTTTTCTATTCCTTCTCATCCAATAGGGTAGTTTTAGAAGGAGAGAACAAGTTGGATTGACGAACGAAGACTGTGGACGAAAAAACCCGTCGACAGTTGAAGTCTTTAAAAGAAATTAGGTTTCAGGTCGGTTTCCGACTGGAGTAGTAACGGGAGAAAAATTTCGTGGTCACTTTACTTGATAATAAAGTGTAAAAATTGGACTTGACACACTGGGGTACGTGATGTCGTGTGGTCCGAAGGGACAGGGAGTGGTAGAGGACCTCATACGAGTCTAAGGACAGGTAGTTTAGTCACTACAGTAGATTATTAGAGTAGGATACAGTGAGGGAAGAGGAGAACGGAAGTTAGAAAGACTCGAAGTCCCAGAAAAGGTTACTCAGCCGAGAAACGTAGTCATAACCTCGAAGCCGAAGTCGTAGTCAGGGAGGTTACTTATAAGTCCTGACTAAAGGAAATCCTAGTTGAGCAAACTAGAGGAACGTCAGGTTCCCTGAGAGTTCTCAGAAGAGGTCGTGGTGTTAAACTTTCGTAGTCAAGAAACTGTGAGTCGGAAGGAATACCAGGTTGAGAGTGTTATGTACTGATGACCATTTTGGTATCGACTTGACATTCAGTGTACTGTTTACTGATCGGTCTCTCCCTGACGAGAGACTTGAGCAGAAACTAAAGGACAGAAACTGAAGGGAGAAGGAGTATATAACAGGAGATCTACAGGATAACAGAAGGAAAAGGAGTTTATACGGTTCTAAAAAGGTCGGAAACAACAGTAAGAAGGAAAAGGACCTCGTGCTACGGACATGAGATGAGTAGTATGTCCGAGTTTAAGGGTGGAATTTCTCCAGAAAAGTCTGGTGGTAGGTTGTATTAAAAGATGGGTGGAGTGATTGAGGACTAAAGTGAAGAACGAGACTAAAAGAGGTATCCTAAGTATTAGAGTTTTGATTAAAATTCGGATATAAATGAACTTATAAAGATAGGTAAGGTTATTCTTTTATTCAAGTTACTTCCTTTTTTAGTATGGACGGAAAAAGTTGTACGTTATGACCACGATCTTATCACAAACCACACTTCAATTTATGAGTTATTTACAAACGTCCTCCTTAAATGTCGGTGAAGGTGTGTGTCCTGGTACTTATCCGTACAGAAAAATTGAAAAATTTTACGGTAACTCAAAAAAAAAAAGACGATTTCATTATATATTTGGTACACACACACACACGAGTCAGGGAAGTCAAGTTGGAGTACTTGGAAGTCAAGTTGGAAACGTTGGAGTACCTGACGTCGTGCGATCCGAGGAGACAGGTACCCTAATAGGTCCGTTTTTATGACGTCACCCAACGGTAAAGGAAGAGGTGTCCTAGAACTAGAAGGGTTGAGTCCCTGACTTGGGTACGGAGGACGTAACGTCCGTCTAAGAAATGGGTGACTCGGTTACCCTTTCGGTTATATTTATTATGTAAGAAATATATATGTATTTAGTATACAAGAAATAGTAAAGAAGATACTTTTTTATGAGTTGAAGGAACACATAATGGACACATAAAAAAAGTGAACACAAATGAAAGAAATAGTGAAAAAGAAGAGGTTTACCTCGTTTAAAGAAAGTTACTCCGACAGGTACTAATGAGACACTATAAAGTTCGGGAGTAACAAAGTAAATCCAAAAAAAGGAGGGATTTCGTTATCTGATAAACGAACTAGGTTATTACAGTCGACACTGAAGGAAAAGACAAACTCGAGGACTTACCTGTGGTCTACGTCCCGTCATTGTATTTACAATGTCGAACTCGAGTCTTACAACTAAATTAACTTGAAGAAAGATCCGATACATGACCCTCCGGTGCGGACGTATACATTGACGATCACAGAGGATGTGATTCTCCACTCTAAGATAGATTCCAGGACACTTGATCCGTAGGACACTACTTAACGATTAACTACTAATCCAGAGTCGACGTAATAATTGAACAAGAAAACCTCAGACCCTTTCTCGTCTGATGTTTGTACACTTCTAAAGGATCCGAATCGTTGTATCTGACCTCGACCACCAAGTCTTATCCTACCTTAGTACCTCTTTTCCCCTCGTTTGACGAGTAATAATGGAGAGGATTTTTTCACGATAAAAGGTTCGAAGTATTTCATTTTAGTCACGGGTAAATAAAAACTGTGGAAGAATAGATAACTCAAGTCATAACCGGTAGACCACTACAGGTACACATCTCAGAAGAGAATACGACAACCTTCTATTACAAACGATATTGTTCACACAAGAGAACCGTTTCGAGATAATCGGAAACGAGACGAAGTAAGACATTAGGTTCCGGTTTAAACGGACAATGAGGTCGACAAAGAACTGAAGGATTAAAACGTAAGGTCAGGGGATATTACTTTTTCTGTAGAAAAAACTCACAATCAAGATCTTCCAGAACATTCAAAAGTATCTTGGTAAGTTGAAGTCGAAGAAACCACAATGACCAGCCCTGTATCTGAACCTAATGCACTATAACTTACCAAACGGAACCTTTACTTGTCTCTAGTAAGACAGCAAAAACTCTAACGTAGGTTCTTGACGCAAAGTCTGAGAAAACAACTGATACTACCGATGAAGTAAAGAAGATTCCCTAAAAACGGGTTTCATCATCTATGTTACCAGTAGACTCAATTTAAGTGGGTAAGGTCAGGTAAAATCAAACGACTAAGGATCTTACAGATTCGGAAACTGACACACCTAGTGTTATTTGACACCTTTTAAGACTTTCTCTACCCTTATGGTCTGGTAGACTGGACGGAGAACTCTTTAGACATACGTCCAGTCCTTCGTTGTCTATCTTGACCCGTATTTTATCTGATCAAGGTTTAGTCCTTTCTTCATACAATTCCGACGTATGACAGTGGGACGAATAAATTGAATATACGTCTCATGTAGTACTCTTTACGACCCGACCTATTTCGTGTTCGACCTTTGTTTTAACGACCCTCTTAATACTTATTGAAGTCCATACGTCTATTGTGGTGGGAATACCGTCTTTGACTTCTTCTTGATTTCTCGGAGAACTTTCACTTTCTCTTCTCACTTTTTCAACCGAATTTTGAGTTGTAAGTCTTTTGATTCTAGAACCGTAAACCAAGGTAGTGAAGTACCATTTATCTACCCCTTTGTAACTCTCTGAAATAAAACCCCCCGAGGTTTTAGTGACGTCTACCACTAACGTTGGTACTTTAATTTTCTACGAATGAGGAACCTTCTTTTCAATACTGGTTGGATCTGTCGTGTAACTTTTCGTCTCTGTAATGAAAAGGTTGTTTCCAGGTAGATCAGTTCCGATACCAGAAATGTCACCAGTACATACCTACACTTTCAACCTGATATTTCTTTCGACTCGTGACTTCTTGACTACGAAAACTTGACACCAGAACCTCTTCTGAGAACTCTCAGGGAACCTGACGTTCCTTTAGGTTGGTCAGGTAGGATTTCCTCTAGTCAGAACTCAAAAGTAACCTTCCTGACTACAACTTCGACTTTGAGGTTATGAAACCGGTGGACTACACTTCTCGACTGAGTAAACTTTTCTGGGACTACGACCCTTTCTAACTCCCGTCCTCCTCTTCCCCTACTCTCTCCTACTCTACCAACCTACCGTAGTAACTAAGTTACCTGTACTTAAACCCATTTGAGACCTTTAACCGTTACATGTCCCTCCGGACCGCAGGACGTAAAGGACCCCAGTGTTTCTCAGCTTATGCTGACTCTCCGACTTCACTTGACTTGACTAGAGAACTTGAATATAAATTTGACTCGGTACATATCCACGGTTCACCCTCTTTTGTATAGTATATCGACTATTTCACAATTATAGGTCTTATAGATTTTTGAGTATAATGAGGTATCGTTTTTAATTTAATTTTTTATCCGTCTCCTCGAATTATCTGTAAAAAGTTTCTTCTGCATTTGTACCCGCCGTTACTTTTACACGAGTTGTAGTAGACAATAGTTTCTTTATGTTTGGTTTTGGTTTTCCTCTATGGTAGAGTGAAGAGAGTCTTACGAACAATAGTTTATAACAGTTTTTCTATTCTTTATGTTTCGTGACCTCTCCTACGTCTCCTTTTCCCTGTGAATACGGGACAACCACCCTTACATTTAACCACGTTGGTAATTCCTTTTTTAATACCTCCAAGTAATTCATTAATTTTTGTCTTGATGGAATACTAGGTTGTTAAGGTGAACACATGTAAATAGACTTCCTTTACTTTTTCGATAGGTCTTTTCTATAGACGCGAGGGTATCAGTGACGTCGTAATAAATGTTATCGGTTCTGTACCTTCGTTGTAATTTCAGGTAGTAATGAACTTACTACTTTACTCAGTTTAATAAACGTAAATACAATCGGAGAATGTATGAAAACCAAAAGTGTTATTATTTTTATAAATTTTTATGGAAACCTCTTTTCATAGGTGGGAACTCAATTCGTTACGTTTTCAGTTTAATCTACTAAGACCATACTAAAAGTTTTATTAGGGAGAATTCCAACGTTAAAATAAAGAGTTTAAAGGATGTAAAAAAGAGTTCATCCGAATATTTGTTAAAAAATCTACCTTTGTTAATAAATCTACTGTTTTTAGTTAACCTTTCTTTAGTTAAGTGTTAGGAATGTAAAGTATTCTACTGAATCTGTCTCATCTCTATGATTTATACTTAACGACCTCGAGGTTTTAGTGACCCCTGTGACTGACTTCGGTATTTTAATTTTCTGTGTACAAAGGACCTTCTTTTTGAAACTGTTTGGATCTGTCGTACAATTTTTGGTCTCTGTTGTGAAACAGCTGTTTCCAGGTATATCAGTTTCGGTACCAAAAAGGTCTTCAGTACATGTCTACACTCTCAACCTGGTATTTCTTTCGATTCCCGGTTTCTAACTACAAAATCTTGAAGCCATGACCTCTTCTGAGAACTCTCAGGGAACCTGTCGTTCTAGTTTGGTCAATCAGGATTTCCTTTAGTTAGGACCTAAAAGTAACCTTCCTGATTACGACTTCGAGGTTATGAAACCGGTGGACTACACTTCTCGGTTGAGTGACCTTTTCTCGACTACGACACTTTCTAACTTCCGTTTTCCTCTTCTCCAACCGTCTTCTACTCTACCAATCTATCGTAGTGGTTGAGTTACCTGTACTTGGACTCGTTTGAGGTCCTCTATCACTCCTGTCTCTTCGGACCACACGACGTCAAGTACCCCAGTGTTTCTTAGTCTATACTAACACCGACTTGTTATTGTCGTTTTACATACATCGAAACCGGTAGGTACAAGAGGTGACCTATGACCCTTTTAGTTTAATAAAGACCTTTCGATCCCTAAAGATAGAGAAGTTTCATTTTTAAGGAACGACGGTACTGAATAATCAGTCTTATAGGGGGAATAAAGACACGTGATCCCCACTTTAATGTGTCTGTCGGGAAGTAAGACCTCTTTATATTAAAGGTTAATTTAGTATGTACTTTAAGAAAGACAGAGATATCTTTACCAGTAAAACGAAAGATGGGGAAATCCATGTAAAATAATAAGTTGATCTATTACAAGTACACCACAGACTACAATAATCATGTGTCTCACAAGTCACCATGTTGAACCTAAAAACAGAATTATCTGAGGAAATACACTGAACTATTGTCGTGTAATCCAAGAGATATTTTGAATTCCAACTTGTTAGAAGATTTTGGGAGGGGAGACTGGTGTCACCCACCAACGTAATAAGACGAAAGGTAAAATAAAAAATTAGGGGAGATTCTATGTCGATTTGATCTAAGAAAGAAAAGTAATTTAATGAGTTTTCTTATTTTATTTTGACCAAATTTTATTGTAAGTCTAGTTAACCTTATATCATCGGGAATAAAGAATTCCCTTTTTTTTTTAGACTGTCAAAAAGTATGTCGTCTATCTTCATCCCGTTTCTTTCATCCAACTAGTAGTAAAGGCGTCAGGTCAATCTTTGAAGATCTGTATTTGTCACAGAATGAAGAGAAAGTCACCAAGGACCATTTAACTTAAAACCTGAACTCCGTCTCTTTCCGTAGGAACAACGACCACAATGTACTTCGTCGTTAAAAAGATCGTCTTTTCGTCTTCTCCTGGTGATATCACCTCTTCTCTGTATCAGTGGTAGTAGTCACTTCGGTTCCCGCGACAGTGTCTCCCAAGTGATCTTACTGGGATGGGAACGGGTACGTACGAGAACCTCGTACAAAGATCCTATACAAACACCCCTTCTTGTGTACCGGGTCCTCTCGATTTTTTAGTTCGGACACTCCAATTCTTCAGGTACACTTTATCACTTCTACTTATCATTCCTAAAATAGTTTCCTTTAACTCGTATTATATTTTATGACATGTTCTAGCAATTTCCGAGGCACAAGTAGAGATTGAAAATACCACCTAAGTAAATGTCCAAGTAACAGACCGTAATCGTTCCCTATCAGGTCACTCAAAGTGAACCCTTATACTTTAATATCTAGTTTCCTCCCTGACACCGTTCTTTCTTCTCAACTTCGTATCTAAACTCTCTCTCCGTAGACGAACCTCCTCTATTTACTTCGTACAATAAGAGGGTTCTCGTCCTCTCCCGAGAACACAAAGGTTAGTTCCGTTGGTTGATAATACTAACCTTTCTCTAAACTCAATTTACATGGAAAGTCTCTAAAAGGTTTCCTATCTGAGACCTTCAGGAGACACTAGATGCTAAGAGATACCGTATATTCTTTTCGAGTAAACGAAGATACAATTAAATCGTCATATTGAATATTCGATCTTCTAATTTTTTCCAAGTCTACGCACGAATGGGGTCCCGAAAAAATTTACATGTAATCACTTGTTATTTAGGAACTGTAAATTTAGAAGATTACAAAAATAAGTTTTATTTATTAACCGGTACATAGAATTCAATACTTCGAATGAATACCACTGAATCTATTAGAGTTCTGTTAATATAATCTCCGTAATGACGACACGTACAAGGAAACTTAACGATAAATCTCTGTACTTTTAGTCTATACCGGGTGACGAAGTCTACTGTTCCCAATCAAGTAATAGGTAGTTTTTATACAGAGGATAAAGGATGTCTAAAACGGATCCTAATAATTAATATGTTTTGAGTAGGATATAAAAATCACATTTACATTGATACGACAATAATTTTATGTACCCTATAGGCATCCAGGTAAATTGAGTCGATTTTTGGGTCTAGATATTTCGTCAACTCTTCTATTAAGACTTTTTAATAGTATTATGTATAGTCTAAGATGATTTATGTCTTTTCAATCATCCCGTAAATCTATCGTGAACAGATCTTTCGAAAAAGTGTTACCTTTATAATAAATTCGAGAACCAAAGACCAAAACCTTTCATTACTGTTAAACAAATAGATGGAGTATTCTAAAACCACTAATAAAATTTTCTCTTTTACTTACTATAAAATATTTTACCTTTCCCCTTTTGTTGAACTTACATAAATAGAAAGTTTATGGTACTATAGGAAACACGTTGTACGGTATTATCCGTCTCAATTTATTTCGTCAAGAATGGAAACCTAACGTCGTGGGGCCCTGAGTTGAACACCAGTACCTCCTTCACTTTATCACTACGTAGTCGGGTCCTATCTGGACCAAATAAAAACGACAAGGGACAAAAAATAATCATCGGGAGAGTCACGTGAGAGATTACACGGGACTAAGTCTACTATTTAGTGTGCCGGTGGGATTCTGAAGATACCGTTACTCTTTAACGGGAATACCGAGATAGAGAAAGTACTTGTTTATGAAGGGGACAAATAGAAGATCTTGTTTCAAAAGTGTATAGACCCGCGTGGTAAGTAGTGGGTCGTAGTAGACATTTCGAAAATACGGGTTCAAAGTGGTTGTCTCTAAGGTCAAATTAACCAACATCTACCTGAGAACAGTCCTCAGAAAAAAAAAAAAAAAAATGTATGTCAAGTTCACTAAGCTTCTAGACCCGTCTCACCTCTAAGTGAGAAGAGATACCTTCATCGAGTTTCCTTGTCTCGAAATCTTAGTCTTTCAGGCGTAATCCGAGACTCACCAAGGTGGTACGACGAAACACTGTGGTTTACCAAGGGACCCAAGAGACTCGGAGACGACAGAATTGACAAACGTTTCACCCTTACCTTTATATTTGGGACGTCCCGATCAGAATCAAATTTCATTTATTGTACACATGTTATACACGTTTCATGATTTGTGACTATTTAGAGTGACTCGGTAAGATCTATTCCCGTGTCTGAATATGAGCCTTCCCAACTTCGATAAATCAACTCTTTTAAGAGGGTCTTCGGACTGAGTGCACAAAGATTACGTTTTTCTTATAGACAAAAACCATTTTTTTTATCGAAAAGAATTACAAGATCTTAGACTTATACAAACGTATTTAGGTAGTGGATCTAATTAATCGTTCAACGTCCTTTCCCTCCATAAGAAAAAAGGAGATCGATATTTCAGTGTCTCTAATCGTAATGAATAGTTATTAATGGTCAAAATTCGTGTACTAATCTATACTTCTCGGGGTATGAAATAATTATTGTTCAATGGGTGAGGTCACAAGAACGGACCTCTTAGGGTCCCTGCCCCTTCGGACCACCCGAGGGCAGATACCCCAGCGTGTCCCAGCCTGTACTGACTTTACTGAATCGTCGTCGTACACTGAAATTCCGTGAAAAGACACAAATCAAAGGAGTAGTTTTGATAAGTATAAAATAAAAAACAGGAGAAACTCGAGATAAATTCAAAAAGGTACATAAGTCACGAACCATGATTCCCTCTTTTTATCTTTGTTTATGTGAGATTCTGTTCTTTGAATTTCGATTCTATTAAATTCATCAATAGGATAATCCATATAATAGTAGTAATAGTAGGGACTTTGTATGTTATTTTCTTTACTGTTGGATTTCTAACATAAATTTTCGGGTGTGTCGTTGTTTCCGGGTCGTATCGTTTTTATTTAATGTTATAAAATTTTTAATTTTTTCATTTCATATACTTTTCGTTCAGGTGCAAGTGAACGATAATAACTATTTAAAAGGTCAAATTTGATAACTTATATTCAATATCAGTGTGTAAAGTTGTAAAATAACACTGAAAACCCCGTACGTAAAAAAACGGATACCTTTAGAAAGGAAA
The DNA here is from genome assembly GCA_006410555.1 of Capra ibex. Classification (NCBI taxonomy): domain Eukaryota; kingdom Metazoa; phylum Chordata; class Mammalia; order Artiodactyla; family Bovidae; genus Capra; species Capra ibex. The sequence goes on along the minus strand of SJYO01048061.1, from coordinate 51,334,191 downwards.
CGATCATAAGTTGTCCATTGAGTGATGTCTGATATCTTTTAAGAAAGTGACAATGGGTTTACGTCTGTAAACGACTAAGTGGTTTTAAGACGGAAAGGTCTAAAATCTCAAAAGGACGAAAAGACTAATTCAATAGGAATACATTCCCGAAGTGTTTGTTCGTTACCAACTCTTTCTCTACACTATACTTTATTAAGTCAGTTCTTAAGTAGATCTTACAAAGTGAAATCTATACATTAGATTCTTAGAAGAATCGTACGGAGGAATAGTCCGTGTAAAACCAAAGTGTAACATGGATAACTATATGACATGGAACCCTGAGTATCTCCTACGACTTTCCCTTTGTAACTTTTCTCCTTTTTGTTAATTTAGATTTCGTACGGGTAATCGTTGGACCAAGGTAGGAGAAAGAAGATGAGTAAAACAGAAAGGATGTGTTAACCTGTCTCTACCGTTCTGGTAACGAAAAAAAAGGTTTCACAGTCTCGTCTATTTGTCCTTCTTATCGGTTGGACTCCGTGTCCAGTGAACCTCCTCTGGTACTATAGTAGGTCGTAAGGTGAAATAATGGTAGTAATTTAGTAATTGTTCCTTTATTATACTGTCCACGTTACGGGAAGGAGGTACAGTGTCCGTAGTGAAAGGGGTCCAAGTATTTTATCTAATTATAAACCAAATAAAGAAGATAGGCCTTTGTGTACCGTTTGTGGGTGGGGGAGGTAAGTGAAACACATAACTCGGAAGATCTTTGGTAATCATTGTGATTGGTTTATGTTCAGGAAAAATTTATTTTATCTTCTTTCAAAAATATAAGATGTAATTTACAGGGGTTCCCGAAGGGTCCACCACGATCACCATTCCTTCGGTGGACGGTTACGTCCAATCTGAATTCTTTACGCCCAAACTATGGACCCAGGTCTTCTAGGGGACCTTCTGTCGTGCCGTTGGGTGAGGTCATAAGAGTGGACCTCTTAAGATACCTGTCTCCTCGGACCGTCCGATGTCAGGTATGTATCCCAACGTGTCTCACCCTGTACTGACTTCGCGGAACCGTGTGTTTGTAGTGGTTTATCATACCTAGTTTTACACTTTCTTTACTTTACTTTTCAGTTTGAAAGAATTGTCTGAAGTTTACCTAAAGTCCACGAGTAAAAGAACTTCTTGTATTTCTCGGTGTTTCGGACGTTTTTTGTTATTTCAAGAACACGTATACTGTAAGACCCAAACAACCAAATTTTCCGACTTTCCTAATTCCCTCTTTTCTTCTCATACCCTATTAAGTTCTCCTTTGTCCGAGGTGAAGACAACTCTTTGATCATCTCCATCAATGAGACTCGCTCTCCTGAAGGATAATGTTTGTCATGGGTGAGTACCTTCGTAGCCTCTTCCGTTACCGTGGGGTGACGTCATGAGAACGGACCTTTTAGGGTGACTACCTCCTCGGACCATCCGACGTCAGGTACCCCAGCGATGCTCAGTCTATATTAACTTCGCTGAATCGTCGTCGTCGTACCTTCGTAGTTATTGTATTCCGGTACTTCGTAGAAGTAGTCCAATCGGTCGCCGTAGAGTGCAAGTAGGTGAGAGACAAGAGGTGACGTAGAGGAAAAGGTCCACTCAAAAGACTACAGTACTAGACACATCTGCAAGGTCAAGTCGAGTTTTATCAATTTTTAAGGGAAAGAGGAAGTTTACTGCAAACTAAAAGGGTCTTTCAGAATCTCTGTTTCAAATCGTAGGGGTAAAATGATTATTTACTGACTGTTCTTCTGTCTACCGAAAAGGATGTAGAGTGCCAGTTTTTCACCACCAAAACTATAAGATTTCTCAAAATTTCAAGAGTGTGAGAAAGATACCGATGCGGATACAGGAAACCAATTATTCCTGAAAGGAAAAAATTCACTGTTCTGCGGTCGAGTTTGACCAAAACAACAACAAGTCCGTGATCCAGTACAGACTGAGAAACGCTGGGGTACCTAGAGGAGGGAACACTTTGGACCTTTACCTCAATTTATAGGATCCCAACAAAAGATCAATTGGTAAGATTTTTTAGTTATCAAAGATAGCGAAAAAAACACAGTTATAGATTTTCACCATAGACCTGTGTCTCTACATTTTGACTGTTTAAAGGAGGTGTCGTGGTAGATATCCGGATAACTTAGTTAAGAAGTACAACAGGTAGGTGACGAGTAAAAGTTATTAATTTTCCTTGTAAAAAACAAACGGTAATTGTAACTAAGTATACGTCAGAATTTTAGATTTATAGTTAACTAGAGTGATTATTACTGGACTTGACTTGAAAAGTTTAATATGTCGACTCGGGAAACAGAGTTCTTGAAACAACGTTCCCTCGGTCCATATGTTTTCATATATACATGGGGTTTATCACAGGGAAATATTTGTTACGGTGCTTAAAATTTTATTTTACTACATGAAGAACTTAGTTTTATTGAAATTAAGAATTTGTTAAGTGAAATAGAACTAGTCAAAACAATACAAAACAAAAACGGAATACCTCATATTAAACACGATTTTCTAATTTGTCAATAGAGATAAAAGGACCACACACACACGATTCAAACGAAGTCAGTACAGGTTGAGAAACACTGGGATGTCTGACATCGGGTAGTCCGAAGAGACAGGTACCTTAAGAGGTCCTTTCTTATGACCTTACCCAACGGTACGGGAGAAGGTCACCTAGGAGGGACTGGGTCCATAGTTTGGGGTCAGAGAATGTAGATTGGGCTTAACCGTCCGTCCAAGAAATGAAGATCACGGTGGACCCTACGGGGTAAAAGGACCATAATGGAAAATCGAATGTCGTGACAAGACATGGTCAAACATGGACGTTCTTGTAAAATTGTAAATCACACTTTTATTTTTTCTAAAAATTCAGATGTAAGATATCACCTGTGTCACTGAAAAGTAATCCTTAATAAGACGAGCTGACTATCGTATATATATGTCTATGAAAGTTTCTTGAGTTTTTAGCGTTAATATCACTCTCTTTTCTGTTGTCTTTCGTAATGTATACTGTAGCATTGTTGAGGACTTATCGTTTACGTAAAAGGATGTAAATGAAGATATAAAACTAAAATGAACGTTTTTCCGTCGAGTCTCTTTCCTTCTTCCAACTTCAGAGTGATCCTTCTCCGCGACTTTCAGTAGTCTTGTCTTCTTTCACGAGACCTTAAACCATGTCTCATGCTCAATTACACGAAGGGTCCACCAAGTCACCATCTCTTAGGTGGACGGTCACGTCTTCTACGCCCAAGGTAAGGATCCAGCCCTTCTACGGGACCTCTTCCTTTACCGTCGTGTGACGTCATAAAAACGGACCTTTTAGGGTATCTGCCTCCTCGGACCACCCGATGTTAGGAATCACAGCATTTCTCAACCTGTGCTGACTTCGATGTGTCGGGAGTCGTGTCGTGCTCAAGGTACCGGGCACGCGTGTCAGTAATTATTGACTCGCGAGTGTGTCGTGTCGACCATACGAACTGTGATTACAGTGTAAATGTATACTAACAAGGTGAGCCTCGACGAGTCCACCCAACGAAAATCAAAGGGTTTGATCGTTAATTCGGATCAGAAAAAAAAAAATTGGACGTCAAACACTAGGTTTCTTCGTGTCTACAAAAGGTGTATTCTTTGTCTGGAGTCCATTATACACGAATGATAAAGGAGAAATAAAGTATCGAGATAACGTGACTACAGATGTATTTGATAATAATAAAATTAGCAGGTGACGGAAGGTAGTGTCTTAATTAATTATTTACAAAGATTTAGAAATAGATGATCTCTAAGAACTTATGTTTAGTGGACGAAGGAGAAAGAAAGTACTTATTCTCAATTTGTCATTGTGATATTTTCATTTTCCATGAGGTAGATTTTTTGTTCGGAAAAAGGATATGTATCTTAAAATGATATTTTCGGAAACTTTGATCAACATGATTTATACCGATTATTGGAATTTTATTGTAAACCTTGTCATTGTGTTAAGTGTACGGATTTATTTAACGTTTTAATAAGGTCACAACCCATCTACCTATCAATACCATGTCCAAAATATTCTTACAAAGTGAATTAGTTTTAAATTACTCTAATAGTACGTTCTATGATAATGAAGGTTCAATTTCTACTCTTTAGACTCCAGACAGTTTCAATCGTTTGTAAAGGTTCCGGTGGGTCCAAATGGCATACACCACATTTAGTTTAAAACAGGCATAGTTAACTGAAAGATCTTTATTCCAGCATAAGAGAAATGTCTATATATAAAAATCAAGAGATTATACATAAATGTAAGAAATCCTTTAGTTGTTAAAAGGACTTTAACTTTTGTAAAGTTGTTATTTTTATTAGTATTGTACGATTACGTATTGATTACACGTGCACACGATTCAGCAAAGTCAGTACATGTTGAGAAACGCTGGGACACCTGACGTCGGGTGGTCCAAGGAGACAGGGACCCCTAAGAGGTCCTTTATTGTGACCTCACCCACCGACACGGGAGGAGGTCCCCTAGAAGGGTTGGGTCCCTAGCTTGGACGTAGAGACCGTAGAGGACGTGTCCGTCCCCCCAAGAAATGGTGATCGCGGTGGACGCATTGTCATGAATTTCTTCAAATTCAGGTAGAACTCTCCCTGGGTCGGAGTAGAAAATTTCTCGTTGAAAAGACCTATAAGTTTGTGTATGAAGTAGGGGAAGGTTTCTCTTAATCGTTTTGAGACGGTAAATTATACACGTTGGTTCAAAGATGGGAGAGTATTTACCTTTTCTAAGAGGTTTTCTTTGTTCGTTTTGGTAGGGATATTGTAAAGGGAAAGATCTCTTCGACTCCGCGAAGTAATGTAAGGTGATGTAGTTGATAAATGTAGAACTGTTGTTCGTGAAGGGACGACCGTAGTCCGACACTGTCCTCTGTCCCGTCTCCGGTCCCAATGTCGTCGGTTAGACTTAAATTGAGTTTCCTGGAGACCGTCTTTTCGCTGAGGTAACTAGACTTTGGTAGTGACGTACCAGTTTCTTATTATTTTACGTAGGGTAAAGTACTCTTTTACTCTTATATAAACATAAATAATGAAAGAATTTCTTATAGTCCCTCGAACTGTCCGATCCCAGTCCACTTGATAAAGATCCTACAGATTTCTGGTCCAGTGAAGGAAGAAGAGAGAGAAGAATAAAGGGGGAAGAAGGAAGGACACGGAAGAGAGAGAGGTAGAAATACGTAAAACAGGAATCGTTATTGATTAGTGATGAAAAAAAAAGAGGGTGTACTTTATACTTATGCCCACGTTACTCTTATTGGTTGTGGTGGTAGACTCTTTCGTTGGTAGAATCGTAAGTTGTGCGGACAGTCGTGTTGACGTACATAGTACATCAGGTTAACTTAGAAACGAAATAAAGGTAGACATCGGAAGTTAAATGTTGAGTCTTTTGTTTGTTATGGGAAGAGTCTCCGGAATTCATCGGAAAGTACAATACGTCACCACCGTGACCCTCAAACAATTTTTAGAGTAAAACTACCTCCTTTACTTTTCATTATAGATCTTCTTTATGTTTGATTAGGATTTCTTAGAGTTAGTTACGTCCAGTACCTACGAATCTGGTGTAGTCACTTGCAATAGTAGATTTTTTCCTCAGTTTCTCTATGTTATGTGTGTACCATCACTAAAGATTCTCATACACAAGTAAACAACAAGGACAAGCCAGTGGTTCAGCACAGGTTGAGAAACGGTGGGGCACCTGACGTCTTGAGGTCCGGAGGGAATACACAAGTATTAAACACAAGTAATCGTAACATTTAATCGGAATACTATCGGATTTCGTAATGTACAAAGATAAACAGACAAAACACCCTTAGTCGTGATATGAATCTACTTTTTTTTTTTGTTGAAAAGATTAAATACACTTACCTAAGAACTCCGAACTCGATTTGGAGGGTCACTGTTGTAGTACGTGTCTCGTGCATTACGTAAAATTTTTCCGTCGTATATAGGTTCAAACATTTACTTTTAATATTATTCCAAAAGACATTTTGAGACTATAGAGACTTATTACCAAGATTACTATTGACAACAAGACAACAAGTCAACGATTCAGCACAGGTGGAGAAACGGTGGAGTACCTGATGTCGGTGACCCGGAGAGACAGAAAGTGATAGAGAGTCTCAAACGAGTTTGAGTATAGGTAACTTAACCACTACGGAAGGTTGGTAGAGTAGGAGATTTCAGGGGAAGAGGAGGAAGGGAGTTAGAAAGAGTCGTAGTCCCAGAAAAGGTGGAGAGACGTAGTCCACCGGTTTCATAACCTCGAAGTCGAAGTAATAGTCAGAAAGATCACTTATAAATACCAACTAAAGGAAATCCTAATGGACCAAACTAGAGAAAAGACAAGTTCTCTGAGAGTTCTCAGAAGAGATCGTGGTGTCAAGTTTTTGTAGTTAAGAAACCGTGTGTCGGAAGAAATACCGGGTTAAGAGTGTAGACATGTACTGATGACCTTTTCTGGTATCGAAACTGATATGCGTAAAACAGTCGTTTCATTGCAGAGACGAAAAATTATGAGACAGATCTAAACAGTATCAAAAGGAAGGTTCCTAGTTCGTAGAAAATTAAAACACCGACGTCAGTGGTAGGTGTCAGTAAAACCTCGGGTTCTTTTATTTTAGACGGTGACGAAGATGAAAAGGGGAAGATAAACGGTACTTCACTAGCCTGACCTACAGTGCTAGAAGTAAAAAACTTACAACTCTAAATTCGGTCTGAAAAGTGATCCTTTAAGAAATCAAGGAGAAGTGAAAGACGGTAATCTCCCCATAACAGATGATTTCTATTGATTCTTTACATAAAACTACAACATCCATTTCCTAGACTTAATTTAACAAAGTAGTTTGTACTATCGTCTTTTTTTCGTTATAAAGATTTATGAAAATAAAGGATATTGTATTAAAATTTACATAAATGTTAAAGTTATTTTAGATAAATTATTTATTTTGGTATTTAATTTATATTCATCTGTAAAAGGTTGTAATAGATGCAAAACATAATATTGACTGTTTTAATTAAAAAAGTTTGAATAATATCTCTTTTATTCCAAGTAAAATCTGACTCTTAGTATGTACGATGTTATCGACGACTATTCTTTTGAAGTATTAAATTCTTTTTCATTAATTTTGAGACTACATTAGTCGTCATAAACTTAAGACAATATGACCGAAGTTACGTGTACATTTGAAGTATATATATATACATATATATCATATATCATATATATACACACACATATATATATATATCACAACGAAAGAGTTCTTTAATTATGGTTGAGTCGACCATTTGGGAAATGCATACTGTTTTACACTTGAAAAATTCATGGTGTACTTACATTGCACGATTTGTATAGTGATTTTCAAATCTTCACTTTCTTCAATAAGATCCAACCCTAACAGTCGTTTCTTCCTTCAAACGGTTCAAAGGACTGACCAGATCCCGACTCATCAAAGATCTCCATCTTCTGAAAGCCACGATTTCGGTTCTTACAGAACCTTTTTAATCCTTTTCGACCAACAAAATGTTTCCCCATTTTATCATACCCTAGTACTCGTTGAGTTGTTTTCTTTACTCGAGGAAGTACTTACTTTTATGTCTCTTCCAACATGGTACTGACTCTACAATTCTTGTTCTACATGAAGAAACTACCGTATATATTATTAGTTGTTCCTCACGGTAACGAAATCCTGGGCTTTCTTATTTGTTTGACCCTCTGGGTCTAGGGTTATCCCGAAAGGACTATCGAGTCAACCATTTCTTAGGTGGACGTTACGTTCTCTGGAGTCAAACAAAGGACCCAACCCTTCTGGGGACCTCTTCCCTATCCGATGGGTGAGGTCGTAAGAACCCGAAGGGAACACCGAGTCGACTATTTCTTAGACGGACGTTACGTCCTCTGGACGTAAGTCAGGGACTCAACGCTTCTAGGGGACCTCTTCCCTTTCCGATGGGTGAGGTCATAAGACCGGACCTCTTAAGACGCCTGACATATCAGGTACCCCAGCGTTTCTCGACCTGTAATGACTCGTTAAGAGTGAAAATATATAGTGAAAAGTTTAGGGTGACTCCTTCGTTCCAACTATGTTTTTAATGGTTGTCCTATGGTCACAACCGAAATTACTGTTCAGAATCCACTAACAAAAACTCGTGACACCTATTAATTTGAGGTATTGAAATAACTTACGATGTCTCTTTAATAAACACAGGTAAAGTATTCGTCTCGACTAACGTAATAGTGCCCAAAAGAAGTGAATTTTTATTACGAGTGTCTTTTTAATATCAAAATCACGAATGTATAATACAAGAGACATAACAAGAAATACCCGAAGAGTCCACCGAATCACCATTTGTTAGGTGGACTGTTACGTCCTCCATGTTCTTTGTGTCCAAACTAAGGATCCAGTCCTTCTAGGGGACCTCTTCCTTTGTCTTTGGGTGAGGTCATAAGAACGGACCTTTTAGGGTACCTGTCTCCTCGGACCGTCCGATATCAGGTATCCCAGAGTTTTTCAGTCTATACTGACTCGTACGTCCGTCGGTCCATAACAAGAAAAGTCTTCGAGAATTTTATTCAAAGACCCTAACTTTTCTTCCTTATTTTAAATGACGTATATAACACCGGACGGAAAAACGAAATATTTATAGTGGTGTACATTACGAGTATTGTTGGTGTCTTCCATTTATGATGATAATGTAAGGAGACGGTTTACTCTTTGACCACAGTGTCTTACCAATTCAATGGGACCGGATTCTAGTGAAACAATCTTTGTCCACTTCTGTACTAGACTTAGATGTAGTCAAGTCAAGTAAAGTCAAGTCAGCGAGTCAACACAGACTGAGAAACACTGGGGTACTTGGCGTCGTGTGGTCCGGAGAGACAGGTAGTGGTTGAGGGCCTCAGGTGGGTCTGGGTACGGGTAACTTAACTACTACGGTAGGTTAGTAGAGTAGGAGACAGTAGGGAAAGAGGAGGACGGGGGTTAGGGAGGGTCGTAGTCCCAGAAAAGTTTACTCAGTCGAGAAGCGTAGTTCACCGGTTTCATAACCTCAAAGTCGAAATTGCAGAAGGTTACTTCTGGGTCCTGATAAGAGGAAATCCTACCTGACCAACCTAGAGGAAAGTCAGGTTCCCTGAGAGTTCTCAGAAGAGGTTGTGGTGTTAAGTTTTCGTAGTTAAGAAGTCACGAGTCGAAAGAAATATCAGGTTAAAAGTGTAGGTATATACTGGTGACCTTTTTGGTATCGGAACTAATCTGTACCTGGAAACAACCGTTTCATTACAGAGACGAGAAATTATACGACAGATCCAACAAGTATTGAAAGGAAGGTTTCTCATTCGTAGAAAATTAAAGTATCGACGTTAGTGGTAGACGTCACTAAAACCTCGGGTCTTTTTATTTCAGTCGGAGACAAAGGTGACAAAGGGGTAGATAAACGGTACTTCTACCCTGGTCTCCGGTACTAGAAGCAAAAGACTTACAACTCGAAATTCGGTTGAAAAAGTGAGAGGAGAAAGTGAAAGTAGTTCTCCGAGAAATCAAGAAGAAGTGAAAGACGGTATTCCTACCACAGTAGACGTATAGACTCCAATAACTATAAAGAGGACCGTTAGAACTAATGTAGAACACGAAGGAGGTCGGGTCACAAAGAGTACTACATGAGACGTTTATTCAATTTATTCGTCCCACTGTTATATGTCGGAACTACATGAGGAAAAGGATAAACCTTGGTCAGACAACAACGTACAGGTCAAGATTGACAACGAAGGACTGGACGTATGTCCAAAAAGTTCTTCGTCCAGTTCACCAGACCATAAGGGTAAAGATTTCGGGGACACGAGTCTGTGGTATGTTATAAGTGATGAACCTTTCTTGTACTTTATTAAATTTTGAGACGTAGTATTTCTTGAGTATTTTCTATTTATATGGATTAAAAGAATGAAAACTCCTGTTTACACACAGACACCCAACTTTGGAGTTTTGATAAAAAACTCAATTCTCGAGTCTTAAATAAGAAACTGTATTAACGGGGACTAAACCAGGACAAAGGATGTGTCGTCCTCGGTCACAAAGGTCGTTGTAACCTTCCTGTCTGTTAGGACGTGACGCAACGAGAATATCGAAACTCCAGAAACTTAAACAAGAAAGGAGACGAATTTAAGTGACTATTTACCGTTTGGAGATGCGATGAAACAAGACGGGACTATGTGACGTTCTTAAGGTAGTTTTATTCGGAATTGAAAGAACTTATCTGGTGCAAAAATAATCGTGACATCCTTTATCGAAGTGGGAGAGACTCTTCAGTCTTTTGTTTGTATGAAGATACATTTCATTTTATATTTCGTTGTACAGTGTGAATATTACTGTCCATGACATTTATTAAATGTAAGTAATAAAATGTAATAACTGTGTATAAAGAGATGTTTAGAGATGGAGAGATGTCTTCTCCATGTTGACTCCGGTTCTCCAATCCGCCATACGGATTTCAGTGTGTTTGTCATTCACCGTCTCGAACTTGAGTTTAGATCCGTTAGACCCATATCTTATACATAAGAGGAGGTAACATAATTAGCGGGTAAAGTGGATGAAAGTTTTTAGTAAACTAGTCAACTCCATAAGAATTAGTCAATAGATCTTTGATTTCCGACCAGTAGGTTGTCATTAACCCAAGGTCGATACTCAATACGTATTGGGTATTGGACTTATAATAAAGGACTGTATAATAAAAATAAACTGTTCTCGGTAAGGTAAATTGTAAGTGAATAAAAGAGTCTTTGAATGTTAGGAATATTTTTGTCATTTCTGGGTCTATTTAGTTCTGTATATTAACGATTTCTCTTGACAGAGATTGGTCATTGTCTTAAAAAAAAGGAAAAAGTTCTTACGAGACTAAAATTTCTACCCCATTTTACAAGACCGAATTTTATTGTAGATCGATCGTAGGGAAAATGTTGAAGAGAATTGAAAGGGGTTTAAGTAGAGAGTCTCTTCTCTAAAGTATTGTAGAACTAGAATATATCCTGATAGACTACGAGACAGTGGTTTTACATCTTCCCGAAGGTGATTTAAAGTTTCATTCTCTTTTCTTGTACTTAACATGTTGTTTTAACTATAACGTGGTCATGAAACGTAATCTATAACACGTTTCGATGAGAGGATTTTAGTCCTAAATCGGTTCAGAGTGATAGAGGAGGGAAAAAGTTTTAACTATACGTAATGTATGTAATAATTTGTAATTATATGTTATCCGTTTACCCGAAGACGTTCCGATAAGGAAGACAAAGAACTCCGTTGGTTTTATAGAATGAGTCCAGGGGATTACCATGGATGAAGGTAAGATCTAGATCCTTTTCTGACGTTGGAGGTTTTATATTGTTTCGACCTTAAACAGATTCGAGTATGACGAACTTCGAGTTGTCCGGTCATTTAGTTCTCTACTATACAACCCCGTTCCTTATTACTCACTTAAATAAGTCTTTCGGTCTTCTGACTCTTTATCACCTATTCACAGGGTTCTAACAGTCCTCTTTATAGTTATTTATAGTTATAGTTATCACTTCCTGTCCCTTCGGTCCAGACTATCTTACACCAAGTGACTTCCTCCCTTAACGTTTGGTGAAGTCATAAGAACGGAACCCTTGGGGTACTTGTCATACTTTTCCGTTTTACTATCCTATGACTTTCGCCTTGAGGGGTCTAGTCATACACGGGTTATAGGATGACCTCTAGTCACCTCTTTATTGAAGTCTTTCTTACTTCCCTACCTCGGTTTCGTTTTTGTTATGGGTCAACACCTACGATGACCACTATCTTCGTTCTAGGTTACTGTATTTCTCGTTATAACGTATCCTTGGACCTTACAGTCCAGGTACTTAGTTCCGTTTAACCTTCACCAGTTCGTCCTCTACCGTTCTCACTTTCAGCTGTAAGATCCTTATTCGATTGATTTTACCTGACCTTACCCACTTCCACTACCTTCTCTCACTTTTTCGACCGAATTTTAAGTTGTAAGTTTTTTGTTTCTAGTACCGTAGGTCAGGATAGTGCAATACCGTTTATCTACCCCTTTGTTACCTTTGTCACTGTCTGTAATAAAAGAACCCGAGGTCTTAGTGACGTCTACCACTGATGTCGGTACTTTAATTTTCTACGAACGAGGAACCTTCTTTTCGATACTGTTTGGATCTGTCGTATAATTTTTCGTCTCTGTAGTGAAACGGTTGTTTCTAGTGATATCAGTTTCGATACCAAAAAGGTCATCAGTACATACCTACACTCTCGACCTGGTATTCGTTCCGTCTCGTAGTTTCTTAACTATGAAAACTTGACACCACAATCTCTTCTGAGAACTCTCAGGGAACCTGTCGTTCCTCTAGTTTGGTCAGTTAGGAATTCTTTTAGTTAGGACTTATAAGTAACCTTCCTGACTACGACTGCAACTTAGAGGTTATGAAACCGGTGGACTACACTTCTCGACTGAGGAATCTTTTCTACGACTACGACCCTTTCTAATTTCCGTCCTCCTTTCCCCCTACTGTCTCTTACTCTACCAACCTACCGTAATGGTTCATCTACCTGTACTCAAACTCGTTTGAGACCCTCTACTTCTTGTCCCTTCAGACCGTACGACGTCAGGTACCCTAGAGTTTCTCGACCTGTGCTGACTCGTCGACTTGTTTAGGAACACACACACGATTCAACGAAGTCAACACAGACTGAGAAACACTGAGATACCTGACATCGGACAGTCCGTGGAGACAGGTACCCTAAGAGGTCCGTTCTTGTGACTTCAACAACAATACGGGAGGAGGTCCCCTAGAAGGACTGGGTCCCTAGTTTGGGACCAGAGAATACAAAGGAGGTAACCGTCCACCCAAGAAATGGTCATCGTGATGGACCTTTCGAGGATATCAGTACGAATTGAGAAGAATATAAACCCCGTGTTCGTAAAACCTTTTAAGTTTTTCCAGATTGATTCAACCAGGTATGGGATAAAGGATCAAAGAAAGTTGTCAGAGGTAAAAATTTTATTTTGTAATAGGTTTTACAGTTGTCATTCATTTTTACTCTTTATAGATGATATACATACCATTTGAAACCTGTTGTCCTTCTAGTTTGGTTAGTTAAGATTTCCTTTAGCTGGGACTTATAAGGGACCTTCCTTACTCCGACTTCGACTTTGAGGTTTTGAAACCGTTGGACTACACTTCTCGGTCGAGAAACCTCTTCTGAGATTACGACCCTTTCTAACTCCCGTCCTCCTCTTGCCCTACTGTCTCCTACTCTACCGATGTACCGTAGTTAAGTTACTTGTACTCAAATTCGTTTGAGGTCCTCTGTCACTTCCTGTCCCTTCGGTCCACACGACGTCAGGTACCCCAACGTTTCTCAGTCTGTACTGACTCACTGACTTGTTGTTGTTGTTGTTTTTAGATAATGTTCAGTTTACCCGTTTTGGGGAATTTTGGGTTCATAATTTTTCAATATGATTGAGTGGTATTTTCCTTTGTTTATCTTTTCGTATTATGTGTCTGTCAGTGTAACAGATTATTATATTGAGTAATGTGACTCCACTGTAAAAATTTTTTATCCTTCAGTCTTTTTTGACATCTTTCTTTTCTCCCTTTTTTAAATGTATATGGAGTACAACTACTCCCGAGTTATTTAGTGCATATTGTGTATCGTAATTGACATTCTATACAGAAGTAAAACTACGTTACCAAGATATAGGTTTTTAGATAAGACCCCTACATTAACCTAAATGTCTCTTTTCACCCATATGGTTCCGAAAGTCGTTTTAGAATGTTATCCTTATTATGACATTTTTGTTTGGTGTGAAAGTACTGAACTCTTGGTGAATTATAAAATACGTTTATATATCATTAGGTAATTTTACTTATGAAAACTTCTTCTGAACCTTTGTCTTTTGTAAAAAACTTCCATCTATTTCCTATGTCAAATCGATACTTGTTTGACCGCAACATCTCTTAACAAAGTGACGATAGCAAAGGTCCCAATGAGTGAATAGAAAACGACGAAGGGTCCACCGTGACATCCTTTCTTAGGTGGAACGTCCTCCATGTTCTCCACGTCCTCTATTTCCAAGGTAGGAACCTATTGTTGGAGGTCATAAGAATGGACTTCTTAGTGTACCTGTCTCTCCGGACCGTGCGATGTCGGGTGCCCCAGCGTTTCTCAACCTATGTTGAGTCGTTGACTCGCGTGTTAAAGTTTACCTCCTGAAAGAACAAAAAGACTAACTTTATGATTTTTCTTTAAATTCCATTGGGATATTGTTAAATAACATTTAAAGACACTGAAGTCACTTAACGTAAAATTCACCTACCGTCCAAACACCTTACTACAGTATAAACACGCAATTGAAAATTGTTTTCGTTTAACAGGAAGTTAACGATTTCTGATAATATACGTCAAGAGACATAACAAATTTATCTAAAGTTTATTGAAAGTACATTAAACATTAGTAAAATCGTCCACCACACACCAATCGTTAGTTATTCGTGTACTTTCACAACGTTTACTCCGAGGTCCTAGTTATCTTGTAAGAAGAAGGGACCCTTCGTGTCGGATGAGTCTACCAACAGGATCGTGTCGGATGAGTCTACCAACAAAACATAAATAACGTCTATGTACTCGTGTAAAAAATACTTTTTTGACTGTTTAATCCCTCTATCTGTTTTACAGAGAGTGATCGTAATAATGTCCCTACGGTAAACAAAATTTCTTGTATAGGACTCTGTCCGCACACACGATTTAGCGAAGTCAACACAGGTTGAAACGGTGGGAGACATGATATCGGTCTGTCCGAGGAGAGAGACTGGGACTTTAAAATGTCTGTTCTTATGTTCACCCAGCGGTACGGAAGGAGGTCCCCTAGAAGGGTAGGGTCCTTAGTTTGGACACAGAGAATACAGAGAACGTAACCGTCCTCCGAAGAAATGGTGATCCCGGTGGACCCTTCGGTCTCTGTCCGTCTCCGTCCGGATATAAACCATGGCTCCGAGTTTACCGTCAGTTCAAGAATTAGAAATTGGTCACCCATACACAGTAGTGTCCGGGGAAGGAAACCGTGTATAAAAATTTACATAATGTTTCCGTACGCGAGTAGAATGATACACCTCAAGGTCTTCTTGACATGTTTTTTCTAGAAGTGTTGGGTCTATTAGTACTACCACACTAGTGAGTGGATCTCAGTCTGTAGGACCTTACGCTTCAGTTCACCCGGAATCCTTCGTAGTGATGCTTGTTTCGATCACCTCCACTACCTTAAGGTCAGCTCGACAAAGTTTAGGACTTTCTACTACGACACTTTCACGACATGAGTTGTACGGTCGTTTGAACCTTTTGAGTCGTCACCGGCGTCCTGACCTTTTCCAGACAGAAGTAAGGTCAGGGTTTCTTTCCGTTACGGTTTCTTACGAGTTTGATGGTGTGTGAACGTGAGTAGAGTGTGCGATCATTTCATTACGAGTTTTAAGAGGTTCGGTCCGAAGTCGTTATGTACTTAGTACTCGAAGGTCTACAAGTTCGACCTAAATCTTTTCCGTCTCCTTGGTCTCTAGTTTAACGGTTGTCAGATGACNTTCTACTACAACACTTTCACGACGTGAGTTGTACGGTCGTTTGAACCTTTTGAGTCGTCACCGGCGTCCTGACCTTTTCCAGACAGAAGTAAGGTCAGGGTTTCTTTCCGTTACGGTTTCTTACGAGTTTGATGGTGTATGAACGTGAGTAGAGTGTGCGATCATTTCATTACGAGTTTTAAGAGGTTCGGTCCGAAGTCGTTATGTACTTAGTACTCGAAGGTCTACAAGTTCGACCTAAATCTTTTCCGTCTCCTTGGTCTCTAGTTTAACGGTTGTCAGATGACCTAGTAGTTTTTTCGTTCTCTCAAGATCTTTTTGTAGATGAAGACGAAATAACTGATACGGTTTCGGAAACTGACACACCTATTGTTGTTTGACCTTTTAAGAATTTCTCTACCCTTATGGTCTCGTGGACTGGACGGAGAATTCTTGAGACATACGTCCAGTCCTTCGTTGTCAATCCTGACGTATACCTTGTTGTCCGACCAAGGTTTATCCCTTTCCTCATATGACAGTGGGACGAGTAAATTGAATATACGTCTCATGTAGTACTCTTTAGGACCTGACCTGTTTCGTGTCCGACCTTAGTTCTGACGGTCCTCTTTATAGTTATTGGAGACTATACGTCTACTGTGGGTGGTAATACCGTCTTTCGTTTCTTCTTGATTTCTCGGAGAACTACTTTCACTTTCTCCTCTCACTTTTTCAACCGAATTTTGAGTTGTAACTCTTTTGATTCTAGTACCGTTGACCAGGGTAGTAAAGTACCGTTTATCTACCCCTTTGTCACCTTTACCACTCTCTGAAATAAAAAAATCCGAGGTCTTAGTGACGCCTACCACTGACGCCGGTACTTTAATTTTCTAGGAGGAACCTTTTTTCAATACTGGTTGGATCTCTCGTATAATTTTTCGTCTCTGTAATGAAACGGTTGTTTCCACGCAGATCACTTTCGATACCAAAAAGGTCATCACTACATACCTACACTCTCAACCTGATATTTCTTTCGACTCGTGACTTCTTAACTACGAAAACTTGACACCACGACCTCTTCTGAGAACTCTCAGGGAACCTGACGTTCCTCTAGGTTGGTTAGGTAAGACTTCCTCTAGTCGGGACCCTAAAGAAACCTTCCTTACTACGATTTCGACTTTGAGGTCATGAAACCGGTGAAATTACCTTCTTGACTGAGTAAACTTTTCTGGGACTACGACCCTTTCTAACTTCCACTCTCCTTTTCTCCTACTGTCTCCTACTCTACCAACCTACCGTAGTAGTCGAGTTACCTGTTCTCAAACTCATTTGAGGTCCTCAACCACTACCTGTCCACCCGGACCGTACGACTTCAGGTACCCCAACGTTTCTCAGCCTGTACTGATTCGTTGACTTGACGGACTGACTGACTAATGTGAAATGAAATTTTCTGTGTGTATTTGTTTTATACATCTCAAAACAAATAATTTCCGACTTTATTTTGTAATGGAGTACTTATAATCGAAGTGAAAATGAAGAATCCATAACTTTGTAAAATTAATGACTACTAATTACCCGTATATACCGTAGGCCAGGGTAGTGAAGTACTCTTTATCTATCCCTTTGTCACCTTTGTCACAGTCTGAAATAAAACCCCCCGAGGTTTTAGTGACGTCTACCACTGACGTCGGTACTTTAATTTTCTGCGAATGAGGAACCTTCCTTTCAATACTGGTTGGATCTATCGTATAAGTTTTCGTCTCTGTAACGAAACGGTTGTTTACAGCTAGATCAGTTCCGATACCAAAAAGGTCACCAGTATATACCTACACTCTCAATCTGACACTTCTTTCGACTCACGACTTCTTATCTATGAAAACTTGACACCACAACCTCTTCTGAGATCTCTCAGGGAACCTGACGTTCCTCCAGGTTGGTCAGGTAGGATTTATTCTGGTCAGAATTCATAAGTAACCTTCCTGACAACGACTCCGATTTTGAAGTCATGAAACCGATGGAGTACACTTCTTAACTGAGTAACCTTTTCTGAGACTACGACCCTCCCTAACTCCCGTCCTCCTCTTCCCCTACTGTCTCCTACTCTACCGAGTCACCGTAGTGACTGAGCTACCTTCACTCAAACTCACTTGAGACCCTCAACCACTACCTGTCCCTCCGGACCGCACGACGCTAAGTACCCCAGCGTTTCTCAACCTGTGCTGACTCGCTGACTTGAGTTGACTCCGAAAGGTCCACCGCGGTCCCATTTCTTAGACGGACGGTTGCGTCCTCTGTATCCAAGGTAGGAACCCAGGTCTTCTAGGGAACCTCTTCCTTTACCGTTGGGTAAGATTATAAGAACGTACCCTTTAGGGTGCCCGTTTCCTTGAACCACCCCATGTCAGGTACCCCAGTGTTTTTCCACCCTGTGTAGAATCGTTGATTTGTTGACGTTTGTTGTTGTTACCCCTATCTTTAATAAAGTACTTTTTATCTAAAATATTAGATAATACATATTTTATCTAAAAGTATATATAACAGGAGGGAAGGGAACAATCTTTCATCTGAACATACATAATAATTTCAAATAATGGAACGGATGTCTATGTGAAAGACAAGTCAAGTCGAGTCAGTGAGTAGCACAGGATGAGAAACGCTGGAGTACTTAGCGTCGTGCGACCCGGAGGGACAGGTAGTGGCTGAGGGTCTCAAGTGAGTCTAAGTGCAGGTAACTCAGTCACTACGGTAGGTCGGTAGAGTAGGAGACAGCAGAGGAAGAGGAGGACGGGGGTTATGGAGGGTCGTAGTCTCAGAAAAGGTCACTCAGTTGAGAAGCGTACTCCACCGGTTTCATGACCTCAAAGTCGAAGTCGTAACAAGGGAGGTTTCTTTAGGGTCCCGACTAGAGGAAGTCTTACCTGACCAACCTAGAGGAACGTCAGGTTCCCTGAGAGATCTCAGAAGAGGTTGTGGTGTCAAGTTTTCATAGTTAAGAAGTCGTGAGTCGAAAGAAGTGTCAGATTGAGAGTGTAGGTATATACTGGTGACCTTTTTGGTATCGGAACTGATCTGCCTGGAAACAACCGTTTCATTACAGAGACGAAAACTTATACGATAGATCCAACCAGTATTGAAAGGAAGGTTCCTCATTCGCAGAAAATTAAAGTACCGACGTCAGTGGTAGACGTCACTAAAACCTCGGGGGTTTTTATTTCAGACTGTGACAAAGGTGACAAAGGGGTAGATAAACGGTACTTCACTACCCTGGTCTACGGTACTAGAAGCAAAAGACTTACAACTCGAACTTCGGTTGAAAAAGCGAGAGGAGAAAGTGAAAGTAGTTCTCCGAAA
Source organism: Capra ibex (assembly GCA_006410555.1). Taxonomy (NCBI): domain Eukaryota; kingdom Metazoa; phylum Chordata; class Mammalia; order Artiodactyla; family Bovidae; genus Capra; species Capra ibex. Next base: position 51,315,209 of record SJYO01048061.1, on the reverse strand, counting down.
AATCAAGGAAAAGTGAAAGACGGTATTCCCATCACAGTAGACGTATAGACTCCAATAACTATAAAGACGGTCGTAGAACTAAGGTCGAACACGAAGAAGGTCGGGTCGCAAAGAGTACTATATAAGACGTATATTCAATTTATTCGTCCCACTGTTATATATCGAAACTCCATGAGGAAAAGGATAAACCTTGGTCAGACAACAAGGTACAGGTCAAGATTGACAACGAAGGACTGGACGTATATCCAAAGAGTTCTCCATCTAGTCCACCATACCATAAGGGTAAGACAGGAAATAACTCGGGTAGAAACGTACTTTATAAGGGAACCATAGAGATTAAAAGAACTTCTCTAGAGATCAGCAAGGGTAAGACAACAAAAGGAGATAAAGAAACTGTCTATGTGCATAAGGACGTATAAAGTAGTGACAAATCGTACTTTTGTAAGATGTTTCACAAATTTCTATAATTTCATGAAAACACCATTTCTTCATTTTATTCTTTCTAAGTTCCTTTCTTTTCTTAGGGGGACAACAAACATGTGAACAAAAGACCTCTCTATGACATCCTTGATGGAAACGGAGACCGGTTGACCCATAAGTATACCCCCTCCTCTTCTGAATCTTTAAATGTTGTCTTCAGTTCCGACCCGAATCCTATTTGGGTACTCTTCTCGACATTTGATCTCTCTTTCTTTGTAAATCCTTATTCTTTTCACTAATTTTTTTTTTTGTTTGTCATACGTGTAGTGGGGTCACCCACTAGGAATCGTTAAAGGAGAAATGAGTACATTTATGAGTTTTTCTTTTTTTTCGAGAGTTGAGAACACTTGATTTTTTATTCATCTTTTATTCTGTCGGTTCTTCCTTTAAGAGAATTAAAACCCGAAACCTCCGACGCACCCAGGTCGAACGGCGGATGGGAATTGAGGGAACCCCCTTATAAAGAACCCTTCTTTTACCAGGCGGAGGGGCGTCAGCAGTCTCGGGACTAAGGGTCTTCCACATTGGTGCGCACCGACCCTGCCCCTCTTTCTCACCGGTGAGGACAACGTGTTCGCGTTTCGGTCTCTTCGTAGACGACTCTACGCTGACCTCTGGTCACCGAGTGGGGTCCCGAAAACCCTTTACTTTGCCTTAGGTCATCTTGGTTCCCAGAGTTCGGCTCATTAGCGATCGATCCTAAGGCGCACCTGAGGTGAGAGATAAAATGTCTAACCTGAGAGGTCAGGGTCCCAGCACTGGTTCGTTCGGAGGACCTCACTGTTCGACCCTTAGTGGCGCGGCGTCACTGGTTGTTCATTCAATAACGGTTGAAACGGTTATATATACTGTAAAGGAGATTTGTGAAATTAGACTAAAAGTCCACACTTGTGGTGTCACTACCGGTCTTTTATTGAAAATAGGACTTCATCAGTCATGCGACTACCCTGGTGGTGGTGGTCGTATGTGTGTGTGTGTGTGTGTGTGTGTATGTGTGTGTGTGTGTGTGTGTGTATGTGTGTGTGTGTGTGTTTGTGAGTTATGTTATGTAGCGTGGACCTCGTTGACCTGGAGCGCGGGGATCCGACCACGCGTGAACCGCCCCCGCCCCCTCCCCTCCCCCAAACAAATTTTAAACCCTTGAATGACTAAAGCAACCTTTCTCGCTCGACCTAACTCCCACCCACCTTGCGGCGGAGCAGTAAATGAGCAACGCTGACAGAGGTAACACCTGTGATCATCGCTCAGTGTCTGCGGACGAGAACGTCCCCTTCAGACTGTGGAACTCCTGCGCTCTCCCCCACGGCCCTGGGGGCCCTCGGCCTCTCCCTCTTCGAAACGCTCAATGGCCCACTCCTCCCACCCCCCGATGAAAAAGTTCAGCCCCCTGGACGGCGCGCCCAGAACAATGAACCCACCCTCGTCCCACTAGTCGCCGGCCCAAGACTGCGCTTGACTTCAGCCTGTCGGACCCCCCACTCGGGCGGCCCTCGGACCTCCACACAGACCGAGCGGAGGTCCCAGTGTCCCACCCCATCACCGGTGTGTGACCTGACCTATTGTCGACCGTACGCCACTCGAGCGGACGGGTTGCCCGACTGGGGTCTGTAGACCGGGGCCCCGCCGCCTCCGGGAAGGGGCCCAGGACGGGAGCGCGCCCAGGTGGAGGTGGCGGAGCGTCTCGCCGCGCACCCTGCGCGAAGAAAGGCTCACCAGGGGAGGCTTGGGCCCGACGTGACTGGGCCTCAGTCCGGCGGTGGCCTCTACGTCCCTCCCCACGGAAGGAGACCCAAGCAGCCGACTGTCGGCACCCTTGCGAGAAATGGGCCTCCCCAGGAATTCCCGGCCCCACCCACTCCAAGAGGAGGGGACCTCGAGTGGAGGGGGAGCGGGGTCCGGGAGGGGAGGGGGCGGAGCGCGCCGTAGTGAGAGTCTCGTAGGAGTGAGGCGGGTCAAGCCACGGTCGACGCACCCGAGGTCGAAGCACGCAAAAGGAACCTTACGAGCCTTTGAGCCGCTTCTGATTCCTCTAGGGCAGCCTTAAACGGCCCGCACGACCGTGGCCCGTCTCGTGAGCGCGGCGGCCGGAGCTGAGGTTGGGGGAAGCCGGTCTTCTAGCGTTGAAACGTCCATTTTTCCCACAGCGGAGTCTCGAGGTAGACCGGCCTCGGCGTGGAGGGGAGCAAAGACCCTAGAGCCAATTCAAAGAGTTCGACGGACCCTTCGGACGAGGGAGAACCCTTCGCCTGTAGGGACCCCCAATGACCTAGGTCTCCGAGCCCGAGACGTTCCAAAGAGAAATCCCGACCCCTGGCCTAGACACTTCGAAAGACACCAACTGGACCCGACTTGCTCTCAAACCCCTACAAAGAGTCGTAGAATGGCGTAGGCCGAAATTTCGTCCCCTCTCCCGTTTCTCACTTGGGGGCCACACTGAATATACCATTTGTTTCGTCGTTCTTCGGTGCGGCACCTCGACCCCTCGACCCCTTCCGACAAAAATCGGAAAATGCGTAAACCCCTTCCACCCTCTAGAACCACCGGGGACCCGCGTATATTCCCTCGGGATCTGAGACCATGGATTTGACCCCATTATTTCTTTGCTGCCACCAGTTATAGGACAGTCAATTTGAGACGCAGTAAAAGTAAGAGATAGTTTTGTGCCTTTGTGAAGCTAGACACAGCGACCTGGGTCCGATTCCCTAAGGATCAAGCGAACCGATGACTCTAAGGTTAATTCGGTCACTGGGATAGACGATGAACCGACTTAGTGACTCTAAGCGACGTGTTGAACAACAAGATCGACTCTTCAGCCAACAGAAAACACTACTCCATTGATCTCTTAGGACCTTCCCCTACCTCCCGACCCTCTCTGACTCTGTCCCTCGAGGCCCTGAACGGACATAAGTGATACCACATAGGGACAAGTGTACGAAAGAATCCCCCCGGGAAGAGTCAATTATAGGTATTGACATTCTACGTCGTTCAACCGAATGAGACTCATTCGTGGTTCGGTTTTCTCACCCTCCTCCGTCTTTGTTCCAAATGAGGAAAATAATTTTCCTTTAAATGTTGTCTGTACATTTTAACTTTTTTTTTAGTCAAGAGTATATTAAAGACCTAAAGGATAATGTCAGTAACGACGTGTTTTCTATAATGTTTAAGATATTCACTTTTCCAACCGATCTCAAACAACACAAAAATAAAAAAATTCTTTTTAAGACTTAATCCCTCTCATTCTTGCACACCTATACAATTTTGTAACTTTAGTACCCATAACTTTAGTAACCGATAAATTTGAATCTACCATTATGGATGAAGATATGGGTGAAGATTGGGCCTGTCATCTAGTTCTGGAGAGGAAAATTCATACCATCCGTTTTTCAGTCATTCTATTTCCCTATTAATCATCAAATTTATAATCTTAGTTTTAAGTCAATCTATTCACGAACGATTTCTTCGTGGAATTTCTGACTTAATTACACTTAGTCGTGTAATTATCTTCAATGTAACCGAAATAGTTTCATAAAATACGTTTATAGAACTCAATTCCCTCCCAATCATGGTCATCTTTCTTTCGTTCGTGAAAGGAGAAGGACTTACTCTGGTGACTGGGCGTCTCCGAAAGTCATCTCAAGACTAGTCTCGAGTCAATGAGACAATTCGAACTACAACACTTGACTTCTCGGTTATCCAAGTACGGTTCCTTCAATGTATACTTCTCTTTATGATTATCCAATTACCTTAACTACGTATTCTCCACGAATTATAAGGGACCCACTTATTTATATATCAATCCATCTGTCGAATTTATTCCGTATCGTTCTTCTAAGTATTAACGTTTAAATCTCTTAAAGAAGGCAAATCCACTCTTGAATTTCCTTGTACCCGTAAGTAGTTTCGTATTTGATTCACGTTCTCTATATTCTGTACAGACAAATCATTTTGGACAGTTTATATAATTGAGAGAAAGACTTTTCGAACCAAGAACTTTTTATACAAAGTCAAATGAACGAAGTACCAGTGAGAGTGTCCGTATTCTTCACCTCATTTGAAGGTAATGAATATTCGAAATTTCAAAACATTAAAATGTAATAAGTACAGAGACACCGTCAATAAGGACTTTTCAGTTCAAGTCTAATGTTTCTTTTTTAAAATCTTTTGATTTCAAGATATACTTAATATACCGGTGAAACCAATAACTTCCACATTCTCTAGTTTATTGAAAGGCAGATTCAAACAACAACAAATCAGCGATTCAGTACGGGTCAAGAAACGTCTGGGACACCTGACATCGGGTAGTCCGAGGAGACAGGTACCCTGAAGGGTCCGTTTTTATAACCTCGCCCAACGGTAAAGGAAGAAGTGTATTCTATTGGAGATAACTAAGTATAAAATATATTCATCCTTTGTGGTCTGTAACGAAAATAAGAAAGACTAATTTCCTTTAAACGTAGAATAAGTCATGTGTGTAAAATTTGAATTTCGAATATTATTTACACTATTTAAAGATAACTTCATGTTTTTATTGGTAATACTTACACGGTTAATTGGGGAGACTTAACTTTTATGAAAGTATTTATGCAACGTCTTTTATAACAGTACTAAAACGTGGACGTACACATTAACGGTCCTATTAAATACTGTTAAGTCTAGTAATTGTATAAATCGTTGACTTTTGAACGTACTAGATGGAAAAGATTAATTAAGTATATAACTTTATTTTTATTTTTATCCATGTAAAAACAAGGCATCAATTATAACACTTATAGTCACGAGTTTCTCTTTCCTAAAACATTTATTTCTATCTCTTCTTTACTATTTGTGGTCGATCCTTTCATTTTGACATCTGACTTATAAAAGAAAACTTTTACACTAACAAACTAAAGATTTTTGTTCGATCCACTTCCCTTCATATTTGATAATTCAAAAGAAAAAAGGTTTTAGTACTACCGACTTGTAAAGTACTCTAGTCTAAGATTACACGGAGAAAAGAAAGGTTCAACATAACAGACCCGGATTGAGTTTGATCACCAATAAGTGGAGAAATTATAGAAACCTTTTGGGTGGTCTTCGTAAAACCAAGAATAATTTTTACTACAACTTCTCTGTCGAGTTTTGTTTTGGAACAGAAAAGTGGATTAAATACGAAGTAGTGAGGGGTGTTGTGTATAAGTATGGTTTATTTGTAATGTTGACTAATCAAGTTGGGTTGAATTTGACCTGTAAATGAAGATAGATCAACACTACTTTTCGACAAAACCTTGATAATTATAGAAAGGAGAGGAATACAAAGGACCAAGATTAGGAGGTTCGACGTAACTCTGGAATTATAAAATTCTCTAAACTCTTATAAAACTAGTCCTTACACTATAGTACCGATATAGATAAATTAATCATGTTTATATCTGGGTGAGAGACTCTTGTAACCATGATGGTTTTATTGTGGATACTACTTTTTTATGAAAGTCTTCTTCTTCGAGAAGTAACCACCTTGACTTTTAATTTCTGTGTATGCAACTTTTATATAGTCAAACTTTGATACACCAAGGTACTTGATAAATCATGCACCTCACTTTAAGAATTCAGAGTTACCAAGAAGACTTTCAACAAAGTGAATTTGTCCAACACTTTCTCTCTATTACCAAAGTCGTCAACTAGAAAAGAACATTGATTTGACATCCAGTATCGGGTAATTATAATCACATCTAATCAGTTACGAAACTTTTTTGCAAAGGAAACTTTGAACCGGCACAGTAACTCATTACCGAAGAACTCTTCGTTGTCCACTGTGTACCCGGGTCAAAATGTGTATTTTAAGTTTTACAATTCATTTTGTAATTAAATTTTTATCCGGAGTTATCGAAATAGATCGTGTGAGGTAAGAAAAACTCTTTACCGTTCACTTTACATTACTTAGTCTATGCGTAAGTAATATGTGACGGACATCCCACGATGCCAGATTTTTACAACTTTTCAATGGTATTCAGTAAAGGAACTTGTTTATAATAGTTATCATTTTAAATGAATTCTGTCCTTCTATTCTTAATAATGGTTTTTTCCTTTCACCCTTTTTCTCTCATTCACTCATAAATACTCATGAATTCCATACGGTCCTTGACACGATCTTTGAATTTAAAAAAATAGAAGTGTGGATGGGATTGTGATTCCATAATAATGATTGAAAATTTCTTAGACTTTTCCGATTTAATGATGGTTTTTCTTTTTTTTTAGTGTATCAAAGAAACACCATCTCAGTCTTAAACTTGGGTACAGATGAACTAAAATTTCAGTTATAAGGAAAATGAACTAAGAATACCAAAGTTTTTATTTAATCATTAGAAAATTGTTCTAGATACACAAGTAACCTAAGAATATCGGTAAATAAATAAATCAAAAAGTTTACAACATTGTAACCCTGTATGTGCTGGGGTAATATTGAGATCTTAAACTGTGTTGTGACACAATTGATTCCGAGATAGACAAAACTTCGTCTCATCCTCTACTCTATGAGTCGAGTTCGGTTAACAAGAGTTTTAATAAAGGAAAGAATGAGAACTTAGATTTACATTATACATACCTTTCTTTTTGTTTCGAATAAAGGTACCTATTTTAAGATCTATTATCTGAAAATTTATCAATACTCTAATTTTAAAGATTTATTTTTTAACAGTAAGTTTGGAACTTTTGTAGACATCCGACAACTATTTTACAGAAACATGTTTTGTGTCAGTACAATTCTGTCCAAATACAATTAGAATAGTCACAATTTACTTTAAAGATCTCTTCACAAAAACAGAATTAAAATTAACGAATTAATAAAACGTACAGGGAACCATAAATTACTTCCCTCGTGAAAAAGTAAGTAGAGTTTTCTGTACCAAGTCGACCACCGTGTAAAATTGTGTAAACGGTTAATTTTTTTTTTTATGTGGACGTAAATTTTGGTTACACGAATTTAGGTCTTTGGGTAACTGTGACTTCAACTCCTTTATTTAAAAAACTTATATATAGTATATACTGTTTTTAATCGTGACCACTATGGATAAGTCATCTATAACAAACTTACAATCATTTACCTATTAACTTATTTATCTAATCACTGTGTGCTTACTCTAGAAGTAGAAACGTAAAAGTCCGTGTCGAGGGAGAGATGTATTATTGAAGAGAGAATGACGAAGGACAGTTTTACAAGAGGTCCGTGATTTGGATCGAGTTATAGTGACAGAGGAACTTTCGAAGGAAGTACAGAGGTCCACAGAGTTCATATTTATGTTCGATTTGGGAACAATATCAGATGGAATGTCTACCTATCTCCAGACAGAGGATTTGATCTGTCATTTGAGGAAATTCTTTAGGTCTCCTATGAGTTTTTACATACTCAAAATTTCACTGAATCTGACAGTATTTATAATGTGGAAACGTTAATTCGGATGAATAAAGTATCAAAATATTAAGGTAACGATTTGGCACTCGATTAAATAAATAGATCACTTCGGTAATATTATTATTAAACGTGAATATACTATAACACTCATGACACAATGAAGGATACAATATTTGTAATTGGGTGACTATGAGTTACCTGTATTGAAGGTCAGTTGACCACTGAGATATTACGAGTAAAAGTGTCTTAAATATATCAGTCAATAATTACACGAAATCAAATTCACCACGACACGACTTTAAGAATCCTCCCTCAAAAACAAGAAAATGTGGTATTCACACTAATCCCAACTTTCTTATAAAGAGTCCTTATGAATGACTTGAGTTCCGTCAGTCTCTGGAGAAACCACACTAACGTTAGTAATTTAATACGACTCTTAAGTACAGTTTCGGAACTGTCGAATACTACAGGTCAACATCCACCGTACTCGAAAATAAAAACCCTCCCGCCACTCATCAAAAAATAAGAAAAATAAGACGGACCATTTGAACAATGTTTACTTTCAAATACTTGTCACAAGTACATGGGAAACAACAACAAATCAGTGGTTGAACACAGACTAACAAACACTGGGGTACCTGACATCGGGTGGTCCGAGGAGACAGATACCCTAAAGGGTCCGTTCTTATGACCTCACCCAACGGTAAAGAAAGAGGTGCCCTAGAAGAGTTGGGTCCCTACCTTGGACGGAGAGGACGAACCGTCCACCTAAGAAATGGTGACTCGGTGGACCCTTCCAGAGTCCATGGGATGATGTGAAAATTATACAAAACGGAGATTTATTACCACTTCTTCGATATGTTAACCCAATCGATTATGGGACACGTATGACCTTAGTATCAAGTATCGAGTTACGTAGTATTAAAAATAAAAGTGTCTTAATTCTATGAATCACAAGTTGTATACGAAAAACTTACCCACTTACCTTACTTACGTACTCACTAACAACAGTCGACGACACGAGTTGGAGACATAAAATTGTACGAGAAGAAAGTTCCTTGACCAGTGTATGGACTTACTTGGTGGGGTTTTTACTACCTACTTTCCTGTCCTCACTACGTATTACATGTAACCCACTTCCCACCTCTCAGGTAGCACAAAATATATATTGGTAGGGTTGACAAACACTTTGTCCCCATAGTAAAATATATTTTTAGAGGAAGTACTATCCATCTCATCCCGACGTATGGGACTTCTAGTGTGACTTCTGATGTGAATTTACCTAAGAGAAGACACCACCAGCATCAAACTATTCGTTAAAAACTTAAGTGAATTAACATATCACTATGTGTGTGTGTATATATATGTTTATATATATACACGTAAATTTGTATGTGGTTGTGAATTTTGGACCAAAACTTAAGTAATTAATTTGTATTTATATATATATATATATAGAGGTAGACATACATGATACACACATATATATTCATTCATTTGGATATGTATATCGATATATATTACGGTATATTCATCATGTCTTACTCTTTCTCACCCTCTGACAAGGACCCCTGTCCAAGAATTCTACTACGAACGTCTCATTAATGGTGTCTATCACTCCAATTTTAATAATCGTTTCTTCCATCTCATCGGGTATTTTCTGTTATCTTCAATGAACAGTCACACAATGACAGGGATACCTTACCAATCTGTACATGACTTACTGAATCTTCCAGTAGATTGAGTTTTCAAAAAAAAAAATTTTCTATACGAGAGTATAGAACGGTTTACGAAAAAAAAATTATCGTCTATGTATAACATATGTATGTGTGTGTGCGTACATATATGTGTGTACCTTACAAACTACTTCCTGAATAAATTACGTACTGTCAGGAGGGGCGATCTACGATTCTTATTTCTCCATGTAGAGTGGAAAAAACAAATACTAAAGTTTCTTTCACAAGTTCACAGGGGACAATAGAACATCTGTAAAGTGACAGAATAACAGTGGACTAGAGAAGAGTACCTTTACCTTTTGAGTAATTCTTTTACTGCGCTCAGTTTGATTCTATTATCAGATGTTAACCTTAATTTTTGTTACTGTAACCCAGTGTGACCTTCTTTAGGTTTAGGTAGAAGAGAAGGAACAGAGTTTAATAACAAAGGATATTTTTATCCCGAAGCTCAAAGGTTGATATTTAAATACAAGTTTAATGTATTGTAATAACTGTGACAATTTCTACCGTGAAAGAAAATATATATCTATAATGACTCAATTGGTAAGTTTCCTCTATGTAACAAAAGGTTTCAGAACTACCTAAAAACCACTACTATATGGGTGTACCACGGGTTAGGGGGAAACTTGGTTCCTTCGTTTGGATTCTCTTCTTCTGGTAAAATTTCGATCCCCACAGAATTGAACCTAGGAGTATTGGGATAGGGTAACGGAACCCTCTATTTTGTGAAACCGAGTTCTTTCAGAACATACCTGGGTAAGATCTTAGTATATTCTCAAGAGTTATACGGGACAAGTACAAAAGATCCTTCGGGAATACAGATGTCGACTCCTACATAACTTCTGGAGTTTTATCTGGTAGATGGAGTACTGGAATTTAAACGTCTTGATTTTTCCCTGACGTCAGTCGATGTAAGAAGAAACACCTTATTAAAAAACCCTCGAAGTAAGGATCCCGATAGGTGACAAATGGTCCTAAAAAATAAAAGACTCTTAGTAGTACGCTTTATTAGTCTCACGGATAGAGATTCGGAGACTCTCGGAGATGTTAATTTCTCTTTCTTTATAAAAATTTCTTGTGAGTTTATAATCCCAATAATAACGAGACATCCTATACTTTATCGAAACATAGATTTTTTTTTCTATACAGAGGGACATACACGACATATTTTTCTTTTACAACCGTCTCCGTTTTCTGAATGAACGAATAGACCAAGTAAAATTGGAGTGTCGAATTGTAAGACTAAACATTACACGTTCGATGAATCTCTTGACTTGGCGCATAAAAGTAAATCGTGAGGTCGTACAAGAACCTTGTTTCACTTGGTCGTTTACTAAAACGGGAAAGTACTTATTTTCTTCGGAATTACTTTTTTGTAAAGTAATATTATCATGAATACTATTTCTTAAAAGGGATTGTATATTTTATAGTCACTAAAATTGAACTTCTTGTTTTCGACGAAAAACAAACGACATGACTTGTCCCTTGGTGATTTTGGTCTTGAAAGATTAGAAGGATTTATAAAAGAATGATCAATAATGTAACGATATTAACTTTATAACTCTTGTTTATATATAATTTTAGTGGAGAAAAAATCTAATTATCAATTACCAAGAACATTCGTGTTTTACGTATTTTAGACAAAATATTACGTTATAAAATCGGAGATTAAAAAAAAGAATTGCATCTACAGATGTTTTATTTTTATCTCTGTCCTCTGTTGGATTGACTCTTCTTCAGTTGTGTGGCACAAAAACTTTACTAGGTAACAACTTATCGGATCTATATAAACTTGGTATATTGGAACTAAGTAAAGTCAAATTTCAATAAACTTTCGACTCTATGAGAGATTATTCAGTTCTAGAAGTTTTTATATGTTCCTAACGTACAGTTTATAACTTACACTAATTTCCATTAGAGACGAGTATCTTATATAACGATAAGTCATCGAAAATCCTCATAAAGTATCAGACTGTCTTGAACAAAACTAAAATTAGTATTACTTCACCTATATGTCCATATTATTTCTGTCACTGACGAGTTTCCCAAAGTACATAGGAAACCAAGTAGAGGTTACGTTGTAACGTATAGATGAAAACGTGAGGTAGGTAGTAATATGGACGTCTACTTGTAGAAGTTAACGGGTCAACCAGGACACGCATCCCGACGAGGGCGTATCTGACCTCCAATTACTGTCTCCTTGCCGGTATATCCTTGGGTGTAAGGGACGACGGAGATAGTCTAGTCCGATAAAGGTATCCACCTACCGTTGATACTACTTGTAAATAAAAAGACCTGTAAATATTTTCACACCATTCCAAGACATAAGTACCACTTTAAATTAACGTTGGACATTACTTAATACCGAAGACTATTTTATGAGCAAAGAAAAGACATTCAATGTCTATTTTCAAAGAAACATTACATAAATTCTTTTAAAGCATAGTTCATCCCGAATTCGTTTCCTGAAATTCTTTCCCCTAAAGTATAACAATGTAAGAAAGAACTATATGTTCTTCCCCGTGTTAATTTGATAACCCGAATTCTGTTTACCAGTCATCATGAGACGAGGTAATACTACCCTTTTAGTAATACACCAACTTTGACTCTAAAGACGGGTAAAAACACGAAATGTGACTTTACTTACGATTGGTATTAATATTCCTATTTACGATATGCTTAAGTGATATTTTTAGACACACTTATAGAATTCACAGTAGACTTTATTGTTTATGAATTCTATATGATGACTATATAATAGTGATGAGTAATTAAAATTTTTCTTAAACTGTAAAATTAACATTACGTACGTCGTTTATGAAAATAAAAGGATTTTAAGTATCGTCGTGAAACTTTCACAAACGGTTAATAAACTGTATATAACACTCTAGTTGGTTATGTTTTATATATAGACTGACAACTACTCGATACCAACAGAAAAAATAAATAATAGTGTCATTACCACCTTTATTTGAACTTCCTGTTATATAACTAGAAAATTTTTTATTTTAAAATAAGTATCTCTGTGTACGGAAACCATTTCCTTACCTGACTCAATCCTATCTAAATTAAAAAAATTCTTCTTAATATTTAGACAAAATAAAAATAAAATCAAAAGAAAATATAATAATAGTAACGCCTACGATGTGGACGACAGGAGTCTACGGGAGACGGTAGGTAGACGTCCGTTGGTTCTCGAGAGAAGTCGTACAAATCACATCACCCGGTTTTGAAAAGAGTCAAAAACAAACTGACTTTTACAAAAATAAACCAGAGTGAAAATTCCGATAAAGATAACAAACCTCATAAAATCTAATCTTTAAAAAAAAGAAAGTCATGAACTACGAGGAGTCAACTGAAAATCGAAGATAGTAAAGACGACTTTACAGTTGGTAGTCAGACTAATACCGAGGAAACTCCCGTTATATAAGAAATAAAAATCAACGAAAATACGAAAGAAAAGTAGGAAACAAAAGTAATCAAAATGCTAATACATGGTTTGACTCGAAAAATCTAAAGACAACGAACCATAAGCTTTGTGAAAAATTTATACTGCTATAGAAAGTATCCATAACCTTTTAAGAACAAGTAATTGGAAGGCTCCATCAAAACGTGAATGGAAAAGGGGAAATTACGGAGGTTAATAAGTATAAAAAAAGGAAAAGGAGACACGGTATAAAGATCATAAGAAAATAATTAATAAGCATATTACATAAAGGTACGTATAAACGAAAGAGACGACAATAGACCTATAAAACTTACCAAAATAGATAGAAGACCGTCCGTCTATTCTACCCTCATTTGTAGAATTTGGTTAGTCTTGGACCCGTCTATTCTCCAATTAAAGTTGGAAACGTTCGGGTACTTGGGGACCAACTGGGGGTCCTATACAATATCCTGGGGTCCCAGATTCGTGGAACCGATACATCATTCTGGTGAGGAGGAAATTCCAAGGTCCTATTATTACTTGAAATAGAGACGTCAAAACGTTCTAACTACTTATGAGACGGGATTTAAAGTCGTCGAAAGAGTTAATAAAAGGACGTTTCGAATTCTAAAATTGTTTACGAAACTCTTTTCTCGACGACTCACATTCTGTATGAAGACAGACAGAGGGAAGAATGATCCTGTACTCTGGGAACATAAACGGAACCGTTTACGTAACTCTCCTTTACACCAAACATCTTCCAGCAGTAGAGAGTCACCAAAGAGAGGTTGATTCTATGACTGAGAAGTTCATGAACAATAGAAACGTTGAGAAAAAATTCGACTAAAAAATTTTTAAATAAAGTATAACTTCATATCGACTAAATGTTACAACAGAATCAAAGTCCACATGTCGTTTCACTAAGTCGATATGCATATGTTTGTAGGTAAGAAAAAGTCTAAGAAAAGGGTATTCAATAATCTCATAACTCATCCCAAGGGACACGATATGTCATCCAGGAACAACTGATAAAATATATATCGTCACATATATACAATTGGACTTGGAGGATTAAATAGGGACGGGATGGAAAGGGGAAACCATTGGTACAAACAAAAGATTCAGATACTTAGACAAAGACAAAACATTTATTCAAGTGAAGATAGTACAAAATCTAGGGAGAATATTCACTATATACGATAAACAGACAGACTGAATTGAAGTGAATCATACTATTGCCGTCGAGAAGAAATCTATCTCTAAATAAACGAACAAACAAATATAAATGGGTCGATAAGATTTACAATAGTTTTCTTTATAATCCGGTGATGTACGGTAAGATAGTATCAGTCTTTGTGTTCATGAAGAAAATATAAAACTTAAATCACGGTTTTTTAAATCAGTTTCACAAATTTTCTTTCTTTAATATACATATACCATATCATATCTGTGTATTAATATGGGTGTCTCTCTCTTTACATCGTTGACGTTACATCAAAGTCTTAAAAATTAGACTAAAAAGAATAATCGAGTCTTTATTGTAATAAGAATGTTTTAATGGTTCAGAAACTGAAATCTTGTTAATAGAATTTGTTGGTTAAATTTCGATAAAACATATTTTATTATTTAAGATTCATTTTGGAATAATTACACTGAGTTTAGTTAACATTACTTCAAAGTTGATTACCGAGAAAGAATGACTTAGTGTTTGTGTGATAATTTACTTGTTTTTCATCTCGTTACATTACGTTAGCGTTAAACTGGAGAAACAGTGACTCCACTCTAAAAAAAGGTCCGGACACCAAAAGACTCATTAGAAGTAAAGAGGGTAAGTTTTAGGTAATGTATTTCTGCCCTTTCACAGTCACGAGTGACGACAAACACAATGTCAATATTGACAATGCCGACTTTAACGGATTCCGAACTATTTAAAGGAATTTCCACAACACACCTACATGGGTTGTACTTTCATGTGGAAGAGGAAATTGAACTCCGTAGTCGGTTTGGTCGGACACTCTATAACGGAGACTTAAGAAGTCGTCGTAGTGAAGTCGTAAACTAGTGGCATAGACGATCAACACGAGTATACTGGGTTTAGCCAGAAACAAATGGACTTCTAGACGTAACAGAAAAAGCTTTTTTATAGATGACACCAAAAGAAAACATGTTTTACCTAAGTCCTCATCTACCCCTCCTACGAGAGAAGGGTCCCGGCTGTCAGATCTAGGTAGTGACCTGGGTCGTGTCGTACCGGAGTCAAGGTGGGACTACTCACTCAATCCAACAGTCGTGACTTGGAAGACCCCGACGTCTTAGAATGTAAAAGGGGTGTCGGAGAATGTCCAATTATTGACCGAAATTCATACTACTTCGGATTCACCTTTCCCAGACCCATTTTCTAGTCAATGCAAAGGGGTCTTCTCTCACTCCTCAAACTAATTTAAGATACGAGTCACGACCAACCAGGACTGGGTCTTTACTCAACGTATAAACAGAAAACTCTACTGTCAGGATTGGACAGGGAGTCGGGTGTCAGCCGTCGGTACCAACACTGGTACCAGGACTTCTGATGTAGATATAGGTACCTTTTGTCAAGTAGTGTACCAGTTGTTGTGTACGTGGTAGAGGTTCGAAGTCCACATTTTCACTTTCACAATCAGTGAGTCAAGTGAAGTCAAGTCAACGAGTCAGTACAGGCTGAGAAACGCTGGGGTACTTAGCGTCGTACAGTCCGGAGGGACAGGTAGTGGTTGAGGGCCTCAAGTGAGTCTGGGTGCAGGCAGCTCAGGCACTACGGTAGGTCGGTAGAGTAGGAGCCAGTAGGGGAAGAGGAGGACGGGGGTTAGGGAGGATCGTAGTCTCAGAAAAGGTTACTCAGTTGAGAAGTGTACTCCACCGGCTTCATGACCTCAAAGTCGAAATCGCAGTAAGGAAGGTTTCCTTAGGGTCCCGACTAGAGGAAGTCTTACCTGATCAACCTAGAGGAACGTCAGGTTCCTTGAAAGTTCTCAGAAGAGGTTGTGGTGTCAAGTTTTCGTAGTTAAGAAACCCCGAGTCGGAAGAAGTGTGAGGTTGAGAGTGTAGGTTTGTACTGGTGTCCTTTTTGGTATCGGAACTGATCTGCCTTGAATCAGTCGTTTCATTACAGAGACGAAAACTTATACGATAGATCCAACCAGTATTGAAAAGAAGGTTCCTCATTCGCAGAAAATTAAAGTACCGACTCAGTGGTAGACGTCACTAAAACCTCGGGGGTTTTTATTTCAGACTGTGACAAAGGTGACAAAGGGGTAGATAAAGGGTACTTCACTACCCTGGTCTACGGTACTAGAAACAAAAGACTTACAACTCGAACTTCGGTTGAAAAAGCGAAAGGAGAAAACATAGGTTACGAAACGCTGGGACACCTAACATAGGGTGGTTCGAAGAGATCGGTACCTTAAGAGGTCCGTTCTCATGACCTCACCATCGGTAAGGGAAGAGGTCCCCTAGAAGAACTGGGTCCCCAACTTGGGACCCCAGAGGACGTAACGTTCGTCTACGTAATGGTAGACTCGGTGGTTCCTTCGGAAGTCCTCGTGGATGGTATTTCGGTCTGAAAGGAAGGTCACCTTGTAGTACCGGTGGTTCGGGTCCTAAGTAGGATCAACACCCATAGTTATCGAACAAGGAAATTTAAGGAATCATCACAAGGAACTACACCTACTGGTTGAAAGTAATTGTGAACCTTCTTGTGGCACCTGTTCGACCTCTCGTCGACTCGAGTGAACGGGTGTTCCGATGGAAGGATAGGTTCTGGATTCGGAGACATCGATGTGTGGTCAGAAGAGTGGTCCTTCGGGCATCTCAAACAGATTGACACCCTTAGTTCCGGGTACGTTACCCCGACACTGTCTTGAAGTCAGGGAGAAGACTAGATAGACCTCCCTCCATCGGTCCGAGAAAGGGACATTAACACTCCACGGCAGCCCTCGTGAAACCCCAATATTGGAAATGGGTTCTATCAGGAACTCCTTTCTCATATATAAGTCCCAGAAAGTTTGGACTGGATCTTCCGATAAAGTAAAGAAAAGGTTTCAGGATTTTTTTTGTTTTTTAAATCAGGAATTAAAACACACTGGAGTCATGTTGAATGAAATCAAAGGTGTGGGGTAAACCTAAACACTCTTTCGGTAGTACGGTGAAAAGAGAATAATCATGATTACTGGTTCTCGCAGAATAGTACCTGGCCTTCCGAAAGAACCTACTGAAGTTCTTTGTAAGTCAACAGAGGATTGACCTAGACGTAAATGGATCTATTACCCTACACTGACCCTACATTTTAACTTCCCCAGACAGATAGTCAACCGTGTACCATTCCT
The DNA here is from genome assembly GCA_006410555.1 of Capra ibex. Taxonomy (NCBI): domain Eukaryota; kingdom Metazoa; phylum Chordata; class Mammalia; order Artiodactyla; family Bovidae; genus Capra; species Capra ibex. Next base: position 51,297,818 of record SJYO01048061.1, on the reverse strand, counting down.
TAGACGGACACTTACGTCTTCTACTTTCTCTGTGTCCAAGTTAGGGACCCAGTCCTTCACGGAGACCTCCTCCTTTACCGTTGGGTAAGGTCGTAAGAACGAACCTTTTAAGGTACCTGTCTCCTCAGAGTCCCCGATGTCAGGTACCCCAGTGTCTCAACCTGTGTCGACTCGTACGTGTGAGGTACAACATAGATGAAGACCAGAAGAGTCACCTCTGGAGTTCAGGGTAGGTAACGACATACAGAACTGTACGGGCAATCATCTGGTGTACGAGACTGTCTGTCCTTACCACATCTGATTCCTTCTTGAGCCCTTGGACTTATAGAAAGGGGAGGTATATTAGGACACAGGGGACGGGAGGAGCAGACGACAGAGACAGACGGAACTACGAGGCGTGTACGACAGGACCAACGTCAAACATATAATTTCAGAAAAGATGGTTTCAAAAGACCACTAGTTTTTTAAATGTGACATGTAAAAAAAAATGTTTGTAGTTAAAACTCTGTGTTAAGACATTGACGTTTGAACTTTTTGAAAGTTCTGACTTTAGGAGAAACTCGGTAATTCAGTGAGTCTGAAATTGGTATTACCCAAGGTAAAAGAACTCACAAAACACTTTTCAGTGTAGATTACGTTAAAAAAAAATTTAGAAGATCAGAGAACGAAACACCATAGTGTAACCTCGTATTTCAGTGTGCATCAAGGGGTTTATGTGTTAATAGTATGATTTATTGATCGACCGATAAGTATTTAAAACCCTGGTCGATTCTCATATCCTTCAAATACCACGAGACTATCACCGATCTTACTTCAAAAGGTTAAGAAAAGAAGACTTTTATCGTTATTTCCATTGTACAAGTCAAGTCAAGTCAGCGAGTCAGCACAGGCTGAAAAACGCTGGGGTACTTAGCGTCGTGTGGTCCGGAGCGACAGGTAGTGGTAGAGGGTCTCAAGTGAGTCTGAGTGCAGGTAGCTCAGACACTACGGTAGGTCGGTAGAGTAGGAGCCAGCAGGGGAAGAGGAGGACGGGGGTTAGGGAAGGTCGTAGTCTCAGAAAAGGTTACTCAGTTGAGAAGTGTACTCCACCGGTTTTATGACCTCGAAGTCGAAATCGTAGTAAGGAAGGTTTCTTTAGGGTCCCGACTAGAAGTCTTACCTGAGCAACCTAGAGGAACGTCAGGTTGCCCGAGAGTTCGCAGAAGAGGTTGTGGTGTCAAGTTTTCGTAGTTAAGAACCCACGAGTCGGAAGAAGTGTCAGGTTGAGAGTGTACGTATGTCCTGGTATCCTTTTTGGTATCGGAACTGATCTGCCTTGAATCAGCCGTTTCATGACAGAGACGAAAACTTATACGATAGATCCAACCAGTATTGAAAAGAAGGTTCCTCATTCGCAGAAAATTAAAGTACCGACTCAGTGGTAGACGTCACTAAAACCTTGGGGGTTTTTATTTCAGACTGTGACAAAGGGGACAAAGGAGTAGATAAAGGGTACTTCACTACCCTGGCCTACGGTACTAGAAGCAAAAGACTTACAACTCGAACTTCGGTTGAAAAAGCGAGAGGAGAAAATGAAAGTAGTGCTCCGAAAAACCGAGAAGAAGTGAAAGACGGTATTCCCACCACAGTAGACGTATAGACTCCAATAACTATAAAGAGGGCCGTTAGAACTAAGGTCGAACACAAAGAAGGTCGGGTCGCAAAGAGTACTACATGAGACGTACATTCAATTTATTCGTCCGACTGTTATATGTCGGAACTGAATGAGGAAAAGGATAAACCTTGGTCAGACAACAAGGTACAGGTCAAGATTGACAAAGAAGGACTGAACGTACGTCTAAAGAGTTCTCCGTCCAGTCCACCAGACCATAAGGGTAGAAAAATTCTTAAAAGGTGTCAAACCACACTAGGTGTGTCAGTTTCCGTGTCAGTTATTTCGTCTTCGTCTATAAAAGGGCCTTGAGAGGACGAAAAAACTACTAGGTTGCTTACAACCGTTAAACTAGATACCAAGGAGACGGAAAAGATTTAGGTCGAACTTGTAGGCCTTCAAGTGCCAAGTGTATAACGACTTCGGACCGAACCTCTTAAAACTCGTAATGAAATGATCGTACACTCTACTCACGTTAACACGCCATCAATTGAGTCTACTGGTAACATAGATGATGACGCCCGTCCTTAGGGAGTCTTCTTTACCACATCGGTAGTACCATTTGTTTTCTCAGGCTTTACGTCATGAACCTACGTTAGAGTTTTTGCTGTTTTACTAGAGACAAGCAGAGGTTCCGTTTGGTAAGTTATAGTGTCAATAGGTTCAGATACGGGGTTGGTCATTGTGACTTCTTTGACTTCAACTTACCAAAATACTTCTGGATGTTCTGGAAAATCCTGATTGTGGGTTTTTTCTACAGGAAAAGTAATATCCCCTGACCTTACGTTTTCATCCTTCGGTTCTTTGTGGACCTCATTGTCCGTTTAAACCGGAACCTTACGTCTTACTTCATCCCGTTTCTGATTATCTCAAAACGGTTCTCTTACGTGACCAGTATCGTTTGTGGGACAAGGTTGTTGTATTCTCTTCTGAGATGTGTGCCTGTAGTGGTCTACCAGTTGTGGCTTTAGTCTAACTAATATAAGAAACGTCGGTTTCTACCTCTTCGAGATATGTCAGTTGTTTTTGTTCTGGTCCTCGACTGACACCGAGTCTAGTACTTGAGGAATAATGGTTTAAGTCTGAGGGATAACTTCTTTATCCCTTTTGGTGATCTGGTAAGTCCATACTGGATTTAGTTTAGGGAATACTAATATGTCACCTTCACTCTTTATCTAAATTCCCGGATCTAGACTATCTATCTCACGGACTACTTGATACCTTACTCCAAGCACTGTAACATGTCCTCTGTCCCTAGTTCTGGTAGGGGTACCTTTTCTTTACGTTTTTTCGTTTTACCGACAGACCCCTCCGGAATGTTTATCGACACTTTTCTTCTCTCCGCTTTTCGTTTCCTCTTTTCCTTTCTATATTCGTAGACTTACGTCTCAAGGTTTCTTATCGTTCTTCTCTATTCTTTCGGAAGAAGTTCCTAGTTACGTTTCTTTATCTCCTTTTCTTGTCTTACCCTATCTGATCTCTAGAGAAATTCTTTTAATCTCTGTGGTTCCCTTGTAAAGTACGTTTCTACCCGAGTTATTTCCTGTCTTTACCATACCTGGATTGTCTTCGTCTTCTATAATTCTTCTCCACCGTTCTTATGTGTCTTGACATGTTTTTTCTAGTAGTGCTGGGTCTATTAGTACTACGTCACTAGTGATTGGATCTCGGTCTGTAGAACCTTACACTTCAGTTCACCCGGAATCTTTCGAAGTCATACTTGTTTCGATCACCTCCACTACCTTAAGGTCAACTACAAAGTTTAGGACTTACGACACTTTCACGACGTGAGTTATACGGTCGTTTAAACCTTTTGAGTCGTCACCGGTGTCCTGATCTTTTCCAGGCAAAAGTAAGGTTAGGGTTTCTTTCCGTTACGGTTTCTTACGAGTTTCCATTGTACTCAAGTGTAAATTACTCCCTAATTTACCGTCCGGGATCCGACAAACCAAAGGGAGGGACGTAATAGAACAATCGGAATCCTGTTGGTAGTAGTGGAGGGTAAAATGTCTATTCCTTTTATTTCCGAATCCAACTAATTTATCGAAAGGGTTCAGTGTATCAATAATACACCATCACGGGGTTTAATTTGGGTTTGGACTTCTATTATGTTCGAACCTTAGACTTTGTAAAAGAGTCACATGGGTGTACTTAATGACTCGTCAACGATCAAAAGAATAAATAATCAGGATCGTACATACTGTAGTACAAAGGTTTGGAAAAGTGTAAAATAAACAACAACAACAACAAATGAGTGATTCAGTACAGTCTGAGAAAACGTTAGGACACCTGACCTCCTCGGACGATCCGAGGAGACGGGTAACCTAAAAGGTCCGTTCTTGTGACCTCACTCAACGGTAAAGGAAGAGGTCTCCAAGGAGGACTGGGTCCCCATCTTGGACGTGGAGGATAAAACCGTCTGTCTAAGAAATGGTGACTCGGTGAACGATTTCACAATCTAAAAATTCCTGACCTAAATTTAGGTTAACATGTTACAGACACTTTTATGACAGGAACAAGGAAGGAAAAATCAAGAATAGACATAAATAGTTACAGTTAAAGTCCTTTTGAGTGGGTTAGAAATAGAAAGAAACGGAAAAGTTCAGATAAAATTTGTTCTGACAAGGTTCCAGACGGAGAACTAAATATAAAACACACACAGACACACCAAAAACTATATTTGGTAGAGATTGGTGCTCTTTAGTAAGGAAACAAAAGGCAACGACACAGAAACAGTAAAACTCTTACATTCTCTTGACTTTACTATCTCATAAACTAGAAACCTAGTAGAAACAGAAGAAAGTGAGTCATAGTTACGACAACTCTAACTAGGTGTCATAAAACACAAAGTTATCAAACAAGGAATAAATAACTACTCATCATAGGGTATCCCACCTACTTCGTGTACGACGAATTGCAGACCCAATAAAAGTCCAACAATGGTAGTGGTTGTTATGGCAATATTTGTAAACACATGGTTAAAAACGCACTTGTATTCAGAAGTAAATAGACCCTATGTACGGGTCTCACATTAACAACTCAGTATACGATCAACGTGTAAATAAATAAAAATCAAAAATTCTTTGACGATGTTGGTGGAAAGGCGCACTAACATCACGAAATATCGGAATCGTTTTTATATACTTACTAGTCCAAGAGATGTAGGAGTAGTATTTTCCTGTAACCTTGTATCTTATTCCATTGTAGACATGGAAGTGTGGCAATAGTAAAAAATAAGATTCTAAGTCGGTAAGAAGATCATCACTATAGAGAAACACCGTAAGTAACTGTAAAGAGGTCCCCGATTACTACAGTCCGTAATAAAATACACGAATAAACGTAGACATATAGTAGAAGGTCCCGGACAGAGGAATACATAAACCGTGTCATAGATTGCACGAAAACAAGAACAAAAGTCACAAACTCTAAACTGAGTAACCTTTTCTGAGACTACGACCCTCCCTAACCCCCGTCCTCCTCTTCCCCTGTTGTCTCCTACTCTACCGACCTACCGTAGTGACTAAGTTACCTGCACTTAGACTCACTTGAGGTCCTCAACCACTATCTGTCCCTCCGGACCGCACGACACTAAGTACCCCAACGTTTCTCAACCTGTGCTGACTCGTTGACTTGACTTGACTTGATTCATAGATATATGATCAGTAAATAGATTACACCAAACGTTCACAAAAAAAGTGTAGATACCGAACAGTAAAGTAGAAAAATTTAGTAAAAGTCCCACTTTCAAAATTAAAACTACTTTAGGTTATATAGAAAAAAAAGAAATTATCGTGGAAAAATTTTTCCCTTTTTTCGTATCTCTTTTGTTCCCTAAATGAGTTTCTTTTAAATGTCGTTTCTTTCGGTCGAATAATTGAAGAAGAGAACGAAGATCAATATCGAAGTGTTCGGACTACCCGATGTCAGGTACCTCAGTGTTTCTCAGTCTGTGCTGACTCACTGACTTCAGTATGACAAAGGTAGTCAGACCCGGTAAGAATAAAGACAACTGTATGTCCATATGGTATTTAAAGAAGAACAGATAAAAACTAATTTACGTACTTACGAATAGTACTGGAAGATCTTTAGTAGACAAGAATATATGTCAATTAGTGTTAAACTTGATAAAAAGTAAAATAAAAAGTAGTAAGGGTTATTACTTCCTGTCCGTTCGGTCCGTACGACGTCAGGTACCCCAGTGTTTCTCAACCTGTACTGACTCGCTGACTCGTTGTTGTTTTGAATAAATGTGACACAGTAGAGGTCGGTGACTGTTTTGTAAATAACGGAAACACCACTAATGTCAATCCACCCAGACAGAACTTAAGGTCTAAGTTCTACTCAATTAATGAACTCTTCGTTTTTTTTTTTTTTTTTTAGGTAATTCTTACTGAGACCTAAACGTCTCTTCTATCTAGGGGTTCGGTTATGAGTTTACTATATACATAAGTATATCAATAATATCACTTGTACTTAGAATTACCAAAAAGTTGACATCTTAGTTTGAAATCGGTTTTCTACCTCTCGGTTGAAATCACTGTCTGGCATGACCTTTACAATATTTCAACTTTTATATATTTATTTAATTATCGAGTGTCTTCAGACCTCCACTTTAAATTTTACTCCTGTCTTGTACTTTATATTTAAATACTTATAGTAATAAATCCTTACCATAAATTTGAATACTTATAATAATTTATATCTAAATATTTACATATAAATTTATATGTAAATACTTATAATAAGATTTTATATTTTATCAAACTTGGTATACTTTGACGGATATACACTACTAAAAAAAATTATGTTTTACTGATAAAGTATACTAAGTTGGACCACGATCACCATTTCTTGGGTGGATGGTTACGTCCCTTCTAGGGGACCTCCTCCCGTACCGTAGGGTGAGGTCATAAGAACGGACCTCTTAGGGTAACTGTCTCCTTGGACCACCCAATGCCTGGTATCCCAGAGTATCCCAGCCTGTACTGACTTCACTGAATCATGTGTACGTTATGACTTTATTGTCAGTAGTAATCCACCTTTTATGTCTTCTAACCCTTCTCTATCATATACTCTTCCTCCAGGAATAGTAAGTATCGTCCTGTGGTTATCTTTTCACAGATTTCCTAGTATAATTTTATAAAAAAATGTTTCAATTAGAAACATTAATAATTGAAAGTCTATGGTTAGTGTAAGTATAACTTGGACAGAAGTGTAAAAAAATCGAAACAACTACACATTAACTGATTATTTAACATTCTATAAATTTTACCTGTAACATCACTAAACTATGTCCAGACGTAGTTTCCACTTTCCTAAGGAGGGTGGATCAATTTTTAGGTGGTAGAGCATAGAAATAGAAAAAAAAAAAACCTACTTTTGTAAATTGAAGAGGAGAAAATCGTTTAAAGTTGTTATTTTATGTCAAAAAAGTTGATATCAGTGGTACAATATGTAGTCTAGAAGTCGAGAATAAGTAGAGTATCAACTTCCAAACATGGGAAAATCGTTGGAGAGTGATCAAAGGGATTTGGGCGTAGTGCCGCGAATACTTGGTGAAAAGATGAGAGAAAGATACTCAAACTGATAACAAAAATCTAAGATATACAGTCAATCTGGTATGTCGTAAACAGAGAGACCAGACCGAATAAAGTGAACTAGATTACAGGAGTCCCGAGTTAGTACAACAATGTTTACCATCTTAAAGGAAGAAAGAGTACCAACTTATTATAAGCACACACACTTACTCACACACACACACACACACACACACACACACACACAACCCAACCGGTTTTTCATACAAGACTAAAAAGACATTGTAGGATACCTTTTTGGCTTTCCTTTAAAAACTGGTTGGTCATGTAGTGTAGAAGAAATAGGTAAGTAGGTAACTACATATAAACCCGACAAAGGGACAGAAACGATAACACTTATTACGACGTTACTTGTACCCTCACACCGATAGAGAAACTATAGGAGAAAAGTATAAGACACTGATATATGGGTTTTCGCCCTTAAGACCTAGTATACCATCAAGGTAAAATTTAAAAAATCCTTTGCGTGTTTACATTTGTGAAGAAAACAGAAGAAAATTATTATAAATATAATTTCTAAAGATTGAAAATTATTATGAAAAGTAAACGTCGTAACGGAAAATTCTGACTAACGGTCTTTACCGACCCTATTAAAAAAGGGCATCATTGTTTATGGACTGTTGTCATTGTTACTTTTCCGTCTTAATTTATTAACTACACCGAAGAAGACCTTAGTTGGAACGAAAACAAACTAAACTAAATAGAAGGGTCGTAAAAGTGACTGTATTGGACAGGTATTTTAACATCACATTTTGTTTTTGTAGTTTCTGTGTTCTTTTACGTATAATGAAAGACGAACATTTTTAAGACGAAATCCATTTTAAGTACAGACTTTTAATTAATAACTACTTGACTGATTATTTTTCTAAGTATAGAGTCTGAATTTAGTCTAACAAAAATGTCATTTAATGGGTTCCGTCTACCGTAAAAGATCAACTACCCTACAACATCAATTTTCGTAAACTCTTTCTATAATTGTCCTACTGTGTGATGAAAGTGTGCCATACGGTAAATTTAAAACGATTTGGTGGGGTCAGTAAACCTAACTTCACTAACTTCGGCGGCTAGACTCCAATAAATCTGGGGTCAAATTCAGGACTAGAAGTGTAGGTGACTGAGTTATTGGAACATGTTTAACGAATTATAAAGATTAGGAGTCCGAAGAGTAGACATTTGACTCCTATTCTCATAGATCGATTTTCACGTCAACCATTCCATATATTTTGTTTATACAGTGTCCCGGTCCTCGTATTATAAGAAAGTAATTCACCACCCTAGTGTCGATTATTAAATAATGACTTCCAAGTTATACCTTTAACTTAGTTTCGAGTTTCCAACAAAGATTCACTTTACTGACATTGAAAAAAGTAACTTTAGTACAAGAGATAGTGATTACCTCTACGGGACCTATATGGACGTAATATTTTATCTATTACGGGAACTGGGATTTCTATAACAAATTCAAAATTTCTCTCTGTCACTATACTAATTTCTAATCAAAATCTCCACTTCTTGATTACCGAAGACGATATCAGGAAGGATAGTGAAACATCATCTTACTCCTGGGGAGACTCCCCCCTTTCACCTTCTTTTTTTTCGGGTACTATCGAGGTCTACCCTCATCCGTCCCGATAACACATGGTTCCGTTGAAACTGTTCTATTATCGGTAATCTTTTACCCAAAGTACTGCTGGTCGTAAGGGTGTATAGAAAACAAAACGAAACAAAAATAAGATCGTCGTTTTATCTCTCCTGCATGTTCTGGTTTTTTTCTCTCTCTCTCTCCTCTCTCATCCTAAATAGGTCTTAAGTAGGTCTACACCGCCCCTTTATTCCCACATCCGAATCAGTGAACCATGAATAGATTCTAAGATACTATCCTTGACACAGTTTCTCTCTCAAGGTTTCGTTTTTGGAATTGTGTCCTTTATACTATTCTTGTGTAAGGATGGATAGAATCTTAAAGTAATGTTTGACTACTCCTTTTATTAGGAAAAGTCACACTGTAACAAATCCCTATCCCAAACATCCTTTCCTAAAGGAATTTTGCCGAACTAGCAAAAACTGGGTGATAGTCATTGTATTAAGTAGAAGTTTCTGTTTGAGTTACTCGTTTCAAAACTAAAAAGATTCATCGTCGAAAGAAATTTATTATTGAATATTTTGTCAATTTTGGTTAATTCTCGTTTAGACTAAATTTCATAATTTTTTGTCGCATAGTAAATCGAAATTTTTGAAATTTTGTTGTGTCTTTGTTTTTGTTTCTTGTGAGATCTTATATAATAACAAAACTCTCACAATGACGAACAACAACAATTCCGTTATCATCGCAGACTGAGAAACACTGGGGTACCTGACATCGTGCGGTCCGAAGGGACAAGAGGTGATAGAGGGACTCAAACGAGTTTGAGTACAGGTAACTCAGCCACTATGGTAGGTTGGTAGAGTAGGAGACACCAAGGGGAGGAGGAGGACGGAAGTTAGAAAGGGTCGTAGTCCCGGAAAAGATTACTCAGTCAAGAAGCGTAGTCCATCGACTTCATGACTTCGAAGTCGAAGTCGTAGTCAGGAAGGTCACTTATAAGTCCCGACTAAAGGAAATCCTAACTGACGAAACTGGACCGGAAAAGTCTAACACAAGAGTCTCAGTCTTTACCTTCACTCTCGGACGACACATAAATAATGTCTGACCTTCTCTTTCAATCCTTCGTCCTAACCGTTCTCGTAGTTCTACTCAAGACCACGTTTGGGGTCCCATTGGAACCGACTAGGGTATCCTACGAGTCTCGAATCGGACTGAGGTCTAAATGGACTGGGCCCTGTGTCACTGACCTGAAAAATGCGGACGTAGTTAATTAGTAAACGACACAGTGGTGGGGTTGTCGACACTGGAACCCACTCCACTTCCCTGACCGTCGGCTTTCGACAGAGGACAGGTGTACCCGTCATTGACGACGTTAGTTCGTAATTGACTTCTCCCTAGACTCACTGTATAATGTCATGGTGGTTTTTCAAAAGAGGTTTGAGAATCGATGTCAATATTTTTTAAGAGAGTCAAGTCAAATCAGCGAGTCAACACAAGCTGAGAAACACTGGGGTACCTGACGTCGTACGGCCCGAAGGGATAGGTAGTGGTTGAGGGCCTCGAGTGAGTTTGAGTACAGGTAACTTAGCCACTACGGTAGGTTGGTAGAGTAGGAGACAGTAGGGGAAGAGGACGGAAGTTAGAAAGGGTCTTAGTCCCAGAAAAGTCTACTCAGTCAAGAAGATAATTCAACCGGTTTCACAACCTCAAAGCGGAAGTCGTAGTCAGGAAGGTTACTTATAAGTCCTGACTAAAGGGAATCCTACCTGACCAACCTAGAGGAACGTCAGGTTCCCTGAGAGTTCTCAGAAGAGGTTGTGGTGTCAAGTTTTCGTAGTTAAGAAGTCGAGAGTCGGAAGAAATATCAGGTTGAGAGTGAAGGTATGTACTGATGACCTTTTTGGTATCGAAACTGATCTGGCTGGAAAAAACCGTTTCATTACAGAGACGAAAAATTATACGACAGATCCAACCAGCATTGAAAAGAAGGTTCCTCGTTCGCAGAAAATTAAAGTACCGACGTCAGTGGTACGTCACTAAAAACCTCGGGTTCTTTTATTTCAGAGAGTCGACAAAGGGAACAAAGGGGTAGACAAACGGTACTTCACTACCCTGGTCTACGGTACTAGAATCAAAAGACTTACAACTCGAAATTCGGTTGAAAAAGTGAGAGGAGAAAGTGAAAGTAGTTCTCCTAGAAATCAAGAAGTGAAAGACGGTATTCTCACCTCAGTAGACGTATAGACTCCAATAACTATAAAGAGGGCCGTTAGAACTAAGGTCGAACACAAGTAGGTCGGGCCGTAAAACGTACTACATGAGACGTATATTCCATTTATTCGTCCTACTGTTATATGTCGGAACTGCATGAGGAAAGGGCTAAACCTTACAGAGAATAAGGTACAGACCAAGATGAACAACGAAGAACTATGTTTAGGACGTATGTCTAAAGAGTCCTCCGTCCAGTCCAACAGACCATAAGGGTAAAGAACTTCTTAAAAGGTGTCAAACAACACACTAGATGCAGTTTCCAAACCGTATCAGTTATTTCGTCTTCATTTTGTTTAAGAGATCTCAACATATTAACAATTATACCCCGTAGGGAGAAAAAAGACAATCGGAAACATAGTAACGAAGGAGAGGATTCCTGAGTTTTTACATTAAAAGACTCCGGACGGTTGTAAAAGTAAAGGTAAAGTTAAAGTGATTTCTGACAAATTTCTCAGTACCCGAAATTCACACAGTCACTTAGAAAATTTGTATTACGACTCTATTATTAACTCTTCGTATCGAAACTTCAGTACCCTGTAATAAAGGAAGGATCAATCTAAGTACAGAAGGAAACATAAGAATTCTTTCTCTCGTCTTAGAATCTTTACAAGAAGATTTATTCGTCATCTTCTTTTTCTCTATCTACACTCTACTTCATCCGGAAAATCGTGGACAGTCTAACTTTCGTCGGACATGAGTCTCTTAGTCTGTGAAGCACACTGGTTTTCCCACAGTCTGAGAAGAAAACTTTTATTCATTTTTAGTGTAAACATCTATTTGTTAAACGTTCGGTTTTAAATATTGTAAAGTAGCTCCTAGAGTTTTATAGGAAAGTTTCCTGAAAAATTCGGAAAGTAATTAGTACCAGTCGATCCACAAAACAAAAAAAAAAAAAAAAGAGGAAATTTTGTCAAACAGTAAACAAAGTCTTTGTCTTAATTGTGTTTACTCTCGCCAGTACTAAACTGAACCTTCCTACTTTCTCAAAAAATAAACAAATGGAAACCTACACCGTAACGTTACCTGTAGGCAACCCAACCTCTACCACCGAACCAGCGACTCAGTACAGACTACGAAACACTGGGGTACCTGACATCGGGTGGTCCGAGGAGACAGGTACCCTAAGAGGTCTGTTCTTATGACCTCACCCATCGGTACGAGAAGAGGTCCCACAGAAAGACTGGGGGAAGTCAAGTCAAGTCAAGTCAACGAGTCGACACAGACTGAGAAACGTCGGGGTACTTAACGTCGTGTGGTCCGGAGGGACAGGTAGTGGTTGAGGACCTCAAGTGAGTTTGAGTGCAGGTAGCTCAGCCACTACGGTAGGTCGGTAGAGTAGGAGACAGCAAGGGAAGAGGAGGACGGGGGTTAGGGAGGGTCGTAGTCTCAGAAAAGGTTACTCAGTTGAGAAACGTACTCCACCGGTTTCACAACCTCAAAGTCGAAATCGTAGTAAGGAAGGTTTCTTTAGGGTCCTGACTAGAGGAAATCTTACCTGATCGACCTGGAGGAACGTCAGGTTCCCTGAGAGTTCTCAGAAGAGGTTGTGGTGTCAAGTTTTCGTAGTTAAGAAGCCGCGAGTCGAAAGAAGTTTCAGGTTGAGAGTGTAGGTATGTACTGGTGACCTTTTTGGTATCGGAACTGTCCCAATCATATTTAATTGAATCAGGGAAACATGAAATATCATCCAGGTCTTGTCTCAGAAAACGTACTATACCCACACTGTTCTCTCTCCTTGTGTCCACAGGAACTCATCAAACGTTACAAAGTGAAACAAAGTATGACGAGTAAACAAAAAAGAAATCTTTTTTATATCTTAAATACTGATGACGAGTCCACATAATCTACCTGAAGAACTAAAAGTGGATTAATATCGTCGCTATGACGATAGTAGTAGGAGTAGTATTAATAATACAACGACTATTTCCGACTTTTCACTCACACTATGAAAATTCGTGGGTATAAAATCCTTTGACAAACGAAAACTAGCCAGAGGTTAGATTTACGAGTTTACCTCACACAGTATTCTTAGTCATCGAGAAGACACGTATACCTCTAGTATTACTCGAAACCACCGTTAGTCCTTCCTTCTCAAACTCCAGACCCTTCATAATAACAACGTTAAACTGTTTAAGATATATATGTCACCTCGCCCCCCCACCCGCCTCGCTCTCCCCCACAAACTGAGTCAGACTTTAAAAGTAGTTTATACTTCTTTCTCGTCCCCTTCTTCAACCGTATACATTATTAACGTAAAAAAAGAATTCCGTAGACCTATATATTCTACGGGGTCTTTAGGAAATAAGATATTTGACCACCGTCATTAAAAGACGTCAAACAAAGTAACTGTAATGTTTCCAGTCTCAAAAAAAAAAAAATTAATTAAAGAAAAAATAACTTCCCATTAACGAAATGTCTTAAAACGACAAAAGACCGTTTGGTTTTGTACTTAGTAAGTATCCATATGTATATAGACGAGGGAAAACTCCACATACCTTTCTCATTGTACCTTTAAATGTAATGGTATACATTTTATCTATCGACTAGCCTTAAACGACATACCGAGTCCTTTGAGTTTGTCCCTGAGACATAGTTGGATCTCCCCACCTTACCCTCCCTCGAAGTTTTCTAATCAAAACTAATCTGTCAAGAGACCCTTGTTCTGAATTTTAAAGTCGTGTAGACCACGAGGTCCAGTCCTCTGTGAGTGTCCCACGTCACGTTCCGAGTCCCCAGGTTCGTTGGTTTCGGACACCTCACTCTTTCCTTCAGTGTCCCCAAATACAAATCTACGTCACCAAATCTTCCTGCATGAGAGGAGGGGTGGAGGACGTAGATAGTCTATTTTGTCCCTTCTCGTTCTTGTTGTGTCGTTGTGAAAGTATCCATTTATGTGACTGAAATCTTGAATTGTCTTCGTTTCTTTCTTGACAAGTCTATGTACCTACAATAACGTCAACAGGTTCCATAAGTAAGTAAGTAAGAAGTAGTAAACATGATTTAAGGGTCATATATGCCAATGTCGACATATATACTAGACGACGACCACACCCAATTCGTGAGTCAGCACAGGTTGAGAGACGCTGGGGTGCTAGACATCGGGTGGTCCGAGGGGACGGACACCTTAAAAGGTCCGTTCTTATGACCTCACCCGACGGTAAAGGATGAGGTCCCCTAGAAGGACTGGGTCCCTAGCTTACACACAAAGAATACAGAGGACGTAGCCGTCCGTCTCAGAAATGCTGATCGTGGTAAACTATAGTTATTTCCAAACTACTCCATGGTTATCCATAGACCCTTTACTATTATCGTTTAACAGAGACCTAAAACATATTTAATAAAAATACTTGAGAACGTTACCTTTATACGATGTCCGTTGGGTAAAGGTAACTACCGTTTAAGGTACAGGTGAATATATAGTTCATTTCTATATAAATGACGACGATGGTACAACATCTATTGAAACACAGGGGACTCATTTCGGAAGTGACCTCCTAAGAACTTAATAATTGGAGATAGTCTGCCATTTCGCAGACGGATGGTACACCCTCTGAACCCAAGCTAAGGACCGAGTCGTTCTAGAGAACCTCTTCCTTTACCGTTGGGTGAGGTCATAAGAACGGACCTTTTAGGGTACCTGTCTCCTAGGACCATCCGATGTCAGGTTCCCCAGCGTTTCTCAGCCTGTGCTGACTCGCTGAAGTGAAGTGAAGTGAAGTGGGGGATAAATCGAATAAAAAGAAAACAAAAATTAGTGTAAGTCACTAGTGGAACAAGACATGTCAATATAGTTCTGTGGTGGACAACTAAACACAATACTAACTTCAAACCCGAAAGGTCCACCACGATCACCATTTCTTAGACGGACGGTTACGTCCTCTGTATTGTCTGTCCGTAACCTTAAGACCCAACCCTTCTAGGGGACCTCACCCCGTACCGTTGGGTGAGGTCATAAGAACGGACGTCTTAAGGTACCTACCTTCTCGGACCACCCGGTATCAGGTATCGCAGTGTTTCTCAGTTTGTACTGACTTCCCTGAATCGTCCGTCATACGTGTGTGTTAATTCAATCGTACACCTCTAGTGTGACAGGTATGAGGATGACTACTGTCACGTCACACAGTTTCTACTTCCTCCTCCTTTTCCCGTGAACTATTGAGAACTCAACGTTATATGAAAATTTTAAAGACAAATAAATAAACTGACACGGTTCAAAATCAACGTTACACACCTTAGATTGAGGGACAGGTCCCTAGCTTGGGTCCGGGGGACGAAACCCTCGTGTTTCAGAATCTGCGACCTGACGGTCCCTTCAGGGACGTTATAAGAATTAACAAACTACAATATATGGTCGTTGTAAAACCTGACGAGACCATGGATGACACCTCAGAAAGGTATGAAACATAAATCTTCCAGAAAACAAGTCGATTTACAGGTCATCGGAAGATTGACTCGAGTAGTTTGAGTTGGTTCCGGAGTAAGAAAGATAGTTTGAAAGAAAGATAAAAGGGTCACAATACGATACTTAAATGAGAGAGAGACGAACATGGTAGAAGAATGAGATGGGAACACTGTGAAGACTACGAAAAGTTAAAATGAATTCCTACCTAAACGGAACTAGAGTTCTTTATGTAAAAATAAAAAGATACTCTGTTACAATTTTCTCACTATAAAGAGTGTTAATTCATATAATTCTTCTTCTTAAGATGAGTGTCCCTAATTGACACTCCAAAGTAAGAATCCCGGAAATGTAAATGTAATCCAACCGAGAAGACTGAACAATAGTACTACGAGTAACATTTTATATTTTACGTCCCGAGAACTATCGTTTAAACTTCAGTGTTCAAAGTCTTAAACCCTACATAAACCATTATGGGTCCGATAATTATGAAATGATAATAGGTCTCAGGGTCGAATTTTTTCTTATTAGAAGGTTTTACCGTGTTTTGTATGGAATGTTTTCTTATCTTGAATTCCTAGTGTATAACAACTTTATTCTCAGAGAGAGGTTGGTTCGTGATCTTGGAACATGGACGTCCTCCGTAAGGTATGTATCCACGGGAATGACGTTTTCCTTTACTTTTAGTACCCAAATATAAACCTCCTTATTTCACTTCACTTCATTTCAGCGAGTCAGCACAGGCTGAGAAACGCTGGGGAACCTGACATCGGATGGTCCTAGGAGACAGGTACCCTAAAAGGTCCGTTCTTATGACCTCACCTAACGGTAAAGGAAGAGGTCCTCTAGAAGGGTTGGGTCCTTAGCTTGGGTTCAGAGGGTGTACCATCCGTCTGTGAAATGGCAGACTATCTCCAATTATTAAGTTCTTAGGAGGTCACTTCCGAAATGAGTCCCCTGTGTTTCAATAGATGTTGTACCATCGTCGTCATTTATATAGAAATGAACTAATATATTCACCTGTACCTTAAACGGTAGTTACCTTCACCCAACGGACATCGTATAAAGGTAACGTTCTCAAGTATTTTTATTAAATATGTTTTAGGTCTCTGTTACGAAGGAGGAATATTTTGTTCTTTATGATTAGTCATGATAAATAATGAAGTCTATTATTTTTATCATACTTTGTAAAAGTCATCCTCGACATCATCCTTAGACTTAAGAAAGTATCTTATAAGATTCCCCTAACCTCTTCTCGGTACTCAAAGGAAAGTCTAAACTTTAAGACATTAGAAAAATACTATATAACTACTATTAGATATGGTATATTTTTATTTTATTTTTGTCAAACTTTGACGGTTTTGGATATATATATATATATATATATATTAACTAGTAGATGTCAAACAATTACGTCAAGAATTCAACAATTCTGTGCAGGACACCTTTATAAAATTAATGGAAAGTACACAGGAAAACACACTTTAGTGAACCTATGTAATGAGGATTTGGACAAAAGGGTGAAGATTTTACCTATGTGAGGGAGGACCCTGACAATCCTTCTAACTAAACTTTATCATTTCGTAATTCAGAATGATTTTAAGAGAGACGTTAACAATTAGTGAAATGGATAATATCAAGAAGTTTAATAGTTCACATTAGAACTATTAAAAAACGATGAAATTTTAAATAAAAATAAATAAAAATTGTGTGTTCGTAAGATAACAATAATATCCAAGTATTTCACTTTAATCTCCTGTAATAATTATTTTAAGATTTTATGTATTTTTAGAAAAATTTCCCTTACGAAACTGAGTCTACTATTTTCTCAGTTACGTCCTCTGGACCCAAGTCAAGAACCCAGTCTTTATAGGAGACCTCTTCCCTTACCGATGGGTGAGGCCATAAGAACGACCTCTTAAGGTACCTGTCCCCTCGGACCACACGACGGCAGGTACCCAAACGTTTCTCAGTCTGTGTTGACTCGCTGATTGTGAAGTGTTTAGAAAAATCAATTTTGATAAAGAGTTATTTTCATTACTGAGAAATATTTAGTTAGTATTGAAAAAAAAGGGAAAATTATTCTTGACTATAGGTAAGAAATATTAAGAAAAGTTAACTATATCTTTACGGTCGTATCACGTCCTCATTTCTCACACACTAGACATCGGTTTGAGGAACCCAAATATGAGTCAAGATGATGAATGATCAACATACTAGTAGTCCTTTATAGAATTAAAGAGACACGAAGTCAAAGTAGTATATTTCATACATATTATCACAACGAAAGAGAACCTCAACAACACTCTTAATTTACTCCATTACATATATTTCGTACACCGTCTCTCGACTCTTGTATGATTCGGTTGAAAGAAATGACACCAGGAAATACCTTCAAAGATTAGGTAAAGGACAATGAAGGAGGTCCTATCAAAGATGAAGGATTATGTTTCTTCAAAAGAATTGGTAGACCTGATAGTTCTTAGAATGAGAGATCTAAATTGGAAGGTCTACTAAGACGTAAACGTGTACTAAAACACCGGAGATCTCACATCAGGAGTCCCCGGCATAAGGTAATTGATCTTCTAGACCTTCAGGGGTACAATGATTCTCCACATAGAACTACTGTAAACATCACTGGAGCCGTACGTAGAGCGTTGATGGAGGGTCACGAGGTCGCGTTCCTCTGACGAAGGAAGATCGGAATATCAAAACCAAGGTAAAGGAAGAGACGGTTACAACAAGAGAAATTGGAAGGGTACGAGTGAAGAGAACAGTAAGTCTGATGGTGTTTGAAGGAGGTGGTGCGATTGCCTTGATTTCATCGGAGTACTCAGGACGCATTGTGTAGTGGCCAAAAATAAACAGACGTAAAGGGCTACTAAAAGTACTAAAAAAACAATTTACATAAACATAGAGGGGTAGGATTTAAATCGTTCACCGGTGTAGACTGAATAAGTGAATGATGTCATAAAAGTCGTATAAAAGTGGATGCTTGATACGTTATGTATAAATAACTTACGTATTTATTTTTGCTACTCAGTAAATGAAGTTCATTTTACCGTCTCGGTAAAAGTATATAGATCTTATGGAAAGGGTGTAAAGAGATAAACAGTTTTACCATGAGTAAGGATAAGACACTTCAAGAAATTCGAAGTGTGTTCTTTTTGAAATAATGAGAAGGTACACGAGGATACTATATATTGAAGGAATTTACGTTTCCGAAAACAATCTATAATAAACTATTCTCTTTTATGAACCCACAAACCGGTTATGATCCGACATTGTCAAAAGATTATCCAGAGTGGGGTATATCGAACTTCCTTTAAGAAAACGAAAAGATTTTCTGAAAAAAAAAAAATTCTACTCGACTCTTCGTAATGCAAGTATTACACCTTTTCCTTACGTACCCAAATAATATATCGAATATAGAAGTATTTTTGAATGTTTTAGATTTCATACAAGACCCAAAATTGTAAGTCAATGGAAATTGATTTTTGAATCTCCTTCGGAAACTATGTACACTGTTTTACATTGCCAAGGACCGTTTCACACGTAAGACGAAAACTGTTAGATAAATAGTAGTAAACAAATGGTGAAATCACAAGGTGCGTGAGGACGACTCCTCGTCAGAAAAGAAACAGATCTCCAACGATTGTTTTTGACACATGAATTAGAGGTAAACGAGAACATTTATCGAGATCACGTGTTAGAATTAAGTAAGTGAAAACACTGTTTTGTTTTGACTAATAATATCCCATCCATCACCTTTATGGTAACGGAAATTCCGTTACCGTGGGGCGAGGTCATGAGAACGAGCCTTTTAGGGTACCTGCCTCCTCGGACCACCCGACGTCAGGTACCCCAGCGCTTCTCAGCCTGTGTTGACTCGTTGAAGTGAAATGAAAAGTGAAAGTACGTAACCTCTTCCTTTACCGTTGGGTGAGGTCACAAGAACGGACCTCTTAGAGTCCCTGCCCCCTCGGACCACTCGACGACAGAGACCCCAGCGTGTCTCAACCTGTCCTGACTTCGCTGAATCGTCGTCGTCGTCGTCTCCTTTATGTCTCTCGTCCTTTGTCAGAAATGAGAATACCTCCATGACATAATAGTTTAGGGAAGTACATACAAACCTCGATCCCACCCTGACTTTCTTCGAGTCACTTATTGTTACCTATAAAATTTACGAGTCTCTTAGATAAACGAGTTTTGAACTCTGATATCGACGTCCCTTACCGTTATTTTGTGTATAGACTTGGAGGGACAACGTTCGTCCCTCCTCCCAGTCCTTTAAGAGAGTTCTCATCCGTTTCGAATTCAACTAAGAAGTTAAGTCCACCTCGATTGGTTCAACTCGTTAACATAAGAATGTCGGGACCGACAACTCGTTTTACATGTTAGGACCTCAACGGCTATGTAAAATATCACTATGACTGAAAGACAAAAGAGTCCAGGAGAAAGAGAAATAAAATACACGTCGGTAACACTCGTAAGAAAAGGAAACTCAAAACAAAGTTATAACTCTTCTAAGATTACAAAGACTAGGAACCGTCTTTCTCTTGTTAAAGGTTTATCTTAGATGGAACTTTTGTCTTGAGGTAATGTACTTTCAACAACTGTGAACTTTCCGAGTGTGTGAATCTTCAGAAAGATCCGACACACTCAAATGTTTGCATAACTAATCAATGGGGTACTGATGTCTGGAGTGTCGGTGAAGGAAAACACGTATAAGGACCTTATCGTGACTAAATGTACATTCTCTAAGAAAAAAAAAAGGAAAGGAAAAAAAAAAAAACTCCTTTCTGGTACGGGATATGTCCGAAGGGTCCACCGAGTCACTATTTCTTAGAAGAACGGTTGAGTCCTCTGGACCCACGTCAGGAACCCAGTTCTTCTAGGGGAGCACCTTCTTTACCGTTGGGTGAGGTCATAAGAACGGATCCTTTAGGGAACCTGTCTCTTCAGACCTCCCGAGTTTTCACGTGTTAGAATTAAGTACCCTAGTGTTCTCAACCTGTGTTGACTCACTGACTCGTACGTACGGGTGTACGGGATAGGCGGAATTTAAAAGATCGAGAACAGTTTATGTATAATTTTAGAGTCATTATCAGAAACTAACTTGTTTATAAAACAATAAAATGGTTTACAACTAAAGTACCATAAAATACCATTTATAATTAATACGTGGTCCTATGAGTAATTATAAACGTACAACACTAAACTCAAACCCCCATAAAGAAGTTGTAATAATTGTGTTCGTTTCCGAGAAGTGAAGTGAAATCCCCTAGATCGTATTCGAAATGTAGAAAATAGGGTGTGTCATTAAACAATTATTGGTTAGAGGGAAACTGACAATTGTAATTTTTTGTGTCACCTTTCCACCTCTTCTTTACCTCTACTAGATTTATTATAACCTTTAATTACGAAACAGATTTATAATGTTCCGACTCTGTGTTTCTTGACATATGTTGGTGACACGAGACCAACCATTTAGACAAAGAGTGTCCCTACGTCAGATCGTTAAGCTTTTGAGATAATACACATATGACGTACGCACGATTCAACGAAGTCAGCACTGGTTACCAAACACTGGGATAACTGACATCAGGTGGTCCGAGGAGACAGGCACCCTAAGAAATCGGTTCTTACGATCTCACGCAACAGTACGAGAGGATGTCCCATAGAAGGAGTGGACCCCTGACTTGGATGCAGAGGATACAAAGGACGTAACGTTCACCTAAGAAATGACGAATCGGTGGTCCCTCCGGGTACACATATGATCCCACGTTGTCTGAAGAGTTAAATTTTCGTGTTAGATGTTCATCTCTTAATACAACCACCTGTTTTGACTTCCAAATTCGGGTCTTACGTCGGAGAGCCTATCGAGACTCTCTAACGAGTTGCCCGATTCACCCTTCGGTCCTATATATCCTCGAAAACGTTGTTTCTGGTTCATCCTTGAAGTTTTCTAAAGACAATCAATCCCTTTTGGTCTATAGAGTTCAATGACTTCAATCACGAGAAAAATACACACCCTTCTACGTTTTCAGACCCGAGGAACTGTGACTAGGAAACCATACGTGCGTCGAGAGACCCCGGTCATAGAACACAAAAGGGTAGGACTCAGAGGTACCCCACGTGACGACCCCCGCCGACATCACCGACCACCGAGGTATCGTCGTAGGACAAAGATAGGACTCAAGAGAGTCTCGAGTGGAAGACCAGTCGACATTACACTACCGAACTATGACATTTGTTGTAGGAAACAAATGACTATACCGTTCATTGTAAACAAAGTGAGTGTCCAATTATACAACATTTATATCTTGTGGTTTGAAGAATAACAGCTTTTTCTTCAATATTCATTCGTTCGCCTTTACGATCTTACTTGTAGTCATTGTGATGTCATCGTCATTCGTGTCGTTCGTGGGTCTATAATTAAAGATTTATAGTGTGAGGTTAATTTTTTTTTTTTTGACCTGAGGAAACTTTTTGCCAATGAAGATCCTGACTCCGTTCCCTCTATCTTCTACTCGGACCACGTAGAATATCACCATCTTTCGTCGTTCACAATCAGTTAACACAGACTCTGGGGTACCTGTCATGGAGTGACTCGAGGAGACAGGTACTCTAAGAGGTTCGTTCTTATGACCTCACCCAACGGTAAAGGAAGAGGCCCCCTAGAAGGACTGGGTCACTAGCTTGGGCCTAGAGGACGTAACGTCCGTCTAAGAAATGGTACACTCGATGGTCCCTTCGGGGTCTTTCGTTGTTTCACGAGGCATTTACTTATTTTTCATATACTCGTAGTGTTTTCTTGTGGACACGGTTGGACTTTCTGAAGGGTTACCGGTTTCAACTTTGTCGACCTTGTCGTTTTCGTTAATATCACAATACATTATTAAGTTGTTATTTTATTTCTAGAGGTTTAGGTATTACGATATTTATTGATTAACTTATTTATTTATTCTCAAGTTCACTATTGATGTCCTTACCTTCTTTATCTTTTTGGTGGTGATCTCATGGTATCATTAATAACGAAGTCCCTACTAGGTGTCTACCTACGATTCTAGTCATCCGTTTGAAGTTCCTCTCTTTCCTACAAATGTATTGGGGTTTCATAGAGGGAGTCTATACATAATTAATAAGACCACCAAAATTGTATACAGGTTTTGGATAAATTATTAGGAGGGACGTCCCCTTCGAATTAAGAGAAGTGGAACTTGTACTCACACCTGTACAACTAAACAAAGATGGTTTATCCTCTCACCTCTTCCGACCGTCCGTACCGGAGTACCTCACTAGTTCAGTGGTGATAGTCATTATTCGGTACAGCCGTAGTACCCTACTAAGTTACTCTACCGCAAGAAAGGGGTTTCGGATTGAAGTCTGATTAGAATTGCTTTTCGTCCGTTCGGATCTGACTCCTTATCAGATGTTTTATGGACGAGTCACAAGGAGTTTTCAGTTCGAGTACTTTCTGTTTTTAACTCTTTGACAGTGTTTGACCCAATTCCTCTATACTACTGATTTACGTTGCACCATAAGACCCTACCTAGGATCTTCTCTTATTCTTATAATGTTCATTTTCTTCTACCACTTACAGATTAGTTCAGACGTCCAGTCTATTACCATAAAAACTATTTTCTGGTACGAACATATTCTATAATTGTAATTCTCTTTAATTCCCTTAAGAGACATGAGAGGAACGTTGAGAAGACATTTAGATTTTATTAAAGTTTTATTTTTCAATTTCTTTGATCATCTTCGTAAAACATAGATAAAAGATCGTATCCAATTCGTAAGGTGTTGTAAAAAATTTACTTAATGAATTAGATAAACTGACACAGAAGGAACCGAAAATACACTAAGGTCTTGAAGATAACTCGGTAGGAGATTCATGTACACCGTTTCACTTTTTTCACCTTCACAACGACAGTACAAACTAAGAAACACTGGGGTACCTCACATCAGACGGTCCGAGGAGACAGGTACCTTACGAGATCCGTTCTTCCGACCTCACCCAACGGTAAGGAAAGGGGTTCCTTAGAAGGACTAGGTCCCTAACTTGGGTCCAGAGGACGTTATGTGTGTCTAAGAAACGACAGACCCGGTGGTCGCGATATACACCTGAAAAATATTAAGGTAGGAAAACACCGAAGGTAGAAGGATTATACCGGGTATAAAGGGATGGACTGTGTAGGAAGGAAGAAGTTTTACGTCAAGTTTATAATGGAAAGATACTTCAAAGGGTTCATAGATATTTAGAAAGATTTATATAAAAACGTGAATACTCTAGTATGGACTATGTAATCAAAAGAGTGATAAATTTTTACGTTCAAAAGATTTTCCTTCTCGGTGTAACAACATAAAAAATTAAGAATTAAATTGTGGGTTTCTGACATTTCCAAACTATTTCAAAGGTACCTACTTTTTTATTTTCCTGTTTACTGACTAACAAGACTCATAGACTGAACAAATAATATAGGGTAATATTCAATAACCTCACTTTATAAGCACAAACAGGAAATAAATTTGTCACAAAAAACAAAAGAATGGAGTGTTCTTGGGTATTGTTTAAAGTAAAATATATATTCACTAGTGGAATGTTAAGCCAAATTTTTCCAGTAAATGGTGACGTGTCAATCCCGAAGATCGACAGAAAGGTCGTCCCACCTCACTTCCCACTAGTAGATGGTACTAGAAAAGTAAGTGACCCCGATAAACCACTCCTTAAAATTTGATAAAAAGTCCGATCGAATGGAACTAGGAAACGATCTCCTCACTAAACGAGTGAAAATTTTATAAACGGTTATGTCTCGACACAAGGAGTAGGATCTTTTTGTTAAAACTTGTTAAAAATACAAGGAGAGATGTCATTGTTATTTTATACAACGGTGTGAATCCCGTAGAATAGAATAAATACCCTGTTTACTCTACGACTGACTGAAGTAAGAATCTGTCTATAAGAAGGTTAATAAAGAACAGTTTTCTGTCCACTATTTTATCAACTAATCAACTTCATACCATCTGAGTGAATAATAATATGTATACTATATAATAATAAATAAAGAGATAATTACTTAAATTTTATAGTTTTTAAAAATAAAGGAAATTTTTCTATCACTGACTTGTTTTGTTATATAATTGTTATTCTCTTCAATTCCCTTAAGAGAAAAATCGAATCTTTTTAGTTCGGTAATTTACCTTACTAAATAACAACTTAAAAATGAACTTTATATCTGAATCCTTTAAGTACACTTAAATGTACTGTTTCAGGTCTCATAGTTACAACTTACTATTAAAACACAACATAGTAGTGAAAATACTAAATATAACCAAGTATAATATCATTAATAAGAATAAATCACAGGACAAGTGAGACAAAATAAGTATGTGATTTATTAATCAATTTTACGTAAAGAAATGTTTACGTACGCAAAATAGAACTATCGAGAATTTAGATAGATGGGTGGACATCTACAACGTAGAACCTCTGACGAAGATTATAGTCAATAAGTAGGTGTAAAGGTAATAAAAATACTGTATCAATATGAAACGGTTAGAATATTTTGACTTCGACGGTCTATTTATAATTCACGTAACCTACCATCATCTAATAATTTTGATCCAGGAGAGTATTTTAAACTTGAATCAATTAGTTACAATATCAGACCTCCAATTAAAATATTTCAATTAAATTTATAAAGAACGTATTTTTTTGATATATCACCCATAATGTAAGACATGTGTACACAGTACCTTATACACACGATTAAATGTACACAGAATTTAAATATCTTTAAATTCGAGTTAAAATTGTATATAACTGTTTAATAAGAGTACTCAAATGTAGATCTTTAAAACGGGCAATCTTTAAGTTCCTTTGATTTCTACTAGTGGTAGGTCACTTATAGACACATAGTCGGTGAAAACATGTAACTTGGTGTAAACGTATCGTTGTTGGGTCGTACACTCGTAGCAATAGATGGTCTGTCTCAGAGGTTCCTCTCCTCTATTGATGGGACTTCCATTCACCGTCCTCTGATGTTTTTGGTTAACAATCCGAGGATTCGGTTGTGTGGAAGATAAGAGTCAAATCTTCGTCCTCATGATTCCGAGATCACAAAATAAGAATATTCTTTGCATTTTAGTGGACTCCAGAGAGTCTGGTTTTGAAAGACCCAACACTTTAAATCAATGGAATAATGTTACATGCCATACCAGTTCCGACTTTGACTTATCCGTAAATAACACATAGAAGATCTTAAGTTCGTGATAAGTTCGAATTATATAAAATAGAACTGAAAAATTGTGTCCTAAGACTCAGTCACGATAGAACTAAAGTGTGTACTCTTTTGTATTGAGGTTCTATCCAATAATACACATCTGGGGTCTGACCAACTTCCATATCATAACCCCATGTTTGATCCACAACAACTCATGTTGAGAATACAAAAAATTTTCACGTTTGATGTCTGTGAGTTTTCCTCAAGATTTAAACTGTTTTCTCCGTCGACTTTCACGTCCCATAATCCCAAGGGATCTCTTTGTGTGAAGTGAAAGTGAAAAGTGAAGGTACGTAACCTCTTCCTTTACCGTTGGGTGAGGTCGCAAGAACGGACCTCTTAGGGTCCCTACCTCCTCGGACCACCCGACGGCAGATACCCCAACGTGTCTCAGCCTGTGCTGACTTCGCTGAATCGTCGTCGTCGTCGTCTCTTTGTCTTAGTTATCCTCTATGTCTCTACCTGTCTATCTACTGTCTACTAGTCGTCGACGAAACCACCGAGTCACCATTTCTTAGACGAACGGTTACGTCCTCTGTGTCCTCTACGTCGAAGTTAGGAACCTAGTCCTTCTGGGGGATCTCTTCCTTTGTCGTTGGGTGAGGTCATAAGAACGGACCTTTTAGGGTACCTGTCTCCTTGGATCTCCCGATGTCCGGTACCCCAGTGTTTCTCAGCTGAGCTGACTCGTACGGATCTATCTATTTATGTGTGTGTGTATGTATCTAACTTTACTATAAACCGTATTCCTTAACTGAGTGTGTCAATACCTCCTACTCTTCATGGTGTTAGACAGTAGACAGTTGGGCTCTTGATTCCGTCGACCACCGTATTTAAGGTCAGAGTCAGACTTCCGGATCCTGTCCTTGTGTCAGGGTCAGGTCATAGTCCTTTGGACACAGAGTTGAGTAGTCAGTCCGTCTTCTCTTAAGTCAGGAGGAGATGGAAAAGTAAGAGATAAGTCCGAGAGATTTCTGACTCTCGGGTGGGTGTAATCCCTACCATAAGACGAAATGAGGCAGGCAATAAAGTTTACGATTAGATAAGACCTTTGTGGGGTATCTGTATGGATCTTTTCAAATTGGTACATAAACCCGTAAGGTCGGTGCAACTGTTTATTTTAATTGGTAGTATATGTCTTTTAAAAGTTTTTAATAGTTGATCTTTTTAGTCTACTAAAAACGTCTTTAAATAGTTTCTAGTTCAATTTGAGATACGATAACAATTTAGGGGGGTTATATCGTAACTAATTCATAACTATTACTTTCTATAGAGGACAATTCTACCATGAACGATATCAGTAGGTAATATATTGTGAATTTCTCCTCTAGATTTTATTCATAACTGATTTTATATATAATGACACCTTTTAAGACTTTGTCTACCCTTATGGTCTGGTGGACTGGACGGAGAACTCTTTGGATATACGTCCAGTCCTTCGTTGTCAACTTGACCTGTACCTTGTTGTCTGACCAAGGTTTATCCTTCTCCTCATTCAGTTCCGACATATAACAGTGGGACGAATAAATTGAATATACGTCTCCTTGAATATACGTAGCACTCTTTGCGACCCGACCTTCTTCGTGTTCGATCTTAGTTCTAACGGCCCTCTTTATAGTTATTGGAGTCTATACGTCTACTGTGATGGGAATACCGTCTTTCACTTCTCCTTGATTTTTCGGAGAACTACTTTCACTTTCTTCTCTCTCTTTTTCAACCGAAGTTCGAGTTGTAAGTCTTTTGATTCTAGTACCGTAGGTCAGGGTAGTGAAGTACCGTTTATCTACCCCTTTGTCACCTTTGTCACAGTCCGAAATAAAAACCCCCGAGGTTTTAGTGACGTCTGCCACTAACGTCGGTACTTTAATTTTCTGTGAATGAGGATCCTTCCTTTCAATACTGGTTGGATCTATCGTATAAGTTTTCTCTCTGTAATAAAACGGCTGATTCCAGGCAGATCAGTTCCGATACCAAAAAGGACACCAGTACATACCTACACTCTCGACCTGACACTTCTTCCGACTCGTGGCTTCTTAGCTACGAAAACTTGACACCACAACCTCTTCTGAGAACTCTCGGGGAACCTGACGTTCCTCTAGGTTGGTCAGGTAAGACTTCCTCTAGTCGGGACCCTAAAGAAACCTTCCTTACTACGATTTCGACTTTGAGGTCATGAAACTGGTGGAGTACGCTTCTCAACTGAGTAACCCTTTCTGAGACTACGACTCTCCCTAACCCCCGTCCTCCTCTTCCCCTACTGGCTCCTACTCTACCGACCTACCGTAGTGTCTGAGCTACCTGCACTCAGACTCACTTGAGGCCCTCTAACACTACCTGTCCCTCCGGACCACACGACGCTTAGTACCCCAGTGTTTCTCAGTCTATGTTGACTCGTTGACTTGACTTGACTAACTTTTATATAAAGATCATATAGATTAGAAGTAATTTTAAATATGTTTTTTCAGTGTCTGAAACTTATTATTACTATTATTACTAATAAAATGAAGGTTTATTACAACCAAAGAAACCGTCTTCTGATATTAATGTTACATAGTTTGTAGACCAAATTCTTTTTATTTTAAATATACATAAGGTTAAAGAGTATGAGACATCTCTTTTATAAACCATCTATTAAAAACAAACAAACAAAAAGTAGATTTATCAGGTGATTACGTATGTTTCGTGGGTATTCCAAAAATTATAGTACCGTGACCCCCCAACGTTAAAACTTACCATTTGACTGTTGATTTTATAGTTGTAGGTCGGAATGAAAGTACTATTAAAATTATTTGATCGTCTACAAATGTTTTGATTATTTGGCAAAATAGACTCCACCACACCCTAGTATAGACAATCTTAATCTCATCTACAACCATCAAATTAAGGAGTTAAAGGAATTCCGTCGACCCAGGGGTCCTTCGTCTCTTTTAATCGTTTCTAGATTCTCGACAAACATTACCTCGGTCAGTCTTACCTCTTAAGATACTTTATTTGGTATCGAGAAAGAGTAAAGAATTTAGTTAAGGAATTTAATCAAATCCGGTTGAGAATCTTATTGTTCTCTTGTAACTGAATTTCTCTTAATCGAAGTAAATCAAGTTCAAATTCACTTCTGAACTACCTTTTATTTGATATAGTGACTGTATTTATTAGGATAGTATAGACAATTTAAAGGTTTTTGTATCTCGAGTCACTTAAACCTTCTTTTATGATTATACGGACGACTATTTTCGACAAAATTTACACCAGAATTTAGTAAGCTACGGTTATATACCCCTTCTATTTAAAGATCCTACTCATAAATTTGTAGTACTAAATTAAAATATAACAATTTTTTCTTTTTCTAGTGTCACAGTATCTCGTTTACTGTCATGTCTTATTGTCTTAAGAGACCTTCCGTTTAGATAGTATGTAAACCTGTTATTGGTTTATTGGACACTTTTCAACGAAACGGTTTATTTACAGTCGAAAATTCAACGATACCATTAATGATATGAACAATCTCCATAAATCCTCTACGACTTAAGGAACACGTATTACTTGAAAATACTTCTCATAAGATTCGTCAGACCAAAATTTTTTTGATTAAACAAAAATGAGACGTATTAACTACAAACTCAAGTCGCATCTTTATTTGAGTGAACCATTTAACTTTCCTGTACTTTTCTAACTCACTTTCTAAAATTTCAAGTTCTGTTTTCCTTCTCTAACGGAAAATATTATAAATACGGAAGACGAAAAGACAATTGACGTATCACGAAAATCCTACAATAAGTTAGACTTAATAATAGGTCTTTGTCGTTTTTTTTCACTCGCAACGGAACGTCGTGTTAAGATGACTCGAAATTGGAAACCCGAATTAAAATGTAACCCTCACTTTGGGTGTGAATTAAAAAATGATTAACGATGTAGAGTGTCCTCGTTTCCTGATTTAATACAAGAGAAAAGGATCGACGGAAGTATCGCTTAACTGGGTCTAATAAACTCTACGACACTGACCTCTCACCCCTCCCCTCTACTCCCCTGAGACTGAACGGCACCCAGAAAAATCTTCAATAAATGTCGGACTTTTATAAGAGGTTTCTCTTCTCGGTCACCCCCTTACTGTTTATTTTAAGGTAATGCAACTCATATCCAATTATACCGTCGGTTTTCAATTAGACGGGTTCTAGACTCCCTGACTACAAATCCGCTCTAGGTCGTCACAACAACTTCTCAGTTTTCCTAAGAGACTCTCGGTCACTACTCCTGAGACTCCAAGTCTCAATCCTCTGGTTGATGTCCATTCCGTTAGCGACCTTTTAATCTATTGTACTATTTTGGGTCAGCGACCCTTTGTATTACCGGTAAGTAATTGTCTCTCTTATCGTTTTACACATTACCCCCTATTTCTTTTAACCTGAGTCTCATCCCTTGTGTGAATATTTTGGGAACACTGGAACAGTTCAATCAATAGAGTGATTGGTAGGATACCCAGTGATTGTTATCACTAACGGGGTTCCCCCAAAGGACTCCTAACTCAAGTATGTTCATTTTAAATCCTGTCACGGATCGTATATAAATCACAAGACATTCACAACAAAAACAACAATGTCCCCTGTCAAAATTTTATTTGAGTTAGAAACCCCCAGATCTGATATTACTTTCTTGTTTAAAGACCCCTGTACCTCCATGACCGGAGTAATTCATCGACGGGATTACCTTAAAAGTAAGGGTGGACGGATCTGGTTTTTAACCAACCCGTACACCTTATCTTAAATCGGACTCCACAAATGGTACAGACTGAGACTGATGAGTGACTTTGGTGGTCCAGACTAACGAGTGGGAAACCGACGTAAAAGACCTACGTTGTGACTCACCGACGTACGAGATCGTCTTCAACTGTCAAAAAAGACTCTGTGTCTTTACACAGAAAAGGACACTGAAACATATCAAGAAAGTATAAGGGTTTACATATGTTAATAACTTATCAAGTCATAAACCATCCCTTATTATTTCTAGTGTTTCATTAAATCTTGTACGAACCGTATTGGGTTTAAGATTTTCCGCATTATCCTCTCGGTAACACATTTTTCAGATTGACGAAGACTTGTTACTGTTACTAGGATCTTTGTCGTTGATCGTATCTTAGTCCTCGAGAAAGAGTAGGGGTAAGGAAAATTCTTGAGACGAAGGAGAAGGACCTTGCGGAACGAAGGTGATCAGTGACTCCTCTGTGGACCACGTACGAGTCAGTGAGTCAACACAGACTGAGAAACACTGGAGTATCCGACATGTGGTGGTCCGAGGAGACAGACACACTATAAGGGCCGTTCTTGTGACCTCACCCAAAGGTAAAGGAGGAGACCCCCTAGAAGGGGTGGGTCCCTAGTTTGGGTACAGAGGACGTAGGGAACGTAACCGTCCATCTAAGAAATGGTGACTCGGTGGACCCTTCGGGACCCGTTATAGATGAGCATCAATTTATGAAGGTATCGTTCACAAAGAGAGGGAGGTCCATGTTAATTACCAAAAGAAAAACCTTAGGGGTTCTTTGTGAAATGGTTAGAGATGACCTCTTGAACGGTACACCATAAATAATGACTAATAATTGTTTTGAGAGTGTAGGTATGTACTGGTGACCTTCTTGGTATTGGAACTGATCTACCTGGAACCAACTGTTTCATTACAGAGACGAAAAATTATACGACAGATCCAGTACATACCTACACTCTCAACTAGATATTTCTTTCGACTTGTGACTTCTTAACTACGAAAAGTTGACACCACAACCTCTTCTGAGAACTCTCAGGGAACCTGACGTTCCTCTAGGTTAGTCAAGTAGGATTTCCTCTAGTCAGGACCCACAAGTAACCTTCCTGACTACAACTTCGACTTTGAGGTTATGAAACCGGTGGACTACACTTCTCGACTGAGTAAACTTTTCTGGGACTACGACCCTTTCTAATTCCCGTCCTCTTCTTCCCCTGCTGTCTCCTACTCTAACAACCTACCGTAGTGACTGAGTTACCTGTACCCAAACCCATTTGAGACCCTCAACCATTACCGGTCCCTCCGGACCGCACGACGTCAAGTACCCCAGCGTTTCTCGACTTGTGTTGACTTCGTGACTTGACTTGACTTGACTAATTGTTTTGAAGAGGAGATGATCTATCACAGGAGGGACTCCAGTCTCTTAAGAACAACGACAAAATTGTCGATATCGCTCTATATTAAACATATTTTCAAGTGGGTGACCCTAACGCCAAATAAACTGTAAAATAGGAGTTGGGAGTTCTATCAGGACCAGACGATATCTTATTCGGAGTTATTTAGAAACGACTTCTTACCTCGGGGGTAACTCCTCAGTTCTAAAGACCCCCTGTGCTTCGTCTGTGCTTTGTCTACGTAGGGTCAATTGACCAAACAGATGTCCCAGTTCAACCATCTACTCCAACAGGTGACAGTGAGAGCGAGTCAGACTTAGGGAAGAAAATTTCTTACATGGAAGTTTATCTCCTCTTCCGGGACGAAGTGGTTTCCACTGAGGAACGGACTTTAACGTCTCCTGAGTATTTACTTAATCGAAGTCCTGGAATGATGATCCGAGTCGTGCGATAGAAGTCAATGACTTTTACCCACTTTGTCTTGCTTGATGGGACAGAAAAGGAAAAATTATTCTCCTGTCCAACAAAATCCCTATATCTCTTGTTACCTAACGCTTTGTAAGTACTTAATTTGGAGATTTGTATTTTTTTAATCAATGACATATAATCACTAATGTCCCCTCAGGTCAAAACGGGGTGGTCACGACTTCTCGAGAAAACTACTACGATCTATTTAATATATTAGTTATTCATGTCCCTTGTGACAAATGATGAAAATATAAAAGGAGGCTTACGAAGTTTATTTCCGATATACTCTTACTTACAGCGTATCATTGATGGTAAATCCTCTTTTCTTTGACTACAGCTGACAGAATATAAATATTCATTTTGTTTTTTTCTATTTACACACTTAAAATTTTTAATATGGGGATTATTTTTGGAAGACAAATTAAGGTGGTACTACCATTTTGATGTATATATAGAAGTGATAGGTTCATTTTTTATATATAAAATCAAAATAATTATTTTAACATCAAAATCTTTACTTTTATGGATTTAATTGAAGTATTATTTATAAATCTCACTTCTGCTGTTACCTTTAAAGACTTTTGGTACAAGATAGAAGTTTTTCGATTAAAGAGAAGTATCGATAGTATTTACAGTTATTAAGATTGTCAACGCAAACAGATTTGTCGATTATGTAAACCTTTGTTAAAAGAACCTTTGGAGTAGACATATATTACTTCTCTATGGGAAAGACATTGATTCTCGTTTTTCAGTATATTGTTTTGACTTATGTTTATTAGATCATAACATTTTTAAATTTAGTTCGAAATACTTTTGTACTTCTAAAAGGGACCACCGAGTCACCGTTTCTTAGATGGACGTCATGTCTTCTGTACCCAAACTAGGGACCCAGTCTTTCAGGGAACGTCCTCCTTTACCGTTAGGTGAGGTCATAAGAACGGACCTTTTAAAGTACCGGTCTCTTCGGACCACCCGATGTCAGACACCCCACCGTTTTCTCACCCTGTGCTAAATCGCTGATTTGTTGTTTTACCTTCATACTTCTACTACACAATATTGAAATTCTCTCCTTATCTTTCTTACTGTTACAATCATCACACAGATTTCAATGTACCCAATAACAGTCTCTGTTGCTGTTTTCGTCTCTGATTATCGTAGTCTCAGATTATCGACGTCAGTAAATTCTAATAGGTTAAATTCAGTAGACAGATCAAGAACTCAAGAGAGAGGTCGAAAAGGGAAACTCAACAGAGAAAGTGGGAACTTATGACAGTCGTTGTCTCAAATGATCAGAGATTCTCTTTGTAAATTAGGAACTGTTGTTTATAATAACAATTATCTAGTGGGGAATCTACTCTTCTTCACAAAAGAGATAGTATAGATGGGTAAGGAGAAACAAGATCGAAAACCTCAGAACTTTTTGCTCAGTTTATGGAAAATTTGAACTCTCAAGACGATCAATAGTTCCTGTCGACTAACAAAGAAAATATTTGATTTTAAAGAAAAACTAATTCTCCGACAAAAAAAATCATTTTATATAACACAAGAGGAATAGTTTTTGAATCTTTTAATCCGTTCTTGTCTTAAGTAAGTCAATGGGTAGTCACTGGAAAGAATTAATACTCACATAATCATCAATGGAGGAGTATCCAAAATAGGAACCACATCTATAATTAAAATGACACAAGTTTTTAAAAAGGGACTAATCGTGTCTAGAATTATACGAATAAAACGTATTATAATTAAAGCTTATGTAAAATAAAATAAATTCACCGTGTGAAAAATAATTCATCTATAAATCGAGAACTAACTACTCGACTGTTACTGATCAAAAATTCAGAACTTCAGAAAGGTCAAAAAGGGTTGTTATACAACCCTCTATAAAAAGGAAAACACATATGTAGTAGTGGACGAAATATTTTATGTTGAAATCTTTTATGTTGAGATTCTATCTAAGAACCCTCTCTATAAGTACCCCATTTCCCGAACTTGGAAAGTTTTCTGGTCATGTGTAAAAATGTCAAGGAAAGGTGAAAGTTGATAGTGGTCGTTAAATTGTTCTCTTTATAAAAGTGACACAGGAAGGACCATGACCAGTAAGAAAATATATATTATACTAGTGTCAACCGTACGTTACATAGACAGAATGACCATCTGAAGTATTAATATCTCCAGTCATTTCATCTTACGTAAAAGTTTACTATAGAAGGTCAATATAAAGGATAAGAACCTTCTTCGACAAGAAAAATAAAAGAGAATCACTAAAAAGAAAAGATAAATTATTTGAGAAGAGTCAGTATAAATCAAAATTATCAAGAGGATCAATAAAATAGAAAATTAAAAGATGTAATACAAAATTATGATTCCTAAAAACTTAAGATACATACGTATGGTACTCAGAAGGAATATCAGTAAAGAGGTGATAAAAAACGAATTTTTTAAGAAGGGGTGACTTTCCTAACTAATTGTAAATAACTACGAAAGGGTAGTAAAACAAAGTTATAAGTTGAAAATTTACGTTAAGTTAGTAAGAGTACCACAAGGTTTTATTAATAAAGGTTTTGAAAATTGACAGAGTTATAACGAATAATAGTAAGGTAACGGACGGGAATAAAAATTACGAAGAGATTACTATACGAAAATACTTTATACATAACTTAATGAAGAGAGAGAGAGAGAGTGTGTGTGTGTGACGATGGTGGTGGTGATGGTGGTGGTCGTAGTGGTCGTTATTGAAGATTCGGTACACTGTAGAAATGAAGACGTTATTAGATCAACTATAAAAAAAATGTAAATTCCCAGTATATAAATAGTTTTTAAGATAACGTATGTATGTCTAAATTCGTAAAATATAATGAAAACGATACTGATGTTCTAAATAAAGAAAGAGGAAACCAGTTTCCTGAGTGACAATGGTATCAATGGTAAGTATGTATGTGTAGACACGTGTGTGTGGTACAGTCTTTGACTTACAACCGATACCTGACGTCCTAGACTAACAAGACCCGCTGAAAACTTATTTAAAACGAGAACTTATACAGTAAAAACTTTGGTCCAATAAAACAGAAAGAACCACATTTGACCATTTGATGAACGAACATTATACATGGAGGAAGGGAGGTGTAAAGAAGAATTATAACGAAGAAAATGTCGTTTAATACGAAAGTAACAGTTGTCCTGTTAATCACTGTGGAAGTTGCGTTACTTTCATCATTTTCACAAAGACCACAACATCATCGTTATATATATGTAAGTAAGAACAATGTTTTACTATATAGGAATTTTAGAAGTGAAAGACGTTTCCATACTTTTTATCCTTATACCCTTTCCTAATCTCTTTCTAATGGACTTTATATAAGTTAGTCTCGATTATTTTATAATTATTTGGTGGGGACTGGTGGGATGGATTTCATCTAGAGGTAGAATAGGGAGAAACGAGTTATTTTATACTCGTCTGTGAATTTAGAGGTGGATGTAAGGTGGTAGTCAGACTTAAAACGTAAGAAAAAAATTTCTAAAAAAAAAAAACTACACCTAGTAAATTTTTCAGAAATAACTTAAACAATGTCATAAAAAAGACGAAAACAAAAAACCGGTGTTCCGTACACCCCAGAATCGAGGGACTGGTCCCTAGTTTGGGTACGGGAGACACAACCTTCCGTTTTAGAATTGGTACTCTGGTGGTCCCTTCAGGGTTCAAAACGAAATAATTAGGATCTCAAGGCACAAAGGAGGAAGTACTCCATCTGACAACTTACCGTGAGTGAACCAGATAACCGTCTACCAGAGAGTCAAAAGTGAGAACCACGACCAAATCAGTGTTGGGTGAGGTCATACGAACGGACCCTTTAGGTACCTGTCTCCTCGGACCACCCGATGATCAGGTACGTCAGCGTTTCCCAGTCCGTGTTGAATGACTGATTTGTAAATCGGTTTACCCCCCAGACCTCTCTCAGAGCTATTCTTTCTATTCCTTCGACAAACGGGTCCACTCGTCCTACAATAGAGTCCATATACGTCCTTAAAGAACTACCCTTGTGACTTTAATAAATAACCAAATGTCAGAATAGTGGGGACTCTTTTGTAAAATATCTTGTTTTTAAATAAAACTGGATCGATAAGGAATACAACATTCACCATCGTAAAGAGATTCCCCTAAAAAAAAAGAGGAGGAAATATTAAAAGAATCAGATACTTCGTCGACAAGAAGATACAGAATGTACCGTGATACCTAAGAAAGGTATACTCCAGAAAATAGAAGACATTAATACTTTTAAGAACCAGTAATGATGATTTTTATACAGGGTGTGTGGTAATAAATAAAAGAGAAGTCAGTAAACGATATAATATCTACGACCGAGAATGGGTAGATAAGAGAAAAAGAGAAGTGAAAATGTCAAAGGTTTGACCCTTCTACAGTGCTAGACTTGAAATGTAAACGACAAAGTAAAGTACCAGTAAGATGGTCATAGAGGTTAACGATAAAAAATAAGAATAAGAACTAATTAAGAATAAGGAGTCAAAAAGAGGATAGGAGAAATATTAAGACATTTATAATTATACGTATAAAATCAGAGGACAATTGACCATATATTTGAACCAAAGAGGGAAATACTCTATAAGTCAAACGGTCGGGACCCACAGAGCATGAAAAAAAAAGAGGGGAGACGCGAGAGTAAAGGGACCTTCATAGTCAGTTCACCGATTTCAGAATGTAGTAAGACTACTAAATCTATCATCACTATCTTTCGTACAAGGTTTCCACTCGTAACATCTACACAACTAAATGTACAATATCCAGAAACACCTTTTTTCTTTTTTCGAGCACCCATTCCATACATCTCTTATTTTTATCCATTTTTTTTTTTTTTTCTTTCTTTCGTAAAAAGGGTCCGATAAGTCATTAAATACTAGTGACTGACTACAGGTCAATAAGTAACACCGTAAGCTACCCGATTTGTTAAAAAATCGTGTACTAATTTCGTTAAAATGAGACAATTAAAATAAGGAAATGGGGTTTGTTGTCTCTTTTAAACCCCGTCATTGGTGAACGAAACCTAACCCTACGTTATGACATATTCAGTGTTAGAGAATGTGTCATTTTTCTTTTTTTGTCAGGTGTCCCAAATACTTCTACGCATTTTCTCCAGTAATTGAGACGGAATTCTCCTTCTCTTCTTTTTAGGTGTCTCCGACACTATCAAGTGTCTCCAAAATTTTAAACCGTCTTCAACGGTCTTCCGAGTTCCCCTCCTTGTCATAAGGATAAGATTTCTTGTCATACTCTTTTACGAATCTCGACATCACCGGTTCATCAACCCCAAGAACAGCCACATTTTAATCCAAAAAGTCCCTAACTGAACCCTCTATGTAGATTCTTTCGTAATCTTCGGTTTAGTACGTCCAGGGTATAAGATATTATCCAATAATAAAAGGGACACTTACCAATACTCAGTAAATTCCTAATATTCATACTCTCACTAACTTAGTCTAAATGTAAAATCTTTATAATCCGTACACCGTAACACCTCCGATTTATCCCTCCTACGTTCACCCCAACGTGTCTCAACCTGTACTGACTTCGCTGAATCGTCGTCGTCGTCGTCGTTCCTATTATGGTCACTCTAATAATGTTCCTATAACCATATCAGCACACTTTCTACTACTTCTTTTCCCGGACCTTAATCCTTACTATCATTTTTACTCTCGTAATACGAAAATACACGTGTTACGTAATACGGTTTCTTAACTATAATATATGATGTGGTCACCCGAAGGGACCACCGAGTCTCCAATTTCGCAGACGGAAGTTACGCCCTCTGGATCCAAACTAGGGACCCAGCCCTTCTAGGGGACCTCTTCCTTTACCGTTAGGTGAGGTCACAAGAACGGACCTCTTAGGGTACCTACCTCCTCGGACTATCCGATGTCAGGTGCCCCAGTGTTTCTCAGTCTGTGTTGACTCGCTGAAGTGGAAGTGGATGATGTGGTTATCGTTCTTTTTTTTAGGTTTATCCAAACTCACACTTACGCAGTAGACCCTTTGACAATAAAGGACAGTCTAAAGTCTTTTTTTTATGTTTATGTTAGATCTGTACACGGTATGATAGGATTGTTTTTTCTCGGAAATAAAGAGTGACATAGTTCTCGAGTGTGGACATGTCTACATAGCAGATCGTCAATCCCTTAGTTTTCACTTTTCTTGTTTTTTTTCTTCAACAAACCCCTTTAAAATAAAATGAAAATTATTACAAGTGAGTCTTCACCTCTAAAGACACATATAAGAAAGGAAACACAAGAAGCCTTAAGTTCAAGGGACAAGAAAGGTGGTGTGCGGATTCGAGTAGGAAATCCCTTATACGGAAGACTAGTGATATTTATAGACCTTGAAAACAAAAAGACACATAGTAGTTCTACAAATCTATTGACATCAAAAGTATAGATCCCTGTTAAAAAAATTTAAAGAGAACTCTAACTACAGTTCCACTTCGAGAGAGTGTAAAAACAAAGAATTCAGGACTTGCATAAATCCTTTTTATTTATAACCTATTAAATTTTAAGTGCACGTTCCAAACTCAGAAAGAGGTAGTGTAAGGTATAGAGAAGGTTCAGGAACTTTGTATTGAACTACTTCGTCGGTAAAGTGAAGGTCAAATACGTAGTATTTCCCTAGTGACTTTAGTTTCCTAGATGATTTGAAACATTGAATACCCCTTTTTAAAAAAGGGGGAGTCTTTCAAGTAAGACTTTCACGTCCTAGTCCTTATCCGAAAATAAAGGTGTAACCTCTAGTCATATAAACGAAGTGACTCAGGGTACAAGAAAATGTCTGAAAGATAGGTCATCGTTAAGCTGACTTCGCTGCATCGTCGTCGTCGTCGTCGTTAAGGTATCAAAGACTATTCTCACAGTCGAGTCCTTGGTAGTCGGAATAATCGTGGAAGAGAAACGCTAATGTAAGTACATAGTGTAAAAAATTAACAATTGGAACTAAAAACAGGAAGTCAATCATAGTGACGTAGAGTTAGGTCTTCGCGCTCAGCTACATGACTTTTTAATATATGATAAGGAATGAAAAATTTCAAAAATCAGTAGTTAGTCTCAACGAGGTAGAAAAGAGAGGAAGAGGAAAAGAGAAAGAGATATAAAATGTATCAAGTCAAGTCAGCGAGGCAGCACAGGCTGAGAAACGTTGGGGTACTTAGCGTCGTGCGGTCCGGAGGGACAGGTAGTGGTTGAGGGCCTCAAGCGAGTCTGAGTGCAGGCAACTCAGGCACTACGGTAGGTCGGTAGAGTAGGAGACAGCAGGGGAAGAGGAGGACGGGGGTTAGGGAGGGTCGTAGTCTCAGAAAAGGTTACTCAGTTGAGAAGTGTACTCCACCGGTTTCATGACCTCAAAGTCGAAATCGTAGTAAGGAAGGTTTCTTTAGGGTCTCGACTAGAGGAAGTCTTACCTGACCACCCTAGAGGAACGTCAGGTTCCCTGAGAGTTCTCAGAAGAGGTTGTGGCGTCAAGTTTGCGTGGTTAAGAAGTCGCGAGTCGGAAGTGTCAGGTTGAGTGTAGGTATGTACTGGCGTCTTTTTTGGTATCGGAACTGATCTGCCTTGAATCAGGCGTTTCATTACAGAGACGAAAACTTATACGACAGATCCAACCAGTATTGAAAAGAAGGTTCCTCATTCGCAGAAAATTAAAGTACCGACGTCAGTGGTAGACGTCACTACAACCTCGGGGGTTTTATTTCAGAGTGTCACAAAGGTGACAAAGGGGGTAGATAAACGGTACTTCACTACCCTGGCCTACGGTACTAGAAGCAAAAGACTTACAACTCGAACTTCGGTTGAAAAAGCGAGAGGAGAAAGTGAAAGTAGTTCTCCGAAAAATCGAGGAGAAGTGAAAGACGGTATTCCCACCACAGTAGACGTATAGACTCCAATAACTATAAAGAGGGCCGTTAGAACTAAGGTCCAACACAAAGAAGGTCGGGTCACAAAGAGTACTACATGAGACGTATATTCAATTTATTCGTCCCACTGTTATATGTCGGAACTGCATGAGGAAAAGGATAAACCTTGGTCAGACAACAAGGTACAGGTCAAGATTGACAACGAAGGACTGGACGTATGTCCAAAGAGTTCTCCGTCCAGTCCACCAGACCATAAGGGTAGAGAAAGTCTTAAAAGGTCAAATAACACTAGGTGTGTCAGTTTCCGAAACCGTATTAGTTATCTCGTCTTTATCTACAAAAAGACCTTCAGAGAACGAAAAAGTTGCGTCGTCTACAACGTTTAAACTAGAGACCAAGGAGACGGAAAAGATTTTGGTCGAACTTGTAGTCCCTCAAGTGCCAAGTGCATAATGACTTCGGACCGAATCTCTTAAAACTCGTAATGAAATGATCGTACACTCTACTCACGTTAACACGTCATCAAACTCGTAAGAAACCGTAACGTAAAGAAACCCTGACCTTATTTTTACCTGGAAAAGGTCAGGACACCGGTGACGACTTAAAAGGTTTAAACGACCGTATAACTCACGTCGTGAAAGTGTCGTAGTAGAAAGTCCTAAACTTTGTCGACTTGACCTTAAGGTAGTGGAGGTGATCGAAACAAGTATCGCTACGAAAGATTCCGGGTGAACTGAAGTGTAAGGTTCTGCAGACCGAGATCTACTCACTAGTGTAGTAGTACTAATAGACCCAGCACTTCTAGAAAAAACATGTCAAGAAGACACATAAGAACGGTGAAGAAGAATTGTAGAAGACGAAGACAATCCAGGTATGGTAAAGACAGGAAATAGCTCGGGTAGAAACGTACTTTAGGGATCCATAGAGATTAAAAGAACTTCTCTAGAGATCAGAAAGGGTAAGATAACAAAAGGAGATAAAGAAACGTAACTAGCGACTTCTTCCGAAAGAATAGAGAAGAACGATAAGAAACTTTGAGACGTAAGTCTACGAATATAGAAAGGAAAAGAGGAAACGAAAAGCGGAGAGAAGAAAAGTGTCGATAAATATTCCGGAGGGGTCTGTCGGTAAAACGAAAAAACGTAAAGAAAAGGTACCCCTACCAGAACTAGGGACAGAGGACATGTTACAGTGCTTGGAGTAAGGTATCAAGTGTTCCGTGAGATAGATAGTCTAGATCCGGGAATTTAGATAAAGAGTGAAGACGACATATTAGTATTCCCTAAACTAAATCCAGTATGGACTTACCAGATCGCCAAAAGGGATGAAAGAAGTTAAACTCAGACTTAAACCATTATTCCTCAAGTACTAGACTCGGTGTCAGTCGAGGACCAGAACAAAAACAACTGACATATCTCGAAGAGGTAGAAACCGACGTTTCTTATATTAGTTAGACTAAAGCCACAACTGGTAGACCACTACAGGTACACATCTCAGAAGAGAACACAACAACCTTCTCCCACAAACGATACTGGTCACGTAAAAGAACCGTTTTGAGATAATCAGAAACGGGACGAAGTAAGGCGTAAGGTTCCGGTTTAAACGGACAATGAGGTCCACAAAGAACTGAAGGATGAAAACGTAAGGTCAGGGGATATTACTTTTCCTGTAGAAAAAACCCACAATCAAGATTTTCCAGAACATCCAGAAGTATTTTGGCAAGTTGAAGTCGAAGAAGTCGTAATGACCAACCCCGTATCTGAACCTATTGACACTATAACTTACCAAACGGAACCTCTGCTTGTCTCTAGTAAGATAGCAAAAACTCTAACGTAGGTTCATGACGTAAAACCTGAGAAAACAACTGGTACTACCGATGAGGTAAAGAAGATATAAAATGATAAGGTAATATTTATTGAACTCGAAGAGACGACTGAGTCTACCATTTCGCAGACGACGTCACGTTCTCCGGACCCAAGCTAAGTACCCAACCCTTCTAGGGGACCTCTTCCTTTACTGTTGGGTGAGGTCATGAGAACGGACCCTTTAAGGTACCTGACTCCTCGGACCACCCGATGTCAGGTACCCGAACGTTTCCCAGCCTGTGCTGATTCGCTGAAGTAAGGAAGTATTTATTGAGTTAAAACATAAAATATATGAATGTAAAATTTACATAAAAGTTAGGTAGAGTGGAAGGCTTGTACTAGGTCCTGTAAACTTTCTTCTATCGTCTATTTACCCGAAAGAATCGTGTTTGAGAGGACTAAGAAGAGTGGACAGGAAGTACTCATAACAAAAGGAGTGAAATACCTACCTCTCTGTCTAACAGATTACCTTTCAGAGTACCGGTTAAGTGTTGAATTTATACTACCACCTCATCTTATACAGAAAAAAATAACTTTATATTAACGAAACGTTACAACACAATCAAAGACGACATGTTGTTTCACTTAGTCGACATACATATATATATAAGGGAGGGGGAACTCGGAGGGTGGGAGGGGAGTAGGGTAGGGGGATCCCGTAGTGTCTCGTGACTCGACTCGGAGGAAACGATATGTCGTCCCGGGTGGTCGACAAAATGTGTACCAGCACATATATATAGTCATGATTAGAGGGTCAAGTGGGGTGGGAGGAGAAGGGGAGGGGTGTACAGGTCGACAGGTGAGAGGTGTAGACAAAGAGATGAAGATGCGACGTTCATACAAGTAGACATAGAAAGAAGATATAAGGTGTACGTAATTACATGTTATATGCGAAAAAAATAAAGACTGAATGAAGTTAGACACAATGTCTAAGATCCAGGTAGATGTAGAGATGTTACTGGGTTAAAGTTAAGGGAAAAATACCGGTTCATTATAGGGCGACATATATAGAAATAGAGTTATAACATAATGAATAAAACTTTGTATGAACACATCAAATGTAAATACCGTCAAGAGACATAAAATTATTCAGATTAAAGAGTAATAGATAGAAGAGAAAAGTGGGCTAAAGAACAGATATAAGATACAACAGGTGATTAGGGAAGTAACAGTGGTGGTAGAACGTGAGATTTTTCCTATTACGACAAATGATAGAGTAAAGATAACCTATGGCACTCATTATTTTATTTCGTTTACATTATTTTATTTTAAGGCAAAAAGGTAGAAACTCTGACTAAGGATTAGGACTGACTCAGTATTAAGTGTACTTAAAGAATACCCGACACACACACATACAAGTATGAAAGAAAGTAAAATTAATTATAAAACCCGTTGTTAGTTTGTAATCAGAATTCGGTTTTAAAACACAACTCTTTGAAGTCTAAGTTGAGATCTTTTACTTCCTGTTTTTCATTCCATTATCTCTTACATATGACGACTTTATCTTATCTTTACCGTCAATAATAGTAGTATTCCATAAATATAACATCAGGACTATTTTGACGGAACACTTTTGATATAGTAACTAGTGTGTATAGAATACCTACGACTGTACTTATCTGTTCCTCACGACCCCTTCACCCACTGTTAATGGAAGAATTCCGTCTATAAAATTACAATGGTGACTACGCATAGACCTCATCCTTTACCGTTGAGTGAATCATAAGGACGGACCGTTTAGGGTACCTGTCTCCTCGGACCACCCGATATTAGGTACACCAGCGTCTCAGTCTGTGCTGAAACACTTATTTGTAGTCGACTATATATATACCATGTAAACCCCAATCTTTTAATTTTACTACTATACATTGTAGTATTACTACAACTAAATAACTTCGAAACCAATATAGACTCCTTATAATTTAACAGAATTAATAGACTATTATATTTAAAATAAGGACAATGAGATCATTAAATTTGTGGAAGGTTTATGACTTTAATATTAGTTCAAGTTACTTCTTTAAACTTGTAGATTTTACCTATGTAAACTTTTGGTCATAATGAAAAGTAGAAGGAGGTTTTTTCATTATAACGGTAAATTTTTTGAGTGTTGTGAGACAGAGGTTAACACTTTTATTTACATATAGTACGATACGTCAACTAGTATTATGTAAATTTTGTTTTTCTAACTAATTCTACCCTTTGTAAACTCTTTTTACAAAACCTAATATTCTAACGGTGAAAAACGAATCAGATATTTCTCCGGAATTATTTTACGACTTAGATTATACGGTCTTTCCTTGTGTAATACTTACATGTCGTAACATATGATCTGAAACTTGGGTCTATAAACTCTTCAGTACTACTTATTAGACCTGTAGTTGTTAATTTTGAATTGACGAACCATTGACTTTAATGACACTTTAACTCCGTCGTACGTTTGTTACTTATTAAAGAGTTTAACTCTGGTAATGTAATTTATATTAGTGTAAACAATTA
The DNA here is from genome assembly GCA_006410555.1 of Capra ibex. Classification (NCBI taxonomy): domain Eukaryota; kingdom Metazoa; phylum Chordata; class Mammalia; order Artiodactyla; family Bovidae; genus Capra; species Capra ibex. The sequence goes on along the minus strand of SJYO01048061.1, from coordinate 51,253,141 downwards.
CGTTACGTATAAGTTAGATATCAATTACGTAATAAGTTTAGACCAACTCAATATTTTACTATTCCAGTTAATTCTATTTATACGTATAAGTCCATGGATCTTACGGGGTAAGTAAAATTAAACTATTCGTTTATATACATTTATTTGTACACTCAACTTATAATTACTGTATCTTATTATTTTATCAAGTCTGACATGTATATTTTAGTCCTTGATTGTCTTTATTTCTTCAATACGAGTTTCGTTATGTAAAAATATTTGAAACATTGTAATTCTATTAATACTTTAGTCGTTCTGACTCTCTGTAACCTATAAAAAATAATTAGATAAAACTTTACTATTAGAGTAAATAAACTTCATTAAAGGAGTAGAACTTGACAAAGAAATGACATTGAAGTTTTATTATAATGTAAAATGTTATTTATATAAGGACGGAACACCAAATAATAAGACACGAAACCTCCATTTTCTTAATTCTTTTTATCGTAAAAGTATTATTTGGTATATAAATTAGGGAAAGATTTACAAAGGAAACCTTTAATTTAACGGATCTGTGTAGAACTATTATGGTAGTCAAGTGTAAGAAAGAAGGAGTTAATTAAATGAATATTCTTCTTTTTTTATGTTAATATGAGTAGTCCGAACGATACTATAAAATAACTGTAATTATAGTGATTCAGTGTCTTTAAAATTACAGTCAATAATGTTTGTAATTTTTATCTTTACTTTGGCTTTTTTGTAAAACGACTCTATAACTATAAGATATTGGAGTTGTCGTAGAAGTTCTACTCGTTTTGAATGTCACTTACTGTATGAACTTTTAGGGACCAGGTAAAACGTCTGGAGTTTCCATGTCAGCTGAAAGTTCCAAGAGACAATTTTGTTATACGCAAATATTATATAAAACATTTATTAAAAAATTTTAATGTCCACGTTGGGGACTGTTTACAGTAAAAATTTCAGTAGAAATTTTCGTTGAAGAATGGCTTGAAGGGACCACTAAGTCACCAAGACTGAAGTAGAAGGTTACGTCCTTCACGTTCAACCTATGGACCGACGCCCCCGATTCTAGGGTATAAGGAGTACCGGTTTTTTTAGTTTTGTAATTTATCTTTGTTATGGCATTGTTTAAGTTATTTCTGAATTTTAAAATTTTCATTGAACGGTTTATAATCGGAGAGAAATAAGAAGAATCTATTCTTGAAAACATTGGACGCAAAACTCTAGTGACTTATTAATAATGGATGAAGGTACCAAATTCCGAAGGGACCACCAAGTCTGCCATTTCGTAGACAGAAGTTACGTCCTCTGGGCCCAAGCTAGGGACCCAACCCTTCTAGGGGACCGCTTCCTTTACCGTCGGGTGAGGTAATAAGAACGGACCTTTTAGGGTACCTGCCACCTCGGACCATCCGATGACAGGTACGTCATCGTCTCAGCCTGTGCTGACTCGCTTAAGTGAAGGTACCAAATTTCCCTTTTATTGAAGAATTATTAATTCAAAATAGTAATAATAACCGTAGCAACACTCAATTTACACTACGTCTTAGTAATTTTTCACACGATTGAGATTAGGAACACACAAAACCAAAAACAAACATGAAAGTCTCTGTTTCTGTATCGTACCGTATTTGTACCGCGTCAAGATAATGTTTTCTTTACAATTGCGGGGGATATCTCTGGCGTAGGGAGAGTCCTATCAGGCTCGCCTTAGACTTGAGAGTGGGAGGCTCTTTCGGATGGATTTACGACACCTTTTCCCTCTAATACGTTCGCAGTTCTTTAGGGATCTTCTTCGACTTTAAATAAAATTTTAGTTATAATTAACGTAGCTAGGAGAACCTTCTTGACGAGAAGAGTAACGTTAACTTTTACTCTTGAACCTTGAGTAGCTTGAGGAGAATTCGAAATTGCAGATACAACCTCTGCGGGATAATGTGCGATAGTCCTTTCTTCAACACCCTCGACAACTCGACAACGACTTGGTGTTTTTCGGGTCACCTCTTTTTGTCCATGAACGTTTTTATACCCAAAAGTAAATAAAATGTACGTCTTCCAAAGATACCTACCAGTTTAAGAAGGGGTTAAAATTCTTTATAATCGTGACTTTATTTTTGATAATGCTACCTTTTCATGACGATGCATGTGTAAAATATGAGATGTCTTCAGTAGTAGTGGACGTGGAGAATGGGACCGATTAGTCCGAAATTATCTTGCTTTCGTTTTGATTCATTGGATACCACCGAAGAGTATGTAATCCCTGTACAAATATATTATCATGTATTTAAACCCCCCCCACCGCGATGACACATATACACCCCCAAAAGAGGAACAGGAAGTAAAAGACTTGTAAGACGTCATTGTCCGACTTAAGAAAACGATAAAAAGGAAAATTGGAAGAACGGACAAGACCTTAAGACATAGAATAACGATTTCACTCAACATGTAGATTGAGACTATGACAAAAAATCGTTTGAGATTACCTAAGAAAATTTACCTCTGTTTAAAAAATTTTTCCGTTTTTGCAAATGATCTTTTATTGACTGACATCTAAATTATGTAGTGTGATAACCGTTTTACATCGACATAGAATTACAGTAGTCATCTTTGATTCGATTTTACCATACACTAATATTTATGATAGATCAAAATTAAGGACAATAGAAGGATAAAAAGAGGGATTTCTTCACCTTTTTAGTATCTGTCTTTACTTATTCCTTAGATAAAAACAGACAGATGTAATAAGGGACCATGACGGGACATAGACTTGATAAACTAGGAAATAGGAAAGTGCAACTTGAGAAGCGAAGGGGTGTAGTTCGGAGTAACTGATTAACGTCTTCTGTAACGTACATAAAGTCACCGAGTTTTAGACAGGAAAGTTCATTTTAGAATATTTTTGTTAACAAAAATGTGGAGATCGTCAAAGACAAGATAGACTATTTCCACGTTTATAAAAGACGTTTACTGCCACAACCTCTAATGCTCACTTTACTGTGTCTTGTTCTGTGTGTTCTCTGTCTGCTGTACGTGTGAGGCTGGCCTCCTTGTCTTGACCCGTTTTTTGATTAACGGCAAATAATATTTTCGGAGGATCCGTCTTAAGGTCTGACGTACTTATTCGGAAAAGTCGTGTCGCGTCCATGAATGTACAATAGCATATCGTTTCCCCTCATTTTAGGATCAGATGACGTCTCAGACATGTTTCGGGAGATAAGGAAGAAATAGTGTTCTTCCCTTACGAAGGAGCAGACGTTCCCTGGTAATTTGAGTTCCGACACAGGTCTGAGAATCCGTCTTGTGGAGCAAACGTTCCTACAGGTCGGGATCGTCTCTCCGGGCAAACGTCCGTGTAGAGACGATGAGATAATTGGGAAGTAGAGGGGGAAAAAATAAACGAAAATATTTAACATCGTACCAGACCTAGCAGAGACGAAGCACGAAATCAACAAAGGGAAAGGCGGTAGCGGCCTTCTGATCTTTTCGTTGTGTTGTATTTTCATTATATTTGTGTCACAAGGGTTTTCATCAGGGTTAATCACTCCTATGTACGGAATTACCTAAATTCAATAAGTAAGGGAGAACTTCTGAAAAATCGTTTAGTCTGGGGTATTACAGTCCATTTCAGGACGATTTTCATCTGTTTTAAACAGTAAGGTCCAGGTATTAGAGGCATCACTCTAAAACTACGGGTCAGTTCCTAGTAAAATGAAATAGGGTAGGAAGTGAGTACAATTTACCATGTCCACAATATATTTTGACTCTTCTCAAGGTTAGTGTAAAGTTGTGTGAAACACATCTATTTTGTCGGTTAACTAGAGGTTCGTTCCTTTGTCACACAACTTCTAACTCGTGTAGCCATCGTTCAACCCGTAGGTTTAGAGCGACAACAACGGTATTGTTTACTCTCAGAAATACGGTCAGGGTTTATTTTAGTCGACAAACTTAAGGAACCACATTACGTTCTGGACGGTGACGACGAAAACGTCAATGACTACGTTGACGATCTTAGCTTCGTTACTGGTGTGGTTCGTATGCAGCTCTAGCCACATCGTCAGACATGTCGTCAATGATCTACTCTTTGTCGTTTTCTTAGACCGGCACCGGTTCAGTCTAAATATCCATTGGTATGAAGACAGGCTCGGAATTGTTAATGATCTCTCTTTAACCTTAATATCCGAGTAGAAAGTTTAAGAAGGGTGGTTCTGACTAAATGTGTAACTCAATCTAATGTTATCAGTGTACTGTGTCTGGGGTGTCATAGTAAGATCCAGGTTAAAGGTATATTGTTACGTTTTCCTATAAAATATGTACGGTAACGTCTTATTCTAAATAATTGCATTTAATTGTACCTTACCTGGGCTTCTCAGTGGTGACAGGTTTCATATCAAAGGACTGGTCTATCACTCTAATGGTCTTTGGCGGGTGTCAAAGGTTTATAGAGGAACTTACACACCTATAGGAACGTTAACATTAACTCCTCCCTGTTCACGTTTAACGACGGTAAATTGACAAAGTAATGGTAACGGGTAGTTGCACGATAAACGTGCTACGGTGGATTCTCTAAATAAACTGGTAAAAAGAGTCTTAACGGGTACTAGACCTAAGGTTAGATATCACTACCGGGGTCTTATTAAGTACTGAAATTTCCCAACTACTGGAACCGTTGCAAGGGTGAGGTTTCTAAGATCTCTTCCTTGTTTTTTCAATTGTCCTGTATCGCTGTACACAAAAGGTAATACTTACGGATAGTCAAGACAGCTCCACGATTTAGGGGACCACCTTTGTTCGTGTCATTTTCGTCGTTTTACCATTGATAATATAAAATGGGGGGTACATAATATTCTTACTACTCTTACAAGGAACCACCTGTCTGTTTTCCCCACAGGAGGGTATGTATTTCCTTACGGAAGGTGACGTTACCAGTTTAATGATTATAATACAACAACAAATACTACTCTATCAACAAGATAAAGGGGCGTTCGACCGCCCCCTTTCTTCCGTCAGAGTAGTCATGTATGGACGTGAAGACCAAGGGGGGTCCTTTGACGAGAATGATTACCCCCTAATCCATATACACGGGTTATACATACTAATGAACGGCTATGTGGCTAATGGACTGTACAGTGGTGGCGGTAGCACCGTTCGTTTTCTAACCATCCTAAGTCTCCAACGGGGTGGAAGTAATTACAGAAGAGACGAAGGACCCAGTTGGAGAAGTGAACTGGGGTACATCCTCCACAACGAAGGGAAGATGTCCTTCATTCCGAAGAGACATATCATTCGAGAAGATTAAAAACTTGTTTCCCTAGTCGGTAACAACTAAAACTAGTTAGAACGACCCCAGGTTTTGGACATTAATAGTTGTCTTTACTTTCGTATGGGAGCAGGGTTTATATAATTACTACAACCCTAGGTTGGAAAGAGAAATAGAAATATGGTTTATCCGCATAAGTTCTAGAAGAATAGGAGAAGAAAGGGAACTTTTACGTTGAGACGACGACTATCTAAAGGGAACGAGGTTTGTAAGTTTTTTAAATCCCATTCATTCCAAAATAAGTCTTACAGAAATCCAAAGTATTTAGAGAGAACAAGGGGGAAAAAATAAAAAAGTTCTATTAGTGCGTTCCATGCTAATCGAGAAAGTTACTATCGAACGGGAACCGATAATATTCCTTATGGTTTTCATACTCAATACACCATAACTCTATTTTTCACTCGATTAAAACGCCTAACCATCCGTCCACGTAATAGTCAAAAGTTAAGTTAACCATTAGGGTATTGACGTTTTGTTCTATTGTTTACTCATTATTGTCGCAGTCGGAAAAGTCTTACATTACGTCACCGGGTAACTTTTACACACGTTCATAGATATCATACTACGTGTGTAAAAACAACAGGCTTCCTTCTTTACATTTAATGTAGGTAAACGGTATAGACTAAACGAACATCAGGAGANGGGTACATCCTCCACAACGAAGGGAACATGCCCTTCATTCCGAAGAGACATATCATTCGAGAAGATTAAAAACTTGTTTCCCTAGTCGGTAACAACTAAAACTAGTTAGAACGACCCCAGGTTTTGGACATTAATAGTTGTCTTTACTTTCGTATGGGAGCAGGGTTTATATAATTACTACAACCCTAGGTTGGAAAGAGAAATAGAAATATGGTTTATCCGCATAAGTTCTAGAAGAATAGGAGAAGAAAGGGAACTTTTACGTTGAGACGACGACTATCTAAAGGGAACGAGGTTTGTAAGTTTTTTAAATCCCATTCATTCCAAAATAAGTCTTACAGAAATCCAAAGTATTTAGAGAGAACAAGGGGGAAAAAATAAAAAAGTTCTATTAGTGCGTTCCATGCTAATCGAGAAAGTTACTATCGAACGGGAACCGATAATATTCCTTATGGTTTTCATACTCAATACACCATAACTCTATTTTTCACTCGATTAAAACGCCTAACCATCCGTCCACGTAATAGTCAAAAGTTAAGTTAACCATTAGGGCATTGACGTTTTGTTCTATTGTTTACTCATTATTGTCGCAGTCGGAAAAGTCTTACATTACGTCACCGGGTAACTTTTACACACGTTCATAGATATCATACTACGAGTGTAAAAACAACAGGCTTCCTTCTTTACATTTAATGTAGGTAAACGGTATAGACTAAACGAACATCAGGAGAGTACAACTGTGGACCACCCCATTTACCGTTTCGTTTCCCACGTGTATACCTTTTTCTTGCTTGTTATAAAACTAGAACAAAAGTTCATTATCGTACTCTAAAAACATTGGGAAACCTCAACCATACAACATTCTCTACAAGAACAAAACGACGAAGATATCCTATTTCATTCCGTAGTTAACATCGTAAAGACCTACTATTCCCGGGTCCTTCCCGTCTTACACGTGCCTACACTCATTTCTTTTAATTGAGACTTACGACGTTCTCGTTGACAACATGAACCATTTTGTTAAATAGTTATCGACAAAATTCTCAGTTACCTTCCCTCTGTACCCCTTCGACATCCGTTCTCTCTTGTCGTATAGCTCTTAGACTTTGTTACAATTATCCTTCAACCCCTTTTAGAACGTTTTGATTTATCTATCGGGTATTAAGTCACCCGACATGTCTTATTTTACTCACCCCCTCTTGGAACCTTAAAAGGTCCCAGGTTATAGGTCGTCATAAAAATAAACGTGGACATTTTTATTACCCAGGGAATTGACCTTGTAGACTTTAACCCCTTACTCTATATCACAATCAGGTCTCTTTTAGTTAGTTAAATCTACTACCTATTACTAATCTTTTACTTAGTCCTAAACTCCGTTCTCTTTAAAAGGTCAAAAGTAATTTGACATTTGTAGCTCTATAAACTCGTCAACAATTGACTCATTGGTAGACCACACCAAGCGTAGGACTATTAACATTTTATGCTACCGCTGGGAAGACATATTCCTTCCGATTAAATAGGTATATATATCAGTTAAAAAACCTTTTTGACAATCCATTCTTTTGGGCAAGATAATTAGGAAAAAGAACTCGTTAATGTGGTCTACCCCTTATTCCCCATACTTTATAATATTTTCTTTATCCAACTCTACGTACATTCATTCAGTTTTTCGGCAGTAAATCAGCAACGAGTTGTTTAACTTCAAGGACATTTCGGTTACCCCAATTCCAGGCCCCCGATAGGTCTCGACATAGAGGAAGATTTCATCTTTTGTTTACAGTATTAACTATTCATCCTTAGGGTTCATGGCCCGTATCGGTTAATTATAGAGGGTTATTGAAAACTTTTAGTAAATTCCAAAACTTTACCAGAGAAGATTAAACGTTGAAAACCCCGGATTAAGATACAACAAGGTTATAACAGGGATTTATACTTTATCCTTTCAGGAAAACTTAAAAAAGACCCCGATAAACGTTTAACACATCAGAATTTCGGAGGACATGAAAATTTTTCTTAAGTAGTGTAAGTCGTTATGATCCTCGACGGTTCTCCTCTAGTAGGTATATTACTATATCTGATATTAACCCCATAAGAACTGCCTCCCTAACATTTCTCGCTCGATGCTTAAGAACCGTATTCCATCCTGATAAATAGTAAGGAACACCATTCTGACAGGTAACTATTGCGAATTGTCCGACTCGTACTAATTCTTGTCCTTGACATTTTCGTTTAAATAGAGATAGAACGTCAACATCCCCTTACTATTTTTTCTGTCAGAAATTCTAGATTGTGGTAATTCCTGGTTAAGACTCCTTATTCTCGGCCTCTCCCCTCAGGGTTAACATTACGACGGTATCCAAGTTATGGTATCCAAGATAAATAATTGAAGAACATTTAGTCAATTGTAAGAGGTAAAAGGTCTAAAGAAAAAAGATTGTTTTTGTCCTCTTAAGGTCCCACTCCATCTCCCGAGATATACTGGTTCAACCTCAACAAGAACATGATTAACAAGATTGCGGAGCTCGAAGTAAACACCATTACCAGTGACGAGTTGGGTAAAACCTCATAATCAATTGGTAAAATTACCCTCACGACCTCCTTAAACTCGTCACCGATGATCAAAAGGCTACCTTACCAATGTCTTCGGGGGTTTCCTCTCTCTTCTAGAGAAGGGGTATATAATTATCCATATAAATGTCATATTTTCCATTGTTTGTGACTAGAAGGTAATACCTTAACTGTAACATTCCCTACCCATGAGAAGGTCTGTAGACGTTACCTCGGGTTAGGGCAGTCGTAATTTCCCGAAAAAAGAAAAAGGGTTAGAACCCCGGTAACAACTCTTCTTTACTGACTTTGTAGACGGGGACACAGATGATCAGGAAGTTTCAACAAAGGGACATATTAGTTTCGCTCTTGTCCCGCCCTTAGAAATTATTCGTAAAAGGTTTTATATACAGCGGGTCATGAAGGTCTAGGAGGACAAACAAGTAATCCTTCTCGGTTTTTCCCTACTATTCCATCTTCTTCATAAACTCGTTATGCAAGGGGTCGATTGTCACTTTCGCACCACCTTCATCTCTGGTATTAATTTTAAAGGGGTTGTATCAGTCTCAGATAATGGGGTCCTTAATACCAATTTGGAGAGTTTCGGCGCGACGATGCCGGATTATAGTTCGGTTTTTACGGAAATCCGTCACCAGGTTTATGTAAACAAAAATTAAATATTTACGGAAGGGGACCACTGTTTTCTTGTAATAGTCGATCACCGTTTAGTCGTCGTCGTGAGGGACTTCATCGTCTGGCATTCAGGCTTTAGTAGTAGACTCCAGGAAAATTACCCCGTAGCTGAGCATTGCCAACGACCCTGCCTTGTCCCAACCCCGTCCACCCTACCGTCCTCCCGTTCCTCCTCTTCAGGGGCCATAACAAGGACCCGGGGTTCCTGAATCCGGGCGTCCTATCAAAGGGCTATAGCCCAACGGATAAAACAGACAAAATCTAGACGTAAGTAATCAGGTTACTTTGGCGAAGGGTGTGGCTACCGTTTCAGGTCCTCCTCAGAATAAGAAGGGTCGTTCTCTACACAGAAATCCTTAACGTGGAACTAGTCGAAAATTAAAGACTGTAAGAGAAGAGTATACTGGTCCAAAAGGTGTTACCTTCGTCAATGGAGGGAAAACACCAGAGTATCGAAACCGGTTCCGACATCGTTTCTGTAATCGGACTACGAGTCAAGGAGGGTCAGGACTCGTCCGAGACTATATAAGTCGATATCTACGTGGGACAGGGAAATTTCCAGGGTCATATGCGAACGTAAGTCCTAAACGTAAAAGTTTACGATTTCAAACATTATTATAGAGACTTTAGAGTAGGGAGGGATATCGGGTAAAGTGTCGATGGGAGTTAGAACGATCTTTTAGTCATATACCGAGTAACCCCGGAACGTAACAAAATTGTTTCCTCCCGACCCACACCGGTCATCCGTGGTGTGCCGCGGTACGAGCATTTTTCTGGACCGCCTGAACAACATTCAGGACTAGTCTCATAACTCAGACAAGAGAATTTCGGGCTATAACCGGGAGAGGGTAATCGAACAGGAGTTCTCCTGGTCCCCCTAAGACAGGGAGTAATTAGACTCGGACGAAAGATCGAAGAAGAAGGGTGGTCGATGCTTCAACGTTGGTGACTCTCGGAAGGTTCTGTCGAACCCGTTATCTAAGGGTTAGATTGCCTTACTAATTAAACGGAAAAGGGTTACTAAGGTCGTATCGGTTTTGTTTCCCTCGACTCCTGGCATGACGCAATGACGTCGGAATTCTAGAAATTTTTTAAATATAAGGTTTCCTCGCATAACATGGAAATAGTGTAACGGTAGGACGACAGAGACCTACCCTTTGTTAACACCTCCTAGCTATTTGGGTGGTCCCCCTCGTCCGTTCAGTAGTAGTACTTCGTGTCTGTTTCCTTTCCTCTTGACTGTTACAAGGGACGGGTGTAGCCCGGTTAATTGGCGTCACCCCTTTTCTCTTCGTGTTCCTCCTCGTCTCCCACATCTAAAAAAGAGGAGGAATACCCTAAAGGTGGTAAGGACCTTATCTACCCAGTAAAGAAATTAGAGAAACGGGAGGAGACTGTTTTGGTTTCTTCGGAGGTTTAGACTAAGACTTGATAGGTTACAAAGTGGTAAATGTCCTCCTCCGAGTAAACATAGGAACGGAAGTCCGCTACGTCTTCGGGGTAGTTGTAGACTGTGTAGGGGTATTTAATAAAGAGGGGAGGAACTTCGTAATCTAAAACAAAGTAATAGTCATCTCTCGTTCCAGTTTCGGACACAATATCGTGATGTACTTCAGGTATTGAAGTTTCCCTAGTGTAATGGGAAGACTACAACGAAAGAGTTAAGGAAAACTTAATAAAAGGTAAGGAAGTTCAAATTGACATTGAATCAAACTATAACTTTGGTTACTGTTATAACGAGGTGGTTCGCTTTCTCGAGTGAGTTGGTTGCTCAGCTCCGAAATTGCGGATACCTCACCTCTTCAGAAACCTGATTGAGGTACATAGCACGGGCATTACTACTCCTTAAGGGGCACTAAAAAAAACTTTCGAGGGGAGACGATCCCACTCCTTAAGGAGTATTAAAAGGGTTTTCAAGGGGACGATACCTAAATTTTAGGGGGGCCCCAATGAGTGGGAAAGCCAAAGTGAGCTTGGGGTGCAACCCACGGTCTACAACCTCTAATGCTCACTTTACTGTGTCTTGTTCTGTGTGTTCTCTGTCTACTGTACGTGTCAGGCCGGTCTCCTTGTCTTGACCCGTTCTTTGATTAACGGCAAATAATATTGTCGGGGGATCCGTCTTAAGGTCTGACGTACTTATTCGGAAAAGTCGTGTCGTGTCCACGTATATACAATAGTATATCGTTTCCCCTCATTTTAGGATCAGATGACGTCTCAGACATGTTTCGGGAGATAAGGAAGAAATAGTGTTCTTCCCTTACGAGGGACAAACGTTCCCTGGTAATTTGAGTTCCGACACAGGTCTGAGAAACCGTCTTTCGGGGCAAACGTTCCTGCAGGTCGGGATCGTCTCTCCGGGTAAACGTCCGTGTAGAGACGATGGGATAATTGGGAAGTCTACCTGAGAATCTCTGTGACAAACACCAAATGAGTGATGCAGCACAGACTGAGAAGCACTGGGGTACCTTTCATCGGGGTGGTCCGAGGAGACAGGTACCATAAAGGGTCCGTTCTTAGGACCTCACCCAACGGTAAAGGAAGAGGTACCCTAGAATAGTTAGGTCCCTAACTTGGACCCAGAGGACGTGACTTCCGTCTAAAGAAAGGATTGATTCGGTGGAATCTCTGTAATGTAAGAAAATTTCGTTCTGGACGACATCGATAATTACGGCAACAGAAACGAAATGACCTCCTGAAACTAGTCTTAGTAACGGTACTAATCCTGTTCTTAAAGTTCCGACCTACAGAGGACTTTCAAGAGGGGTTTTCAGGCACAAAAAACCGGGTAAGGATACAGAGTTGTAGTCCGTAGGAAAAGGGAGTGGACCGAGGTTTGAAACTATTTTGTTGTGAGGTGTTACTGTTATGAAGAAACGAAAAACGAAATGACCAAAAATTAACAAAGTATAGGTCAACAAACCCAATGGAAGGGTGGTATAACTAGAACTAATAATTATTTTCCATCATTTCCAAACGTTTCCAAACTTTAGACCGTCCTCAGTCTTTATAGGGTCCGGTACATAAAGACCTACTAAAGGGAACATAGACAAACATTCTGTTCTTAAAAGGTTGAACACGATAGGAACCGTTCCCACCTGTTCATCATCATTACAAATTTCTGTATATAATACAATATAGGGTCAAAAGGTGATGATCTCTTTGTGGCCTGTGAATCCTTACTCATCCTTAGACAAGAATAGACACATTCAAGTCCACGATAAAGAGGTCAGTAGAACACTTAAACTTTGTGAAACGTGTTAGTATGAGGATTTCATAAACGTAAAGGATTATTGTTACTAGAATATAACATATGGGAGAACAAATAATAGATATTCTCGTTGGTACTCTGTCTGAACCCTGACACACAGATCTAGTAAATTCTAACATTGTCCAGATATCTTGTTTTGACGATAACACAAAAAGGACGAATAATGATATATTAGAAGAATTAAAATAACAGATCTCTTGTTACTGGTTTGTAAAGTCACAGAGAAATCAGTTACTGTAAACACGACCGGTTTCATTAAACCACAGACCTCTTCTATGGATGATAATACTCTAACAAACAACCTTCTACAAGTTGAAGACTCGATTTGAGATCAGACTGTTCATCCAGAACCGAAGAATCTCCGTGAACTAGACCTTGGGACTAGTAATTATTTTCCGTCATTTCCAAACGTTAGACAGTCCTCAGACTTTATAGGGTCCGGAACGCAAAGACCTCCTAAAGAAAATATAGTCAAGCATTCGGTTCTTAAAAAGAAAAGACAAACGTGTAAGATCTTAAGGAGAAGTCGTTTCTGTGACTCTTAGTTGTTTTCAACATAGAAAACCAAACTTGAAACATTAAACCTTTCTCGTTGAGGTTGGATGGAGTCTCAAGGACCATAGAACATGTTATTTTCTCTTCAACAATGTGGTCCTTTACATATGTCATACCGTGTATTTTCTCCAGGAACCCCAAACACCCCCTCTCTCCCCCCGTCTGCTTGGGGTAATCTCGAACCGACAAATAGACACTGAATGAATCTGTTACGTAGAGAATTCACACCGGTTGTAGTAAACCTTATTTTCAAAGGTAATCGGTCGTAGACCATCCATTGTTTATTTAAGAACTGTCCTAAAAAATAGAGTATTTAATTTAAGGAATCTTCTAAGAACACTAGTACTTTCGGTAAAACACAAATGAGACAAACGGATTAAACGTCAGAATGTCCGGTGGGAGTTTCTGGGACCTTGGATAATGGTAATTAAAACAACTCCAGTGACTTCGACTCACAATTTTGGATTCTTGTTATTATAGGTTCACCAGTTTTAGTCGTATTGAACAGAATTTTACTCAGTTCCTTTTCCTAGATAATACTTTTGTGTGTTTAGATTACTAGTCTTGTGAATGAATCTTGAATTTTACACTGTCTACACCTAGTCCTTTATCTGAGAAGAAACTGCTTACACAGTGCACAATTAAAGAAAGAGACCTTATTCTACGTTCCGTACTGACGGAGGGCTTTAGTACCCCCGAACTCTAAAGTCTAATGAGTCGAATAAGAAGGTCATGTAAGTGGTCCCTTGTTAAATGTTAAAAGTATACTAAAAACCCGGTCCAGACTCGGGGCAGTGACCCCTCCTCTGTACTAAAAACAAAAGATCTCAGATCAACACTTCTCTCTGTCCTTTTTTTATTACCCCTATACTCATTTACATTAGTGTTACCACAACCTCTTCTGAGAACTCTCAGGGAACCTGACGTTCCTCTAGGTCGGTCAGGTAAGACTTCCTCTAGTTGGGACCCTAAAGAAACCTTCCTTACTACGATTTCGACTTTGAGGTCATGAAACCGGTGGAGTACGCTCCTTAACTGAGTAACCTTTTCTGAGACTACTACCCTCCCTAACCCCCGTCCTCCTCCTCCCCTGTTGTCTCCTACTCTACCGACCTACCGTAGTGACTGAGTTACCTACACTCAGACTCACTTGAGGTCCTCAACCACTACCTACCCCTCCGGACCGCACGACACTAAGTACCCCAGTGTTTCTCAGCCTGTACTGACTCGCTGACTTGACTTAACTTGACTTGACTTAGTGTTACCTTTTCTCTTTAGTTAGGAACCCATTAATACTTTGATTTGACTGATCTGAACCATTTATGTTTTATAATGACCCACCTCCCGTAGCCCCCTCGTCCTCTTTCCGGACTTCCTCCTCATACTTACAAACTAAATATTGACCCCTTTCAATTAAGGTCATCGACTCCATCTCTGAGATTTTCTCCACATACTCTGGACGAACCTATATGAGTCGAAAGCGAAATAACTGTAACTGTAGATCCTTTAATAGTCTGTAAAATCAGAATTCTTTCCCCAAACCCTAACTATATGTCTACTATCCCTCCTGGAACTTCACGTATTTCAGTGGACAGAAGGTTAGTGAAACTGCAATCAACATACAGGAAAGGGAACATATAACAAATTTACAAATACTACCAATCAATCATACAATTTTTGAAAAGAGTTACGGCGTAGATTACTTCTATAAATCCAAAAAGGTCTATTTATCTACCCATGTCTAATAATTAATAAAAGAAGGGATAAAGTACATGAAGAAGTATTTAGTTCTATGACTCAGGAATCACAGAAGTAAAAATGATATTTTTTACTTTTCTCGTTATGAAATAAAGAAAAGTACATCATATGTCGTGCCTCTTGGACAGTAAGAGGTGTGACCCGTCCCTCTACCCTCTAATACATAAGAATGACTCTGACGAAGGACCGATCTTAGTAATGAGACTATGAGAGACGACTAAAATGACTTGAAAAGAAATTGGAGGAATCACGACATAAAGAGGTATCCCTTATTGGTTGTCACTGAAGAGTCGAGGGAAAAAAGTCAGTTAACTAACCAATGAACTGAAGATTAATAAAGATCGTCTGGAAAGAGAAACTACAGAAGATTCCGGTCTAAGTTAAAGTCAAAGTCGACGAAGTCATTTACAAGTAGTCTCCGTCATAAAAGAAAAAGTGAGAAGTGAATCTGTGATCATGACTTAGAAGATATGGTAGTTGTAAAGACCCTCCCGAAGAATGAAGTCAAACACCCTAGGGCGGGGTTCTCAGAGACTATATCGACCAGACCTTCCCCAGGGACCCTGAACACAAAGAGGGTTCATACTTTCACTGTGTTTACGAAGACCAGACCTCTGTTGTGAAACTCTTGACTACTGGATCTCTTACAACTTTTGATGTCTTATGGATCAACATATGGAGTACAATCCATACCGACGTAATATGGTACTATTGGAACGAAAACCCTCTAAAGTTTATTGATAGAATTTATGATCACTAATTCACCATAAATTATGGTTTATTAAAAGGTTAAAGTGATTACGTAAATAATATAAAAGGGAAGAAACCCTTTTTATGAAACGATTTGTAATGAATAGGTAAGTCATCAATTCTAGGATCTCATAAAGTTAACTTCTTTAAAACTAAACTTTCGGGGTGATTTTTCTCATAGTTTAAAATATTAAAGTTCTCTGGAACCTCTAGTAGATTGGGTTAGTGAAACAAAATATCTACTCCCTTTTCATAACCCCTAAATTGGACTGGTTTTCTTAGATATTTGGTCATAGATCGTAGGTTGGACGTCTATCGGACTTACTACTTATAAGTAACTTGAACAGTAGTACGGTCATTAAGTACTATTCTTAAAATAAACGTAATAGAGTAAAGTAGAAGTGTAATAGACCACTTCCAACCAGGGTAACAAGAGGGGTAAATGTCTACTCCTTTACTTTCGTGTTTTTTCATAATCACTGTGTAGGGTCTTGTGTCTTGGTCCTTTATAGCCACGACCTTGAGTTCTCAGTGCCTTTTAGTAGTGGTCCGATAGACCGAGGTCGGTGACACGGTTAAACCTATTCTTAGTAATTTTACTAATCGATTAATAGAATAAATCCTATACTCAATGTATTTAAATTTTCTCGGAGATCTTAATGTATGAATCCGACACGGAGATAGAACAGATGATACTATGGTAAATATTAAATCAACGATTTATCTATGATTCAGTAATTTTCATTAATCTTCGATACTTTACGGTCCCTTCTCATCTCAACTCACTGTCTTTATGACTGAAGATCGGGACAAGTTGTGAACGATTGTCCTGTTCGGAGACTTTTAGTAGGACTCGGAACCAAAAGAGCCATAATTAACCTTAGTATCTTAATTGCATGAAGAAAGAAATTACAGACCACCACAATTTCAAGACATTTTCACAAAGTGTTCCACTGTACATTATTGTTGTATTATATGACAATAATGATATAATACAGTATTAGAGACAGAAGGATAACTGTTTGTTTATATGATTATTATGTTGTATGTGATTTTCTATTTCAAGTCGTGACCGTTAAATGGAAGACCTCACGTACGGAAGAAAAAGTAAACTTTTTACGTTAATAACCTTGATCTTTGGGATAAATCCCTCTCGTGTCCTCTTAAATTAACAAATGGGAAAAGGAAAGATAGAGTCACGAGGATCCCCTAAAGTTTTTTATTAAAGACACCTATACGATTACGCTAAACACCGAAATCTTTCTCATGGATAATACATTAGTCCTTTAGTTTCCTACTTTATCCTCTAACCGTACCCGTTCAATTACATTTATACATAGGTTGGGTACTGATTTTTATTCCCTGCAAAAATTAACTATAACTACGATTATTTATATAGGGACCGATGACCCTTCTCTATCTCAAATGAAAATAGAGAACAGAAGTAAACTAAAATCAACGATCTGAAATCTCGCTCATTAAATGAAGACGTCTGAGTACTTAAAGTATATCAGGAAAAATTTACAGGACACGATTCCGTCGGATATACAAGATCAGAAATCTCGACGGGGAACGTCTCACTTTTGTAAAGGTGAAGGAGTCACCAATTGGTCGACTCCAATGGGAAAAACTAAACGAAGACAATGTAAGACCTATAAGTGTCATTCACTTTGATTTATGGTAGTAGTATAAATGATAGTTTTAAGTCTCTCTCTCACTTCCGTTCTCTCTCTCTCTTAATATTTCATAATTTCTACAAGAGGAAGGACCACCAAGTCTACCATTTTTTAGGTGGACGTTACTTCCTCTGTGCCAAAGTTAGGGACCGAACCCTTCTAGGGGACCTCCTCCCTTACCGTTGGGAGAGGTCATAAGGACGGACCTCTTAAGGAACCTGTCTCCTCGGACCACTCGATGTCAGGTACCCCAGTGTCTCAACCTGTATTGAATCACTGATTTGTTGTTGTTGAAGGGTTTTATGAATAGGATAACACTTTGTATCGACCTATGTAGTAGTTAATAGGAAAGAAATAAAGACCTACCTTTTACAGTTATCTTTTACAAATATTATAACAGGTGGTAATTATACTTTTTCGACTTTTAATAGGGGTTGTACTAGAAATATTACAGTTTATCTTTGGTTGCATTTCATAAAAATGGTTATTCATGAAACTTTCAGATTCTTAATTTAACTAAGGATAATAAGGTGTCGTCCCTTAAATTTACGACAATGTTGTATCTATCTCGGATCTAAAGTAAATCAGTCAACCGTTTACCGTTAGTACTCACTAGACTTACTAAGACGGGATTTACCTTCTTAAAAATTTTCTACCTGATACAAAGTGACAATTGTACTATTTCACCAAGTTTGATTGACCAGTAAGACTGAGTATTCTATTATGTGTAACTGTAAAAGAAAAAGAACTACTGGTCGTTTAATATCTATTCGTCAGGAGGTCTTAAGAGAACAAGGAAGGAGAGTTGTATAGTGTGAATGATATTTTCAGTAGTCGTAGTAGTAATTTATACAAACCTTACGTGTTCTCGTTTTTCGAAAGTCGAGGAAGATTTTGAGTTCACTTTTTTTCTCCTATTTTTTGTTAGAGCTGGTTATTCCGTTACGAAGTTCGTAACTCCGTAAAGGTAGACTACCATTCTTTGATGTTCTTTCTCAGGAATAAAAGACAAACACCTGTTCCTTCCTCCCTTTCTACCATTTCTCCAAGCTCTCTCTTTCTACACCGACATTTAGGATAGAATAGCAGATCCGTTTAACAAACTCGGAACTGAAAGAGTATTTATTCTTCCTCTATTATCAGGGACGAGTGGTACAACAACATTTCTAATCTACCAATCGTGTGATTATCGGATGCCTCAGCGTGTCTCAGTCTGTGCTGACTTCGCTGAATCGTCGTCGTCGTCGTGCGATTATACCGACCGTAAATCTCTCGAGTCATGTACGTGGAAGTGGAACTACAGTAAACTCGTAAAATATGAATAAGTTAAGTTAAATTAATTTTTACGAATACACACAACTTCTCCGATTTTCAAGAAGTTTCGTTTAAGGAACTCTTCGGAATCGTGAACATACTTCTGATTCAAATACAATTTCATTCTCTCTCCCATATGACCACCGAGTTAGTCATTTCTTCGTCAGACATCACGTCCTCTGGTCCCAAGTCAGGGACCCAGTCCTTATAGGACACCCCTTTCCTTACCGTTGGGTGAGGTCATAAGAACGGACCGTTTAGGGTACCTGTCTCCTAAATGACCACTGTCAGGTACCTCAGTGTTTCTCAGTCTGTGCTGTCTCGTTGAAAGTGAAAATGAAGTTCTCGTTCCCCTTTGATTTGAAACTTTACACTCGAAACCACTATTTGAAAACCCGCAAGTTAATAAAACAACAACAAATCAGTGATTCAGTACAGGATCGTGTCGTGTCATATATATATATATACACACACACACACACACACACGTGTGCAAACACGAACAAGTCAGTACAGGCTGAGAAACACCGGGGTACTTGACACCGGTTACCCTGAGTAGACAGGTACCCTAAGAAGTTCGTTCTTTTGACCTCACCCAACGGTATAGAATGAGGTCCCCTAGTAGTGTTAGGTCCCTGACTTGGGTCCCGAGGACACAGAGGACGTAACGTCTGTCTGTAGTGAACGACTCGGGAGCCCCTTCGGGCACACACACACACACACACACACACACACACACACACACACACATCCATAGGTTCCACCTCCAGGATCTTGGGTAGGGGTTTCTATGGTTCCCTACGTGTGTATAGGTACATGTCGATGTGTGTGTATATACGTACGTGTGGGGAAGTATTATTTTTATTACCTTGACGAAGAGAATTTTTAGTATCTACCAAAGACTGCAAACTTTCTCTAAGATTTCAAATAGACTTTTTTAGTGGATCTTACAAAAAGTGGTTCGTGCTCATTATATCTTAGTATAATAAGGAGAAAAGGTCAAAGTTTACTAAAATTACGAGTGTGTCTAGTCGGACTAAGTCACACTTTCCTCAGAAGAACATGTTCCCGTACTTATAGTCCACCACTCCCAGTAACCTACGGTCAGTGTTTATGTGTCGTTTTACAATCATAATCAATAGCGACTTATAACCCTATCTCACGTACAAAAAGAAAAAACACAAAAAGACAGAAGAGATTTTAGAGATGTTACTTGTATATAATAAAAGTTTAACCTTTTTATATACGAAGATATATGTATAGAGACACATATAAGTAGAATTAACAACAAAATCAGGGAGTCAGTACAGGTTGAGAAAACACTGGGTAATTGACATCGGGTGGTCCGAGGAGACAGGTACCTTAAAAGGTCCGTTCTTATAACCTCACCCAACGGTAAAGTAAGAGGTCCCTTAGGAGGGTTGGGTCCTTAGCTTGAGAGTAGAAAACACAACCGTTTACCTAAGAAATGGTGACTCGGTGGTCCCTTCGGGATACATATCAATACATGTCTGTGTAACTAGAACCTCTTTGACCCATATATACGGTAGTAGGTGTGACTGTCCGGATCGTTTACACCTTAGTAATGTAATAAGAACCATGTTTCAGTGACCGAAAACGAGGAGGTTCAAGTCACCTCACCTCGTTGAGTTTCTCTGTCGTTTCAATCCTCTTACCAGACCCACTCGTTTCTCAGTCATTTCCTTAGGACGGTAAGAAGACCAATAGAAATTTTAAGGAAATCGACGGAGACACCGGTTCTATTACAATTTTATACTGGTGTATCATTGGGAACTGGAGTTCCTTAGATTAGATCGTTAGTTAACGTTGAAACTCTATTTATCTTCATTATTAAATATTATACATATGAGTAGGTAAAACAAAAAAATATGTTATAACTAAAAAGGTTAACATAAATGTATGAAGAGAACGTATAAAATAAGATCTCATAGTCTCGGGTAAGTAGAAGAAATAGTAGACTCCATGGAAACTAAGAAGACCAGACTGGATTTCGATGGTCGAAATCCTTTCTTTGAATTTGACATGAGATAAGTCACGAAAAGTCACATTTGAATTACAAACTGAACGTTCATTACAAATAA
This sequence comes from Capra ibex, assembly GCA_006410555.1. NCBI lineage: Eukaryota > Metazoa > Chordata > Mammalia > Artiodactyla > Bovidae > Capra > Capra ibex. The sequence continues at coordinate 51,232,516 of SJYO01048061.1, read as the reverse complement.
TTTAGTACACAAGATCGTGGACAAAACCTACTGAAAATGAAGTGAGATGGTACTAGAGGAATTCGGTTCGGATACGACGGACTAATAGAGTTGATTTTTCGTTTCTAAGTTTGACTTGAAACCCTTTAGTCTCCCGTAAAACTATAGTATGAATATGGTGGAGAGAGGGGGAGAAAACGGGGGTGAAGGGGTTGTGTGTGTATGTGTGTGACTGAGGATCTTGGTAATGGAATATGTCCATACCTCTTTTATTTTAAATATGATCAAATCCTTTGATCGGGTTCTAATGACTCTAATAAGTAAGAACTCGGTCCTAATTTTAAGTGAAAAAAACCAGATCCTAGTTTATATTTATAAATAGTATTTGTAATGAGATTAAGGTCGGAAATTGTAACCCATCTTATTCCTTTTTATATTTATTTTTATATTTTTAATTTTTTACAAAGTTCCGAATTAAAACATATTGTCCTTTACAAAGGACCATCCTCTCCAGGTCCAAACCTAAATCTGTCTATTCTTATGTTCAGGATCAAGATGGGGGAATGATGAACGTACTGTGTTACTACTAATAAATTGAACTTTGTTTGTTCGTTTTACCATTACCGATGGAGAGTGTTAATATTCTTAATCTTTAAAATTCATGAAGTACATTTCACCTCGAAGGGACCATCGAGTCTTCCATTTCTTAGACGGACGTTACACCCTTTGGACCCAAGTTAGGGACCCAGTCTTTCTAGGGGACCTCTTTCCTTACCTCTTAAGGTACTTGTCTTCTCGGACCGTCCGATCTCGATATCAGGTACCCCCAGCGTTTCTTAACCTGTGTGTTTGACTCGTTAAATATGAAGGTCCATTTTATTCACGGATCACATAACTGTAAACTCATCATAACAGTCGTCGTCGTCGTAAGTAAGTAAGTAAAGTCTTGGTTCATCGATTAAACTAAATACCGATTTCTAACTGTAAAGGTAGTGCTACGAGTCATTACCACTAATCCACTACGTCTCGAGTCCTCCGTTTGAGGGGACAGGGACCCTAAGAGGTCCGTTCTTATGACCTCATCTAACGGTAAAGAAGGAGGTCCTCTAGAAGGGTTGGGTCCCTAACTTGGGTGCAGAGAAGAGGACAAAGCCGGCCGCCTAAGAAATGGTGACTCGGTGGACCTTTTTGATGTCACTTCAGATTTATTTATATCAGTTTTATACAACGATTAATAGTCTATGTTACATCAAAGTGAGACTTTTGTCTCTTCCTTTTTCTTTTTAGTACTATTTTCTTTTACTAGTCGCTACTAGAGTACCCTCTTATTTGTTCAAGGAAATTCCTATAAAATCCCTCATACACAAGTCTCTTCCGTCCAGTAAATTTACGTTGTAATACTCTTATTTACGTCTTGCAGAAGGTATTTAGTGTAACAAAGAAAATTATTTCTACTCTATTTCGTCTAGTTCAAACAAAACTGGCGTGAATTCCTTTCTGACGGTGGACCACTTATAGACTCCGGAAATTTTTATGTAGTCATAATCAAATTTGTAGACCGTGTTTGAGTTTTTATTATCAGTGTGTGATGTAATAAAAAGAAATGAAAAATTACCTAATGTAACGAAGTGTGGGGGGATAATCGTCTCTAAAACATTCCGTCGTATTTACAGTGTTCAAAGGTACTGTAAATAGGTAAAAATGGACCATGTTTACGTACAAAATATCCAGTGGATTAAGTCTACTTTATAATGGTGGTTTTCATTTGTTTTTAAATATTTGGTGGTACTATATAAAGAAACCTAAAGAAATGAATTAAGATATCGTTTTACTGTTTTTACTATAAAACCCTAGCGGAATTACGACTATGTAAGGTAAGAAATGTTGGGACTAGGTCTCTCGGTTCTCGTCCTCATCAGTAAAAAGTAAGATATTGATCACGACATCAGTCTTAGACAAAACTAAAAAGGATCTCGAATCGAAAAAGACATATAAAATAGACTCGGAATTCTCTACTTCTTAATTAGGGGTTTCAAAAGAATAAAACCATTGTATAAGGGGGAGGTGGATAGGACTATGCATGAAAACTGTGTAATTTCACCTCCAATTCTTCAGAGAATCGACCAACGATTATCTTGAGTATTTAAAGACTTCAGAAAGTAAGAACATCGACTTCTCAGTTCAAGTGTCGATTCCTTTGAGTTACCTCTTTTCTTTTTTATATATATATACTAAGAAAGGAAAATCGACACATAAAGAATCGTGAGTCAATTTTTGAATCCATTATAAAAGAAATCAACACCTACTTTATTTCGGTAACAAGGTAAGTCTCCTGGTCCACGGGTAGCGAAGAGAAATCGACTCTTTCAGGTCGATGTTCCGACTGTACTGAATCGTGGACAGAGAAGAGTAATCGAAGTGTAAAAATAAAGGATCTTAAAAAGGTTCATAATTAAGTCAATAAAAACACGTTAGTTTCCTCTTCAAGACTTTTTGGTCAATAAAGATATCGTGAGGAATCAAAACCTCGATACAAAAATTAGGACTTTTCTGTTTAAAAAACCGGAATGGAAAGTAGTTATGAATCGTTATATTATGTAGTACACTGTCACTACCTCGCATCGATAGGAGCAAATGAAATTGAACGATTAAGAAGAAAAAAACAATGAAAAACAAAAATTAAAAATTTTCAAAATATAACCTCATATCAACTAATACCGTTGGGTGAGGTTACAAGAACGGACCTCTTAGGGTCCCTACCCCCTTGGACCACCCGACGGCAGATACCCCAGCGTGTCTCAACCTGTCCTGACTTTGCTGAATCGTCGTCGTCGTCGTCACAACTAATTGTTACACCAGAATCATCCACATAACGTTTCACGGAGTCAATATGTATGTGTACATAGATAAGAAAAAGTTTAAGAAAAGGGTAAATCCAATAATGTCATATAACCCGTCTCAAGGGACACGATAGGTCATCCACTAACAACCAATAAAATAAAAATATTTGAAAAATAAAATGTAACCTCATGTCGTCTAATTGTTATAACACTATCAAGATCCACCTGCCGTTTCCCTGAGTCGGTATGTGTATGTACGTAGGCAAGACGTACCAAAATATAAAATTTATGTCGGCACACATGCACGGTCAGAGGTTTAGGGTCAGATCAGGAAAGGGTCGAGAAGGGGAGACCATTGGTATTTAAACAAGAGATTCAGACACTTAAACAAAGACAAAATATTTACTCAAGTTAATACAGTAAAAAATCTCAAAGACGTAACGTATATTCACCATAGTATACTATAAATAAAAAGAGATAGACTGAAGTGAATCATACTATTAGAGGTCGAAGTAGGTACAACGACGTTTGTTATAATAAAGTAAGAAGAATTACTTCTGAAAAATGGAAATCAAAAAGGGAGTACGATAAGTCAAGTCAAGTCAAGTCAAGTCAGCGAGTCAGCACAGGCTGAGAAACGCTGGGGTGCTTAGCGTCGTGCGGTCCGGAGGGACAAGTAGTGGTAGAGGGCCTCAAGTGAGTCTGAGTGTAGGTAGCTCAGACACTACGGTAGGTCGGTAGAGTAGGAGTCAGCCGGGCAAGAGGAGGACGGGGGTTAGGGAGGGTCGTAGTCTCAGAAAAGGTCACTCAGTTGAGAAGAGTACTCCACCGGTTTCGTGACCTCGAAGTCGAAATCGTAGTAAGGAAGGTTTCTTTAGGGTCCCAACTAGAGGAAGTCTTACCTGACCAACCTACTTCAAACTCTTCTTTGACTTGATGTTTTCCGTAGTGTCATATTGTCTGACTTTTTGGTAAAACAAAATTTTCTAGGTTTATGTGTTGACACCGATCAACTCGCAAATATAAATATATAATGTTAATGATATGATAATGATAATGATATATAATGTTAATGATATGATATGATAATGACATATAATGATTATATATTTATATTTTCGAGTTGATCGGTGTCAACACATAAACCTAGACAATTTTGTTTTACCAAAAAGTCAGACAATGTGACACTACGGAAAACATCAAGTCAAAGAAGAGTTTGAAGTGCTTATGGTCGGACAAGAAATCCGTCTAAAATGAGAAGTTTAGTTTAGCTTAAAATCAGTGCAAAAGAAGAGGACCGAGATATTATGGTGCGTGTAGGATCCATAATTCATTGTCAAACGGTTTATCTATCTACTTGTACCGTCTAATTTTTGGGGGTAGTAGTGAGTACTTTTATTTCGTCCGTTTCTTGTTAGACCGTTCTATTTTAGTTTGTAGTTTCTTGCTTATCCGAAATCACTTCCATCGCTAAGACTAAATCTAGGATGAGTCTTTCTTTTGTTTTGACAATTATGGGGACAATAATTTAAAAGACCCTTAAAAAAATAAAACTTTACACCGGAGATAGTGGTATCTACGACACATCCTAATACTCACTTTATAACGTAAGACTCTCCGGAGTGGAAAAGAATTTTCAATTTCAGGGCGTGTTTCGTTCGTCTGAAGGAACTTCATTAAATGTCATAAGGCTGTTTTTGGATGTTGACAACTTTTTTATGTTTTAGTGTAAGGGTTAAAATATACATAACTCTCTCTCTTTCACTTTTCCTTATATATAAACCCATCTTTCTTTTTGTTACATATGGAGACCCATCTCCCTAAATCCCCCTTAAAACCAAAAGGAGAATATCAAAACTGTAAAATTTTTAGAAAGTCGTTATTCCTATATATCGTAGACATTGTCCTTTTTCAGTTATGAAGAGTCTTTCCAGTATTACGAAGACGTATAGTGTTGTCTTTTTCCGTCACTCACTCTTTCTTTAATAATTTCTACACCCGTCCAACAATAAAAACAAAAGGTCAACGATTCAGTACAGGTTGAGAAAAGCTGAGGTACTCGACGTCGTGGGTCTGAAGGCAGGAAGTTATACAGGACCTCAAACGAGTTTGAGTATAGGTAGCTCAGCTACTACGGTAGGTTGGTGGATTAGGAGAGAGAGGGGTAAAAAGGACGAGAGTTAGAAAGGGTCGTAGGCCTAGAAAGGTCACTTAGTCGAGAAGTGTAGTCCACCGGTTTCATAACCTCGAAAGTCGTAGTCAGAAAGCTTACTTATAAGTCCTAACTAAAGGAAATCCTAACTGACCAACCTAGAGGAACGACAGGTTCCCTGAGAGTTCTCCGAAGAGGTTGTGGTGTCACCCGTCTAATCCATATTTATATCTCAACAAGGACACCCCTTTAGAAATTAATATGTTAATATCATTAATTACGTTCCCTGTATTTTAAATCCTTTGAATTTGGGTAAGTTGTCCGGGTAAGAAAATTCACGAGTATATATTTTAGATTTTATCATAAACCATATGAATTTAAGTACAAGGGTAATAACTATCTTTTTATTTTTGGTGTCAATTAGTAATAAGTACAAACGCAAAAACTATAGTATGTTCATTTCCCATAAAAGAGGAAAGTAAATATTTAGTGAAATTGAGATAGTTTCGAGAAAGAAGCATAATTCTAGTGAACTACGGCACTCATTTGTCCATTGCAATACAGATTTTCACTTCGACCACTTACTACACGACTTCCGGTGTGACCATCACCTACTCGGTTCCAGTGTACTGAGGAATCGAATAGAGGAGACGAGAAGAGTTGTATAATTATTATACACTTTAGGTTAGAGTGTGGGTTAAGTCTCCCAAGAGACTACCGAGTTTACCATTTCTTAGGTGGACGTTACGTCCTCTGGGCCCAAGTTAGGGACCCAACCCTTCTAGGGGACCTCTTCCCTTACCGATCGGTGAGGTCATAAGAACGGACCTCTTAGGGTATGTGTCTTCTCGGACCACCCGATGTCAGGTACCCCACCGTTTCTCAGTCTGTGTTGACTCGTTAAAAATGAAAAGCGTGGGTTAAGTATCATCGGTCTGTAAGTTTGATGGATGGGTCGTGTTGGAACGATTGAACGTCGACAAACGTAGAATAAACGAAGTTGACCCGAAGGGAGCACCGAGTCGACCATTTCTTAGACGGACGTTACACCCTCTGGACCCAAGCTAGGGACCCAAGTCTTCTAGGGGACCTCTTCCCTTTCCGATGGGTGAGGTGATAAGACCGGACTTTTTAAGGTACCTGACATGTCGGGTACCCTAACGTTTCTCAGTCTGTGGTGACTCGCTGAAAATGAAAGTGAAAACGAAGTTGATGACCAAGACATAAAAGTGAGACGGAGAGGAGTAAGTACCCTTGGTAAAACTAAGGGTAGGACGAGAAAGCCTGTTCGTCCAAAAAAGTAATTGCGTGAGATGACTACCTTAAGACGACGTAGCGAGTGACGGTCTTTACCAGGTATACTTCAAATAGTAGAGGAAACAAAGGATTAGCGACACTGTCTATTTCGAGAATTTAACTCAATAGGTAGATTTCGTATCTAAAAATTTTCTTTAACTTGATAATTATTGTCATAAAAAAAAACGGTATGACCTAACCACTCTGGAACAGGCGTAGGGGGTAGAAAACTCACAATCAACGTCACTTAATTTTAGACTCCTAAGTACAGTAAACAGGGATGTAACGACGGTTTGTACAAGGTAGGTTAAACCTCCTGTTTTTAGATCACAATACCAAAGATAGTGTGATTCTTAGAGTCTGGTGAACTTTTAATGTCCGTTCGAACCATTATGAACAAATTTAAATTGTATTTGAGTCTATATAAAACGAGGTATCTCTGAAGTAAACTTGGAGTTTAGTGTCCTAAACTGTATGAATACAGTTGAGAATAAATAAGTACATTTAGATGTAATTAGTATACGTCGTATGAAATTTGTTTAGATACTTCTTTTTATGTTTTTTATATTTTGTCTTTTTTACTTTCAATGAATACACTAAAAAAATTGGACTGTCTAAACAAAATAAAGTTTATATACTTTTTTAAATTATCAAACATAAGGAAACACACAAATTTTATTTTAATATTTCATTTTTTATCTCATTCCTTAAAATTTTTGTACTGTTTTTAAATATTTTTATTAAGATAAATCGTAACTATTTAGTTGTTTCCTGTTGTTCGTTTTATATGTTAGAAGACATAAATACCAGATAGATATATTACTTTGATCGTGGAAAATAAAAACAACCTTGACTTAGGAAAACCTTTTCGTTGAATCGTTGAATACTCGAATTTTGGTTTCTTTTTTAATAAGTATCAAACAGTAAGTAAGAAAGTACATAAGTTTTATCTCCACTAATTCATTTAATGTCACATAATAATTAGACTTACAAAGTGTTCATAGTTTTATTATAAATATTTTATTTTAGATAGTTCCTTATTCATTTATAGTTTATTACTGATTTAAGGTATACTTAATTTATTTGTGAAAACATAATTATGAATTAAATTTTTGTATTACAATTATAATTTAGAGAAATCGTTCCCAATTTTCCCCAAAAGTACACCTGTTATGAGATACTCGAATTTTCATTTCACCTATAAATTAGATACGTTTTGGGATATGTGTACCGAAGGGGAGAGTTTCTGACCACTAGATAAACTTCTTTCTTAAGGATCCCTTGTGACTCGTTATACTTCCCCTTTTCTGACCATTTAAACAACTCTACTTTTATTGTAATTGTTAGAAGTATTATTTTTAAATATATTTTGTACCTTTTATATACTTTATTTATACTATCTCTTTTTACCAATTATACAAAATTTTATTGTTACTTCTTTTTGTCCACTCTAGATGGACAAAAATTATTATTGGGATAATAAGGTTAGAAAGTAGTCAAGTCAAGTCAACGAGTCAACACAGGTTGAGAAACATTGGGGTACCTTACGTCGTACGGTCCGAAGGGACAGGTAGTGGATGAGAGTCTCGAACGAGTTTGAGTATAGGTAGCTCAACCACTACGGTAGGTTCGTAGAGTAGGAGACAGCAGGGGAAGAGGAGGACGGAAGTTAGAAAGGGTCGTTGTCCTAGAAAAGGTTACTCAGTCAAGAAGCGTAGTCCACCGGTTTCATCACCTCAAAGTCGAAGTCGTAGTTAGGAAAGTTACTTATAAACCCTGACTAAAGGAAATCCTACCTGACCAACCTAGAGGAACGTCCGGTTCCCTGAGAGTTCCCGGAAGAAGTTGTGGTGTAAAGTTTTCGTAGTTAAGAAGCCGCGAGTCGAAAGAAGTGTCAGGTTAAGAGTGTAGGTATGTACTGGTGTCCTTTTTGGTATCGAAACTGATCTACCTGGAAACAACCGTTTCATTACAGAGACGAAAAATTATACGAGAGATCCAACCAGTATTGAAAAGAAGGTTCCTCATTCGTAGAAAATGAAAGTACCGACGTCAGTGGTAGACGTCACTAAAACCTCGGGTTTTTCTATTTAGACAGTGACAAAGGTAACAAAGGGGTAGGTAAACGGTACTTCACAACCCTGGTCTACGGTGCTAGAATCAAAGGACTTACAACTCAAAATTCGGTTGAAAAAGTGAGAGGAGAAAGTGAGAGTAGTTCTTCGAGAAATCAAGAAGTATAAGACGGAATTCACACAACAGTAGACACATAGACTCCAATAACTATAAAGAGGACCGTTATAACTAAGGTCGAACACGAGGTAGGTCGGACCGTAAAGTGTACTACATGAGACATATATTCCATTTCTCCGTCCTACTGTTATATATCGGAACTATATCGGTTATATATCGGATCAGGAAAGGGCTAAACCTTGGTCAGACAACAAGGTACAAGTCAAGATTGACAACGGAGAACTGGACTCATGTCTAAAGAGTCCTCCGTCCAGTCCACCAGACCATAAGGGTTTGTAAAGATTAAAATATCGGAACGGTAGTTTTAGTCTTCTTCTTGTCACACTTTTTCCTTTTAATACTGGATAGTTTTAAATTCACATTTTAGAATTTCTTATATGATCTTTTTAGATAATTACATCAAGTGATGAAATTGTCCATTTCCTTTTCCTTTGTTTAATAATAGAGTGATCCACGTTTTTTTATTCGTTAATGATGTAAAAATAGGAACGTACTATTCTTTTTTTTTTAGATTCGTTCAGTCCTTACTTTATCTGTTTTATAAACGGAATTTTACTAACTCACAGATGGTTTTTGGATGTAAATATAGTAAGACTTATCACTTTATTATTTTTGTAAGTAACAATTATAGTTATTGTTTTATTTCTAGGAGTCATAAAAAGAAGGTATGTGTAAGATGATCTCCGAGAAAATTTATTGTTTTTCTCATTTTTATTTTCTATATTTCTGATCTTCTTTATTTTTCATGTAAGTCAAGTAAACATATTTGTCATTCAAATTAGATGTTTAATAATATTAATTAATCTTTAAAATACGTTCAGTTCCGTACTTTGTAATTAAATCTATTGACATGAAGGCAGTTCAACCGGCTTATGAGATTAGTGTGAGTTCGGAGTCCTAGAAACGTGAACGACAAGAGAGAAGGCCCTCACAAGACGAGAATCAATCTTCGAATCGAACCATAGATGTAAAGATGTCGGAAAAAAAGTTTACAGTAGCATAGTCATTCTGAAGACACAGTGTGATATATCCCGTCTTCAGAGGGGAACGGAGACTGTGAGGAATAAAGGAGAATGAGGTGACATGAAAAGAGGTATCGGAAATGGTAAACTGTAAGGCAGCAAGCACCTAAATAAGCAGGTGACCAGGTGAGTACACCACACGGAAAGGAAGAGAGAAAGATCTTACGTCAAACTTATTTCCGTTTCTAAAACAGACAAGACCAGTGACGATATAAGGGGTTTGAAATTTCTCACTGACCGTATTTTACCCACGGGGTTTCACAATGACTTACCAACCTTCTTATTTTTAACCGTTTGTAACTTTATCAATTGTACTCTTGTCGGTTGAAAGTCCCTCATATATATATATATATACATATAATATATATACATTATATATATATATACATATTACTTTTCTTGTGACCCGAATTAAACCAGGGATTTCTTTGTTACAAGTTCCCTATTTATCTTCTCCGGGGTCATTCACTCGGACTCTTCTTCGTTGGTCTCCTTTACGACTACCTACCACTACTACTATAAATATTGTTAGTATGATCTAAAACAAAATGGTTTGTAATACATTTTTTGTGAAAATTTAAGTAATAATAAGTGATAATGAAAAAATTAGGAATGTTTTTTTTTTGGGATAATCCATTTCTGTTATTATAAGAGGTAAAATGTCTACTCTTCTAACTTCAAATCCCCTGAATTTATTACAAAGGTTTCGAAAGGTTATTAACAATGGTTTATCGGAGGGTGTCTGGTAATCATGTCGGTCCCAAACTCGGTTATGTGACCGGTCAATACCCTCAGTTTCCTTACCACTGAAGGTTTTTTCTGTATCACTATTCGTGACAGTTCACTTTGATTTTAATCTTAGAGACTGGTCTTAAATACTCATTAAGAATAGTTTAGTTCATATGTGAACCGAACACTCGATGTAAAAGTTGGTTATTTCCTAAAGAGAATCTATAGTAAATTGTCTCAGAGAAAGTTACATTTTCTGTATTTCTCTCTCTCTCAAAATTTTTATTTTCGTCATAAACACTTGGTTTGCTAGCCCCTTAATCCTGAATCATTAGGAGAGTAATAAAATCACTAATTTGGATCGGTTTCGACCACCACTAAATTTCAAAGATAAACAAACTGCAGTGGAATCCTTAACTTTAAAGAGGTCAAGAAATAAGGTCTACTTTTATTATAACTTATCAATGATACATGTCACATAGTTGTCACCATACCTTGTTTTCGGGTACGGTATAATCCTTTACGTATCAAGTTTAAAAGTCAGCACTTTTCATGTGCAAGGTCCGAAACTGTAGATATGAATACTTTGACCGGACAGCCCTCTAATAACAAGATGAAAAGTCCACTTAGTTCGTGATATTAACCCTGACACAAACACGTTCCTCTTCGCTCAGCTAGACCGTTTTGTCTTGTTCTGTCAAAAGACGAGAAAGAGAAGTGTCAGAATCCGAACAGTATATTGTGGTCAGGGGAGGACAATAAAACACCAAATATCCAATGTCACACGGAAGTGTAAATTAGAAGTGATGTTGGGACACTCAAAATTGAAGCCTTTCAGAAACTACAGCTAAAGAGGCCAAACATAAGGTGTTCCTCTTTATAGAACCTATTTACAGGTGTAAAGTTTTACCCTTTGACCTTTACACCTCTTCAATTGACTTACACAGTAAAGGTGTGCTGACTTTTACCAACTCCGCCCTATATTGCGAATCAGAACTACCGACTCGATCAAGGTCCTGGAGTGCCGTCGGACTGAATGTTCTGCTAGATAACTACTTCTTCAATCTGCGACCTCAGTCTGACACACCCGAAGACACACAGGCACTCGTTCGATAACTTGAAGAGATTCCGGACAGGACTTATTGTGGACGAAGGTTTATACTAAAACTACCAATTGATTTTATTCCGTACTGTTCGAGGATACGGTCCCGTCCCTTGTACCATTCGCGAAGTATATACAAAACAACAACGACCACTGTAACATTAGTCTGGGTTCGTATAAACACAATTATCGTAGTAGCTCAGTTTTACTAAAAACGGTCTAGAAACAAGTAAACCAAGTACACAAATAGTATCAAAATTTCATTTAGACAATAGGTTCAATAGCGTCTTCATACAAATGATACAATGAGGATGTGGACAAGTTTAGTTATGCTTGATATAGATAAACGACCATAAAAAGTAAGTTTCATCTGAACTTTATCCGAAATATCACTTTTATCGGTTACGTCAAGTTTTACTTACAATTGAAATTTTCTCATTTTTATCAATACCTGTAATGTAATAAATATAAATATGACCTACAGAGTAACTGACTTCGAACCCATTTCAATATTTATCAAACATACTTTTGTGCATTTCCTTTATTCTCTTAGCATTTAACATATTAGACGTGAGAACAAGGAGTGAAAAGAGTGTTTGAGGAGAAAAAATTTTTTTTTTTTTTGAATAAAAAAATTTAAATAGAGAAGAACATTTTTCGATTATTATTGTGGAGGGCAAAGAGGACGGACTTAAATTTATTTTTTAAAGACCAATTACTGTCAAGTAAAAATGATTTCCCGTAGTATCTTTACTATTCAACGTAGGACTTTTAAACCATCTTAAACCGGTCACCCTCCTTTCTCCGTCTGTGATTGTCCTTTCGATACTTACCTTTCAGACTGTGACTTTACTAACCCGGTACCCTAGGGACGGTCCCACCTCATGTTTCATATAAAATTATTAGTCCCAACCTACACTAATATCTCCAGAAACGAATAGTTTATTTGAGTAATTCTATATTAATCCATTATGGTTCCTGTCAGAGACTATATTTTAATTATAAAAAATATATATTTAAATAAAATTAACCTCCAATTAATGAAATGTCATAACATAACCAAAACGGTATGTAGTTGTACTTAGGTGGTGTCCATATGTGCACAAGGGGTAGGACTTGGGGGGAGGGAGGAGGGAGGGGCATGGTATTGATTATAAATTTCTTAGATTTAGTTCTCGGAAAAACATTTCTTGATACTAGGTAGAGAGGTCTGACTATGTATGTCGTAAGTAAGTTCAAGTCTATAAGTCATCGTAGAATTATAAAGTACTTTTCAATAAGGTGTTAAACAAGTCCGAAAGAAAAAACTTTTTTGTAAGTCCACGATAGGTCTAAAGATAGTACTGTTACTACTTTATTTGTGTATCAGAGTTCCACGGACTAAAAGAGATCCTTCCCAAGACCAAGAGTCTTAAATACATTCACGGTCTAAGAAAGTTCGTTCCGACAATTTTAAACGTAAGGAGAACGAAATCTACTTACACCCGTGGTCATAGAAGTCGAGGAATTGAAACCGTTTTATTGACATCAAGTAATAAGAAAATATAAAGGAAAGAGACAATTACTCTTTCTAATAGGTTACAAAGACTAGAAAAGAAGATCAGAATGACTCTATTTTAATTGTATATCGTGACACATCTAAGTTCCACATTTCGTATTACTAAACTGAATGTATGTAGTACTTTACTGGTGGTATTTAAATTGTTATAGGTAGCACAGTATGTCTGTGTTTTATTTTCTTCTTTTCTCAAAGGAACACGACTCTAGAGTTCTAAATGAGAGAATTTTTGTACGTTGTCATTATTAATATAATAGTACATGAAATGTAGGAATCATGAATAAATTGAACATTGACGTTCAAACATGGAAGACTGACGGAAGTAGTTGAAGGGATTAGGGACGTTGGGGATGGAGACACGAATCAGTAAGTCAACATAGGCTTAGAAACGCCGGGGTACTTGACATCGGACGGTCCGAGGTCACAGGTACCCTGAAGGGTCCGTTCTTATGACCTCACCCAACGGTAAAGGAAGAGGTCCCCTAGAAGGGTTGGGTCCCCAGTTTGGGTCCGGGGGGGTAACGTTCGCCTAAGAAAGGGCAGACTCGGTGGTCCCTTCGGGGTTGGGGATGGAGACCATTCGTGTTTAGACTAGAAAAAAAGATATCTAAATAACAATGAAAAAAACAAACTCACATTAACTATTGTTGTAATGCACTCAAGAACCACATGTTGTATCACTAAGTTATAAAGATCATCATATTTTACTACTAGCACTATACAGATAAATGGTAGACAGTGGTATGTTTCTATAATATAATAATAATTGACATAAGAGGTATGACATTTAAAGTAAAGACACTGAAAAAAACAAAATTGCCCTTAAAACACGAAGTATTAAAGGGAGTGGTTAAAGTGAGAAAGGGACTGGGAAAAGAGAGACCGTTGATGAACGAGTATGAGAGACATAGATACTGAGACAAAGATAAAACAATACAAACGATTAAACAAAACAAAACTAAAAGAAGACACTTTTAGAAACCAATAAGATGAACTCTTTATATTCTATTTTATACATCAAGAAGTAAGACACAAAGGTCAGAACCAAAATCGCAAGAGGGGTTGGGAAACCGATATTTTGATCAAAAACTTTAAGAAAAGATTTACAACAATGAAAAAGAAATATACAAATTTATAAAAAGGGTAGGGATTAAGTAACAATACTTTACTCTATCCCCGATTAAAACAAAAAACCCCCATCTTTTACCAAAGTCACGGTATATTATTTACTTAGTGAAAAAGGTTAACTTATCTTTAAAATGAAAAAGTGTATAGTTCAAGTATATATATTATTCACCACCACCATCAAATCAGCGATTCAGCAAAGACTGAGAAATGTTGGGGTAGCTGACATCGCGAGGTCCGAGGAGACAGGTACCCTAAAAGGTGCGTTCTTATGACCCTACCTAACGGTAAAGGAAGAAGTATACATTATTCTTCATTATTACCACATTTACGATAAGTTGACTAGACATGAACAACGACATAAGAACCTAGTACCAGAAGGAAAGTATTAAAAACTTTAAGAATCTATATATAAAGAGGAATATTTGGTTATCAAAATAGTTCAATGTCTATTTTTTCTAAGACTTACTTTTCTACCACAAATCAACGATTCATCACAGGCTGAGAACGTTGGGGTACTTGACATCGGGTATCCTAAAAGGTCTGTTCTTATGACCTCACTCAACGGTGAAGGAAAGTCCCCTAGAAGGACTAGGTCCCTAACTTGGACCTAGAGGACGAGACGTCTGTCTAAGAAATGGTTGACTCGATGGTCCCTTTCGGGACTTGTTTTCCGTGTATAAATAAAACTCTGTTAACTGTGTTAATTCTATAATCCAGAAAGATAAGTCTTGTATAAAAGTAGTATAAAACCTAGAATAAAATATGACACACTACAAAACAACAAAGAAGAATATATAAAATAAATAAAAAAGAAATTATAAAAGTATTCGTGTTAAATAAAACGGTGTTAAATATTATCGATGATAAAGTAAGATATAAATTAGTCAAAACAAATATTGACATAAAGTTTATATCTCTTTTTGCACTTAAAAAAACTATATATTCCATATATTCCATAGAATATAGAATTGAAAAAATAAAAGTCAAGTCATGTCAAGTCAAAGAGTCAACACAGACCGAGAAACGTTGGGTACCTGACGTCGTGCGGTCCGAAGGGACAGGTAGTGGTTGACTGAAATGAGTTTGAATACTGGTAACTCATCCACTACGATAGGTTGGGAGAGTAGAAGACAGCAGGGGAAGAGGGTGAAAGTCAGAAAGGGTCTTAGTCCTAGAAACGACTTAGTCAAGAAGTGTAGTCCACCGGTTTCATAACCTCAAAGTGGAAGTCGTACTCAGGAAGACTACTTATAAGTCCTGACTAAAGGAAATCCTACCTGACCAATCTAGAGGAATGTCAGGTTCCCTGAGAGTTCTCAAAAGAGGTTGTGGTGTCAAGTTTTCGTAGTTAAGAAGCCGCGAGTCGAAAGAAATAGCAGGTTGAGAGTGTAGGTATGTACTGATGACCTTTTTGGTATCGAAACTGATCTACTTAGAAACAACCGTTTCATTACAGAAACGAAAAATTATACGAGAGATCCAACCAGTATTGAAAAGAACGTTCCTCGTTCACAGAAAATTAAAGTACCGACGTCAGTGGTAGACGTCACTAAAACCTCGGGGTTTTTATTTCAGACAGTGACAAAAGTAACGAAGGGGTAGATAAGCGGTACTTGACTACCCTGTCTACGGTACTAGAATCAAAAGACTTACAACTCAAAACTCGGTTGAAAAAGTGAGAGGAGACAGTGAAAGTAGTTCTCCGAGAAATCAAGAAATGAAGGATGGTATTCACACAACAGTAGACGTTTAGACCCCAATAACTATAAAGAGGGTCATTAGAACTCAGGTCGAACACAAAGGAGGTCGTGTCGTAAAGAGTACTACATGAGACGTATATTCAACTTATTCGTCCCACTGTTATATGTCGGAACTATATGAGGGAAGGGATAAACCTTGGTCAGGTGACAAGGTACAGGTCAAGATTGACAACGAAGGACTGGACGTATATTAAAGAGTTTTCCGTCCAGTTCACCAGACCCTATAAGGGTAGAGAAATTCTTAAAAGGTACCAAACAACACTAGGTGTGTCAGTTTCCGAAACCGTAGTTGAAATAAGTAAGTAAGTATATCGTTGGTGAACTAAAAACACGTTCAAGTACAAACTCACATATACGTATACACGTACAAATACTTTTAAAGAGTTCAAGAGTTATTTAATACAAATTAATCAAAAATTTTATATTGAAATTCAACTTTGAAGGAATGTAACCAAACTTAATCTTCCAGACAGACCCACTAATTCTCTCTATTTAAACTATAAGTATTCAGACTCAAAATTTTTTTATATCCAAAGTCATATAATCTATTTTTGTAATTTCGATTTTCATTCTACTTCGATTTATAAGGTTGTTTAAAAACAACTCCATGAACTTTTTTAAGAGTATTTTAAAGTTAATAAAATGATAGTCATTCCCATGTTTTTTCCAAAAACTTAGTATCTTTAAAGTACAATGGCGTTACTGGAGAGTATTGTCTCTATAATTTCCTGAAAGTGTTCTATTATATTGATTAGGTCTCATTTCGGGTTAATTTTATAACCAGAATTATTAACTCCTATATGGTTAATGATAATATATTCTTTTAAAGAAAATGAGACAAATATGTTGGGTCAAATTACTTACGACCTACATTCCCTTACTTAAGAGACTTTGACCTACTTACAGTGAGGTCCTACTTAAAAAGAGATCTTTACATATGAAGTCGTAATTATCAAGTTTTTACATATACAATCACTGTTTCTCTGTAAAGATATAAACCCATTTTACAGTGTGAGATCTAAAATTTCATATACGGAGTCTGACCACGGTTCAATGAAGGTACTTTTCGTAACCCAACCTAAACTCCTTTCGATAGTCAAATACTCAATTATTAATTAGTCAATTTGACTAACAATTAGCGAGTTAGTACAGACTGAGAAACGTTGGGGTACCTGACATCCGCGGTCGGAGGAGACAGGTATCCTAAGAGGTTCGTTCTTATAACCTGACCCAACGGTAAGGGAAGAGGTCCTCTAGAAAGGTTGGGTCCCTAGTTTGGATCCCAGGACGTAACGTCCGTGTAAGAAATGGTACTCGTAATTACACACAATAAATCGAATACACATCGAGTCAGTGAGACTTTTGATACACTCTACTTTTACTAAGTCAATCATTACATTGTTACAATACCATTCTAACTCTTTTTCTGTAACTTGTTTATAAGTATTTAGAATCTTTTTTTCGGTTTCGTTTAAAGGTCGATATGTACCATTATTTGTCCCTATACTCAAATCAAAAATCTAGGAGAAAATTAACGGACAAGAATCAACATCTAAAGACCCAGTTGTTATATTAAGTTAGTCAACTGTAAGCAATTTACCCTCTCACAACGAATATTCATTGTACTCATATAAAAGTATGTCCATACAAACGTACCTACATTACGAAAATACAAACATCTCAAATAAAACTGATTTTATTCAGTTCGTATCACATTAAAAATAGATGTACCAACAAGAACACTACAAGTAAAGGCAGGAATTTATACAGTTTAAACCTCCTTTTTTTAATATAAGGATAGTTGCAATAAAAATCCATCATCGGGGACTTGTGGATATCACTTGATAAATAAAAGGACAATCTTTTAGACAAAAAGTGAATACTGTAACCTTCGTGTTTTTCTTTCTCCCTCTCAACGTATGACTTCTATGACTTATTTCGTTTCGTGTCCTATTCCTGTCCTTTATCTGAACACTCACTTGGTACTTTCTTCCTCTTCGGGTAAAAGACGTAAAAGATTTACAAAGACTCAAGGTTACGGAATACAAAATCTGAAGAAATTTAAAGACAACAAATTAGTGTTTCTGTGTAGACTGAGAACGCTGGGGTCCCTGACATCGGACGGTCCTAGGAGACAAGTACCCTAAAAAGTCCGTTCTTATGACCCTACTCAACGGTAAAGGAAGAGGTCCCATAAAAGGGTTGAGTCCCTAGTTTGGGTGCAGAGGACGTAACCGTCCGTCTAAGAAATGGTGACTCGATGGACCCTTTGGGAATTTAAAGACTCATAGTCCATTTATCATTTCAACGATTAGTTGACTATTTGCAGAGACGACGACCTCGAGTCGTTTGTCCGTAGAGAAGCGACGGGAGAAGAGACGAGGTTACAGTGGTAGAAGGTTCGGTTCTCCAGGAAACTCTACCATGAGAGTAGAAAGGATATTTCAGTCATTCTTTACCTGAAAGTAATGGAAGATAAGAACCGGTCGATCACCCGTTTTCTCTCCTCTTCCCAGTAACCGGGAATAAACTAATTCCTGAAGAGACTTTTAGGGAAAAGTCAGGATCTAAAACGTTTACACGGTAATCTTGTGACGGTAAGACATTACCTTGAGACTTACCAAATCAAGACAAATACTGATCGAAAGGGAGGCTCTGTTCATCTGTAATAACTTTGACTTTGGGCTTGAGTTTCTATACAGTCCCGTAGACCTGACCTCGAGGGAACACGAGACTACGGAAACGAAACTTAACGAGGATGAGGTGTGCACGCAAAGGAGAGAGACGGAGAGAGAGGACGTAGTACCAGGACTAGTGTCAGAAGGGAAAAGGTAATGATGTCGAGATCGAATCTGACGTGACCAATGGTCCGAGGGAGTAGATGGAGGTCGGTAAGATGAAAAGTTAGACTATTAGTCACTGTAATCGTACATCCTTAATGTAATAAGAGGACCAATTTAAGAAGATACTGAGGTGGTTACCGATAAGCTTTTGGAAGGGAGTCAAGTCAAGTCAAGTCAGCGAGTCAGCACAGACTGAGAAACACTGGGGTACTTAGCGTCGTGCGGTCCGGAGGGACAGGTAGTGGTTGAGGGTCTCGAGTGAGTCTGAGTACAGGTAGCTCAGGTACTACGGTAGGTCGGTAGAGTAGGAACCAGCAGGGGAAGAGGAGGACGGGGGTTAGCGAGGGTCGTAGTGTCAGAAAAGGTTACTCAGTTGAGAAGCGTACTCCACGGGTTTCATGACCTCGAAGTCGAAATCGTAGTAAGGAAGGTTTCTTTAGGGTCCCGACTATAGGAAGTCTTACTTGACCAACCTAGAGGAACGTCAGGTTCCCTGAGAGTTCTCAGAAGAGGTTGTGGTGTCAAGTTTTCGTAGTTAAGAAGCCACGAATCGGAAGAAGTGTCAGGTTGAGAGTGTAGGTATGTACTGGTGACCTTTTTGGTATCGGAACTGATCTACCTGGAATCAGTCGTTTCATTACAGAGACGAAAACTTATACGATAGATCCAACCAGTATTGAAAAGAAGGTTCCTCATTCGCAGAAAATTAAAGTACCGATGTTAGTGGTAGACGTCACTACAACGGGATTAGACGTAAGTTCGTAAAATGTTAATAAATAGAGATACACCAAATAGGGTATGAGATTTCTTAAACGTACTTAGGTAGAAAGAAAAAAAAAAAAGAACAATAGTAAAAGACCATTGAAAAGATACAACAAATAAGGTTGGGTAGAATTCATATTTAAGGGAGATTTTAGGAAAGGATTAAGATGGATCATTTTTATTACAGAAGACATTTAATTAAAGGGATAACGAAATAAATATGAGAGAAATCCCTTAAATAATTTATAAATACGGTTTTAGTGAACGTATTAAATATGAGACACACACACACATCCACACACGTAAACACACATACACGTTGGTATGAAAAGCCTGATTCCTCTTATTAATATACTAATAAAGGTGTCTACGAAAGTCCGGAATCTGTTTAAGTTATCGGTTGGGACTATTATTTATTTTGTTAAGTTTTAATAACGAATTTTACAACTTACGGTATTTATTCTTCCACCTATCTCACTATTTCCGGATCGTTATGGTTCATATTACATGTCACCCGTACTTTCAACCATAGTGACAAATTCTTATAATAAGCTAGGTCTTTAAGGTAAGGGTCCATGTTCTGGTTGTCTGTACCTGTTTTTACATGTTTCCTTGGTATAAGAATTATCGGTATCTGACCTTTGATGTGTCTATAGTAGTTTTTCTCTAACTATTTATTCAACACAGTAAAAGTGTTTAGTTTTAGAATACGTCTTAACTGTATTGTTTTTACTAACGATGATTGTCTCTTTCAATTTGTATTTTTCATGTATGAAACTAAACAAATATATTTCAAATTTTCAAACACTTTCATTAGACACCACTATCGTCAATCTAAACACTAACACTTTACCTTACTGACTCTTTCCTGTTCTCCCTCCAAGAACCCTACGTCTGTGAGAAGGTCCAAAAACAGACACAACACAGTGTGTTCGTACAAGTGTAAAATTTTTCCATAGTTCGACATGTGACAAGTAAAAGGACAAACATACTTACTTTCACTTTCACTTTCAGCGAGGCAACACAGACTGAGAAACACTGAGGTGTCTGAGATCCGGTCTTATGACCTCACCCACCGGAAAGTGAAGAGGTCCTCTAGAAGGGTTGGGCCCCTAGATTACATACGATATGGAGTTTTTGTTCAAGTTTTAATTATTACTAACGTTACTTAGTTTTATATATCTTATTTTCTTTTTAGGTACCCGGGCACTCATTGTGAGTCATTAATTTTCCTTTTCTCCTGGTTTAACATGTATATTTTCTTACGTCTTCACTACTATCTTATTCTTTCGGGAGTTAATAGTTTGTGGTACATTATTGACTACATCCGTGTATTAATCGTGAGTTATTGTTCGTTAGTAAATTCACAAAAACAAAATAACAATAAAAGTTACGTTACGAATGGAAGCTCCTGGACCTATTTGTTAGTACACACGGACGACCCGACACACTAGTCTCATGGTCGTCTGAGAGAGAGATATATATCACACACAAAACAACCTTATATTGACCACTTTCATACAAAAAAGTCTTCGTCGTCACTAAACGCCACCAAAAAAAACAAAAACAAAAAACGACACAATAAGGTAAGAACTGGTTTCGAAGGAGATTCACCAAAAAATACCTTTTAACAGGGTGATTGAATTTCCCACTCCACCTTGTATATGAATTCAACAGAAGATTTTTTAATTTATGACTTATACAATTATATATATATGTGTGTGTGTGTATCACACATCGAATACTTTATCTATAGGTTTTACTGGTCTACTTAAATTTCGTACACTCAAATTAATAAGAGGACATTTCTGATGTCAGATGAATTTTCATCACGTTGACTTCAAAGTACACTGAAAGCAAACAGAGAGTTAATAAAAGAAAAATAGGAAAACACCAAAGGTAGTATAAACTGGTTATAGGGTAAAATTACACTAAAATACAGTAGTGAAAAAGAAGAGACGGACAAATTGAACAGGAATACATCGTGAATAAAAGTGTCTCCGGAGATACTGAAACACCGTCGTCCTTCTTTATAATTTGGTTTTTTGACAGTTCGTCGTCCCACATTACGTTATGTATGTCCAGACCCACAGTCTGTCTACCCGGACCAAGGTTGTCGTCCTATGGACGAATGAGTGGTTCTCTCGTACAGATATTTTCATACTTATTACTTATCAATCTCATTCACAAGAACGACAATTCAACGATTCAACTTAGGCTGAAAAACGTTGGGGTCCCTGATGTCGGACGGTCAGAAGGAACTGGAAGGACAGAGGATCTCAAACGAGTCTGAGTGTAGGAAACTCAACCACTACGGTAGGTTGGTAGAGTAGGAGACAACAGGGGAAAAGGAGGACTGGAGGTAGAAAGGGTCGTAGTCCAAGAAAAGGTTACTTAGTCGAGAAACGTAGTCCACCGGTCTCATCACCTCGAAGTCGAAGTCGTAGTCAGGAAGGTTACTTACAAACCCCGACTAAAGGGAAATTCTAACTGATGAAACTAGAGAACCGTCAGGTACCTTGAGAGTTCTCGAAATCCGAATAATTTATCACGGTTAATTTAATACAAACAGAAGTGGTAAGGATGTCTTATTGTCCTTTATTATTATTCCTTTAACAAACATTCACGTGACCACTGGACTAAGTAACCCTTCGTAAAAAAAGATTGTTTGTCGTTACAATCGTTCCCTTGTAGAGAACAGTAGACCTTCTATGTGACATTTCCCTATCTACTTTTCTCTTTCGACTCTTCTTTGGAGAGTCCAAGCCGACGGTGGAAATTAGTATCGAACCTAGAATCCCGACGTCTTCTATTTTGTGTTTGTTCGGTTTTTGGACTCACTCCTTAAATTTTTGAACATGACGTCTCCTTTTAGATCCCAAATTTCATTTAGTAATGGATAAAAAGTCACAGAATAATAAATCCATCCGTCGTTTCTAACTGTCTTTTCTTCAACCCTCGTTCTTTCTGAAAATAGTTCCCAAAAGTATCCGTAACTCAAATTCTAAAGTATTTTACAGTGTTAAGTCTATTTTGTTTCTTATGTCACAGTAAGATAACGTCAAAAAAAAAAGAAAATTAGATTAAAAAAGAAAAAAAGGAAACCTCCCCTTTTTTCGACGTAGACAGTACCTCTTTTTTTTTTTTTTGTCGATTTCTACATACTAGAACAAGTTGTAACGACATCGTACGACAGAATTTAGTGTCCGAACTCGTTTACTTGGGGAGCACTGGAGATGAAAGAAGAAGAAAGATCCACGGAGGGTATGAGGAACTATTCGTCAAGAGACTTAAGTGAGGTCTGTAATGAGGGTAGTAAAACCGTCGGGTATGTTTATTAATACTCTATTATTTTGAAAACCAAGTCTTTCCGCAGAGTCACGGGTCTGGGGTGCTCCAGGCAACATTGACGCAGCTTACGCATAGATCGAGTCTACACCTGTCAGAGGCGGTGAGAGCGAGGTCTGAGTTGTAGATGTTCCGGGACCGGTCGGGCAGAGAGTAACGGGACAGGTCACTTCTGGGAAAAGAGTGTCGGAAAGTCGACTCAACCCTCGAGGTCCTTGACTCATTCCACCTTTTACTTAAGTTCAGTCTTATACTCCTCGACAGAGCTGTCACGTTTGTTAAACGATTCCTGGATGACCTAGTCTGTTCTTCAAGGGCTCTCGACCTTTAGTAAGAATTAATGGCACTACTGTTGTCAGAGGACCTTCTTGTTTCACCTTTGCTAGAGCGTTCTGAGTTTAACCGGTAATTCATGGCAGTCTTTCTCCACTCACAACGATCTGAAATAGGTAGTTTTACGGTGTCTTGTATTAGTGTCCCCCCTTTTCAACCATGAGGTTTTAATCCAACCCCAAAATTTCATAAAAGATAAATTGACATTCACCTACTTTACAACCGGTCTAATGACTAATACTTTGTGTAAATCCTCCCCGTCATTCACCAAATTATTAACCACTAAAAAAACTGTAGACATAATTTTATATGTGTAAATGACCCCACTTTTACCATTTTGATTACTTAAGATCTGAGAGACATACTTCTCAAGACTAAGACGGTAAATATTCAGAACAAGGAAATCTCCCAGTGTGTCTAAAGAAACTCGAAACCAAAAGAGTAGACGAATTACCTGAATTATAAATATAAACTAATATATATATGAAGAAATATGTATATTTTATAAAAAGAGTGTCTAAACTTCCTTCATATCTTACTCACCTATACATACTTACGAGACTCATTTAATATTACACACTATAATTATTTTTATGTAATAATCTTTAATAATGATTTTCTTTCGCAAATCAGGTTGTCGTCCACCTTCAAGATTTTGAAGAGAGTGCAGACCAAATCAATGAAATAAACAGTCCTTACTCTTCAATTTCGTTAGTCAACGTCCTCTCATTATGTCAAAAGTAATCTAAAGACACTTAAACTTATAATTTACTCCTTTTAAGTCTAGATAATATGTATAACGGATCGTATTAACAAAAAACGAAGATAGTGACTATAACTCATTCAAGAGTTTTTATACGAATGAAGATGGAGGTTTTTTATAACCAAAAGAAAAGTAACCATTTAATATCATTAATAAGATCTTGTTTTTATAACCTTTTGATGTATATATTCTACCTTTTCTTTTTCTTCGAAGACTTTTTTTACATAAATTAAAAAAAACTCAACCGGGACTTATAAGGTGTCATCGGGACCGACGTAATAGACAACGATGAATGATTCATGAATTCCAAGTTCTATGGACTTAAACGAAGAAACTCAAATAGGACATCAAGAAACCGGTCAACAGTACCTCGGATTTTCATTAATTGTTAGAAAAGGGAGTTGTCGTTTCCTTTACCGAAGAAAACACACATAATGGAGACTGAGATTTTAGTGTACGTGATCCAACTCGGTACAGTTATGTTAGTTGAGTAAAAAAATCTCAGAATGCAAATCTTGAGTGCTAAGATAAAAAAAGGATTCTATAATCTTATTAAAATTATACGTTGATCTTCTTTAATTACTTTTAGAAGTGAACTGATTTCTACCAAAAAGAAACGAATCTAGGAAAACATATAAAATCCTTTTCTGAGTTAAAGTTCCAAATAACTTGTTTCTCGGTGTTTAACTCAGGAACCAATCCATACAATCTTCGTTTCGTTATCTTTTGTAAACTATTAAAGATTGTGAAGAAAGTTCTACGAATATGAAAAACAAAGACACTTCAATACCTTAACCTCCCACTATCTTGGATTGTCACGTCGTCCTACTTCCTTCCGATTTTTATGTATTGTACATTATTCCTTTATACTTCATCATTATCGAAAATTTTCTATGTAAAATTTTTTACTGAGACGTAAACGTAAAATATAAAATCAAAAACTTTATTGTTACCTCCCCCTTTTTTCGTTTTAATAATGTCTTAACAAGACCTCATAAAGTAAGTTATAGTTTCTCGTATAAAGGATCTCAACTGTCAAAAAGTTCTCGTTTCATTACAACCTACCGATTATTACCGAAATATTTTAGTTCTTATTCTAAAATGTGAGTATATGTAAGAAACTTTAGTATCCAACATAAAATACTTTGAATGAGGATTTAATAAGTTTTTAATGACTAGACTTTTATGAACTATTCTAAAAGATCATTCTCCCATACACAATTTATTTTAAGATGAAATCGTATTTACAGAAGGGAATATGAAAAAAAAAATTTCCCGTATCTGACTTGTCCTTCTTGAAAAAATTCTTTTTCAAAATAACCTCATATCAACTAAATATTACATAATTAAAGTCGACATGTCGCTTCAATTAATATGTATAATGTATATAGATGAGAAAATAATCTCATAAAAAGGTATATCCGGTAATGTCTCATAACTCATCTCAAGGGATACGATGTTTAGGAGTGTTTTATGATCGTTTAGCTTAGGTTGTTGTGTAACGAGATATGGAAAAATTGGTGTTCAAGAGGAACAAAGTCAGATGTTTTCAAACTCCAAACAGAAACTGAGTAGAGACCACAAAACCCTAACGGAAGGGTGATTACAAGTGTACCGACTCAGGATGAACGAGAATTTTGGAGTGAGTCAAGAGGTAAGGGTGTCTCTCTAAGGTTCTTCGTTAAGAAGGTATGTTGTAAATCCTATTTACGCAAGTAATATGTGTAAGACCCGACGTAACATAACGACATAAAATGAACGGAAGAGATCCTGTGTTGACTCTCTGAAGTGAAGTGAAGTGAAGAGATCCGACAGTCACAGTCCTTGTGCAAACAGAGTAAGTAGTCAGGATGAAGTCATGGACTATCTCTTTTCTACGAGGTGCACTTAACTAGAGTTATACGAGTCATACTTACGTAAACTTATTTCAAAGTTTTAGAGAATCAAGACCTTCCGAGGGATGTACAAAGGAACGGACTAATTAAACGTCACAAATCCAATTATTACCTTTCGTTAATTTATGTAAAAAACATACTTTTCCAACGTTACGTTAGGGACATATTGAGAAGTTTAATTTCACTTTATATATATATTAGAGATATACCAGTTGTCGGACACAAGAAAATTTAAATGAAAAGGAAAAGAACTTCCATTCAGTTGTCAAAACGTTGTAATTGAAAGTTGAACCATGATTAAACCCAAGAATCTTTAATTCCCTCAACAATTTCTCCTTCCTCTCTTTAGTTGTACCCCTGTCGGGACCTGAGTATGGACAAATAGGATAGGACCTCGTTATACTTCTCTAAACATAGTTAGTCGACGAAAGATATCGTACCCATAGTCTTGGAACCCTGACACACCGCTTGTAACCGAGAGAGGAGAATCTAGGAAACCTAAGACCACCGACCAGTCGTCAACACATTCTCAAAACGTAAACGATGTTTAACCCGTTCTTCTCGACTGGAAACAATCCGTGATTCAAGTCAAGTCAGCGAGTCAGCACAGGTTGAGAAACGCTGGGGCACCTGACGTCGTACGGTCCGAAGAGACAAGTAGTGGTTGAGGGCCTCAAATCAGTTTGAGTACAGGTAACTCAGTCACTACGGTAGGTTGGTAGAGACAGCAGGGGAAGAGGAGGACGGAAGTTAGAAAGGGTCATAGTCCCAGAAAAGTTTACTCAGTCGAGAAGTGTAGTCCACCGGTTTCATAACCTCAAAGTCGAAGTTGTAGTCAGGAAGGTTACTTGTAAGTCCTGACTAAAAGAAATCCTACCTGACCAACCTAGAGGAACGTCAGGTTCCCTGAGAGTTCTCAGAAGAGGTTGTGGTGTCAAGTTTTCGAAGTTAAGAAGTCACGAGTCGAAAGAAATATCAGGTTGAGACAATCCACATATCAGACAATCTGTATATCAGGTTGAGACGATCCGTAACTGACAGAAAATTAAGAAGTAAAAGAAGTAAAGAGCGAGAATAAGTTCAGATCCTACAGATCTTATATGGAAAGTATAAAAGAACACAGACCATTTAAGGTGTAGTCTTATACCTATTAAACCTCCCGTTTTTACAGAGTATGATAACCCTGTAACAGAGCACCTGTAGTTTGTTGATAATACCTTCTTACCGTTTCCCTCATGAAGACCCCTCTTTTCATTCTTTTCCCATAACGTATGTCACAAGGGGAGGTATTGACTCTAAAAAGACGACTTTATTGAAACTCTCAATAAGTGGGTTTATTTATACCATTACGGAAACAGAATCAAACGAAATGAATCGATTGTGTCTTACCCAATAAACTTAAACTAATCCATAATGAATGGTACAGGGAGAGAAAAAAAAGAGAGAAGAGACAAAACTTAACAAACCCCTTGTAAGTACACAAGTCTAGAGAAGAATTTTTGACGAAAGAGACCTTCATACGGGAATTGGACAAAAGTTGAGTCTTAAGTAGTAACCAAAGAGAAGATACCGTCGTCACAACGAAGTAATGTTCATGACAAAACGGAGGACGAACAAAAGTGAAAACCAAAGAAGGTAAGTTGTGGAACGGAAACCAGGATGGAGGAGGTTAGGTAACTGGTGCCGTGGTGGATTCCCAGAAACAAAACACAAAATCCTTTTCATTTAGATCCCTATCAAAAAGTCCATATCGTGACTTTCGGGGGACAGAATCTCTTCGGGAGACAAACTAGTAGTATTTAGACTCGTACACTCGAGACACATTTTGTAACGTCACAGAAAGAGTGAGAGCGTTTATTTCAGGTTTGACAGTGTCGAGTGAAATATACCTAAGACGGATTTAGCAATCAAAGTAACAAGTGGTAGTGACGAGTATCAAGTGTAAAGTCAGTTTACGTTTGTGATTAACATGACGAAAGGATGCAACCCGGAAAGGTGGGTCCAGAGAGAATCGTATTTTTCTGGAGACAGGACAAAGTACAACGAACGGGTAACAACGCCCAAAACGGCCTAGAGCCATTTTAACAGGCTCTCCAACAAAAATTTGTGACGTGACGACGAAGATAGGGTTACGAGTCCTGTCAATGTGTTTTTGGGGACCCTTACGTCTCCGTAAAAAACTTTCTGATGGGTCTATTAAGATTACACGACAGTTCCACTCATTCATGATGAACTTTAATATATAGTTCCAAATTGAGTACTCAATTTTGAAGAAATCTAAAGGAACTGAAAGAGTTCATCTCTTCTGTCTCCAACGGTTTACATTGTAATAGTATTCGTGGACTCGTCGAAAACCTTCATTGAGAGGAAAACCGAGTCGACCATTTCTTAAACGGACGTTACGCCTTCTGGACCGAAGCTAGGGACCAAACCCTTCTAGGGGACCTCTAGAAGGTCTCCTAGGCCTTCCTCCCCTTTCCGATGGGTGAGGTAATAAGACAGGTCCTCTTAAGGTCCTTGACATATCAGGTACCCCAACGTTTCTCAGCCTGTGTTGACTCACTGAAAGTGAAAGTACTTAAAAGAAAGAGAGTCGGGGTTCACGTCTTTAAGTGGAATCATTCAGGAACGTAAACACCGTATCGTGTCTTCAGGAGAGTTCAAGAAGGGTAGAGAGGTAGGAGTACAGTAGTGGATGGGACAATACCAACGGGACTAGGACTATGGAAAGAAAGAAGAAGTCCAGATAAGGTGACGATTGTCCTAAGAATCTCGAAAGTAAATAGACGTTTCATTCTAGGTTCTTAATCCATCCTTTTTTTTTTAGGATGAAATTTTTCCTTTCATTTGGATACGTTTCTACCTCCCCTTCCCCAGTTTGTAATTATAAGAGGACAGTGCACTATCTCTTTACTTTTGAAAGGTAGACTCACACGTTTGGATTGGTATGGAAGAAGGTCCATTTAAAGACCGGTAGATTTTTGATAACCTCTATCGAAAAACAACCATAGTTCATTGAGTAGAGACTACCAACTTTTTTTAAGATATTTTCATACTTCGGATACTTTACCTATATTAAGAGAAAGGGTGCGGATTATTACATACACTACAATATGGTTAATCGAAAACTCAAAAACAAAAGAGTGGAAATTTTACCCTTTTATGACGGATGAAGTACGACGACGACGATTCAGCGACGTCAGCACAGACTGAGACACGCTGGGGTATCTGCCGTCGGGTGGTCCGAGGGGGCAGGGACCCCCTCTTGTTCTTGTGACGTCACCCAACGGTAAAGGAAGAGGTCACGTCCTTTCACTTTTCTCTTTCACTTCAGCGAGTCAGTACAGACTGAGAAGTGCTGGGGCATCTGACGTCGGATGGTCCGAGGAGGCAGGTACCCTAAAAGGTCCGTTCTCATGGCCTCACCCAACGGTAACGGAACAGGCCGGATGAAGTATCCAGTCATCAATTCCACTTCGTACTATTATGTCCAGGTCTGAATCCGTATGAAGGACCGTACATACAGGTACCTTCCCATCGACAGATAATGTAAATCAATAATGACAATATTAACGAAACCAATAGGGAAGTACCTTGGAGTCATATTTTTCGATTCCCGTACGTCTCTTTACTACATATGGTGAGATAACATACAGGACGTCGTTTTTCTCACCTGAAGTAGTAATTTACAAAATTATACATATGACTTATAAATATATCCGGAGTACCCAAAGTATCGTGAAAACTTGGCACTCAAACCTTGACTGTGTATGTGTGACGATTTTTATTTACTATTTAATTTTTTTTTAAAAAAACTTCAAATAGTAATCTCAGATAATAATATTAGTCATACGGTTTGATAAATAAAATTTTGTTATCAGAGTAGTTTTTACGTATTACACATTTGTAATACGGTCTCGGATCCCAACAGGTACGAGATCAAGAAGGTAATATGCGAAAGTTTTCATTGAATCTAATAATGTGTGAGTTAATAATTATGAGTTAAATAATATTCGAAAGTTTTCATTGAATCTACATAATATGTGAGCTAAAATTAAACAGGAGGACGAAACGTAAAAAATTTATATAAAATCCGTGACTAATACATACGGGAAACTTGGACTGACGACGGACGATCTGGTGTCTTAGTCCTCGAGAATAGTGTGGTCGTGAATAGTTCTTACGGTCCGTATACCGTCTCAAAATTATGTACTCGATGTTACTCACTACATTTATTAATTCTCTGAACATAATTATTTCCCCTATTTTTTGACGTAAAGAAATCGAATGAAAGGAAAAGGAGACATGAACCCTCGTGTGTGTGACTGGCTAAAGACCCGGGACGTAGAACCAGGAGGTTCACACAAGTGTGTGGGCGACAACGATGTGTTTCCGTTGTGCCATTTCCGAAGGATTGCGAAGACGGGTGGGTGAGGACCCCTGGTTTGTAAAGTCGCGGACGGTGACCTATCACCTACTTCGTTTACGGACAAGTCCTGAACACTCGGGCCGACTGTCATGATACTGTCCAGTAATCCGTAAATTAAATTGTGATCCAAAAGACTCGAACCTTAAGTTAGGGGTACACAAAGAAATATCGATTAATTACTGTACTTTGGTGAAAAAGGATTAAACATAGACTTTCACTAACAAAGACAAAGAAGGCGTTACTTTATACTTTACCATATACAGATGTTGTAACATATTTAAGTGGGAAAACTTGTCGTGACTCACCTTACACTATTTAAATATAGAAGGTTTTGTATTTTATCGTTCGAAATTGAACTTCAATCTATATTTTATACTGAACATAAACTACAGCAACTACAAGTCAGTGATTCAGTACAGGCTGAGAAACGCTGGGGTACCTGACATCGGATGGTCTTAGGAGACAGACACCCTAAAGGGTCCGTTCTTATGACCTCACCCAACGGTAATGGAAGAGGTCCCTTAGAACTATAACAAAATTATTTATGTTTTTCCTTTGTTGATTCACTGAATAAAAGTCTCTCCATATGTGAAGACAAGTGGATTGTTTTTACGTAACACAGGTGTCTTATTCGTTGAGAAAAGTTGTATTGAAACTAAACGACGTCTGTAGTTGATTTTTGTAATCCAATTACTATTATAGAAACTTTTTAAAGTGACGCATAATCTGTGGGAGAGACCAGGAAGTTCCCCGAAGAGACCACCGAGTCTACCATTTGTTAAACGGACGTTATACCCTCTGGTCCCAAGTTAGTGACCCAGCCCTTCTAGGGGATCTCTTTCCTTAGTACCGATGGGGGGGATCTCTTTCCTTAGTACCGATGGGGGAGGACATAAGAACGGATCTCTTAAGACACTTGTTTCCGGTGGCAGGTACCCCACTGTCTCAATCTATGTTGACTCGATGATCGTCCAAAGTGACCAAGAGACTCCTTATTGAAAAGACATAGGTTGACCCTGAAGACTCAGGTGACCTCACCCAACGGCAAAGGAAGAGGTTTAACTGTTTACTCATCGTTATTTTAGTCGGGGATAAGTCTAGGATAGGAAAGTAAACAGTCGTCACTTCTTGGGACAAATAACGACGAAAACGTGTTTTGAAGGGTGAATTCAAACTCCCAAAACAAACCCAGTATTAAATTACAAAGTATAGAAGAGGCAGTGAGTAGTGTTTTGTTTTAATTCTTAATGACGAAAAGTTTTAGTACTTAAATTGTCGAATAAGGTCGGGTGTATGTCCTCATTTTATGTTTTTGGTTTACCCAACCGTTTCATAATAAAAACAGTTCTTTTGGATCACCGTAACTCTACGTTACATTTTAGGACGAGCTCCAGGGACTATTTGATACCCTTACTCTTCCTCGAAAATGTGAAGAGGTATGGGAATAAAAGGAGGCTGGTATACACCGTATAAGTGTCCAAAAGAGTTATTTCCAATCAATACAAAACAGAGTTCAGAACCCTTTTCTTTACATGTCACTTTGGGAGATCCTACATATTACGGACACGATATTATACCGCTAAATACTCGGAATTCGAATTAAGACTTCGACACACAAATAACTGACGAAGAACCATTATATCTTGACCCTTTGGTTAGGGTATCCTAATATAAAAATAAGAAACATCGTGTCAGACAAGGGAAAAAGGTAAACCGAAATCCCTCGTGAGTCACCACACGGAAGACGACGATACCTCTTTATGACTTTCGAAAAAAAAAAAAAAAATACCAAAAATGGAAGTAGACGGGGGAACGTTCGCGGGACGCTCAACATTCTTCCGGACGAAAAGGAGTAAGGTTTTGGTGGTGAAGTCAAAATTTACGCTCCGAGGTAACAACAAAACGAGACACCGTAAGGGATTTGAGTCACTAAAAGGGGTCCACCGAGACCTTGTACGTCGGGTTTTGGAGAAAAGAAGGAGACGGTGTAAGTGGAGATTATAACCCGTCACCCTTCGACCTTTAGAATAACCGTCGACGATAATTCATTTGTATCCTCCTTGGATCACCAACCCAAATCCCCCGAGACCAGATCTATTGCGAGAAAGAGAGAGGTTCACGTTCAGGTGTGCACTAACGTCCCACACATAAGATACGACCTCTGTCTCCTGTCGTTTTACTCTTCTGTCGTTCAGGGTCCGGTTCAAACCCAAAGAAGGTCTTTACAGGATCTCGGATCTTAAAAAAAACTTCTCTCAATCGTTACAAAATGAAGTTTTACGATTCTGACTGAAATGTAAACGATAAGCCTGAGGAGAAGACATTTATTGGGGGACTCATAGTGTTACGAATAACACTTACCCGAAAATTTACGACACAAACCTTTTGTCGTAAAAAATAAAAAGACTAATGTGCCGTAATATACGGTCAATATTCTTTACACACTATAGTTATTTATCCTATAACTGTTCAGATATTAGTGTATTATAACGATTATAAGTCAAATGAGAAATTTATTTAAGAATAGTATTTATCCATCTCGGATCTTAAAATAAGAACGAATCTATCATGTTACTTTAGGTACACACACACACACACAAACACATGAAATCGTGAATTCGTCTTTTACGACAACGACAACAACAAATCAATGATCCAGTACAGACTGAGAAACACTGGGATACATGACGTCGGGTGGCCCGACGAGACAGGTACCCTAAAGGGTCCGTTCTTATGACCTCACCCAACGGTAAGGAGGAGGTCCCCTAGAAGGACTGGGGTACTAACTTAGACGTAGAGGACGTAACCGTCCGTCTAAGAAGTGGTGGCTCGTTGGACCCATATTCGATTTTTATCTAAAAATCGATATAACGTACTTGTAAAATATACAATACAGGAAGTAACTATTACAAAAGAGTAAAAGAAGGGAGGAAGGAAGGGACAGGAGGAAGGAATAAGCCTGAAAGTGAATGAAATACATTCTCTCAGAAAAGACAAACGATGAATGATTACTACGACTTTAGTTTCTGTTTTCGGAACAGGAGTCTATTGATGGCCCCATAATTCCTACCTTCTTTTCAGGCGTGTTGACAGTGGTACACCCGGTGTTTCTGACACCGTCTCGAAGAAGACCTCGGGTCCTTTTACGACGGATTAAACCAGAATCCCAGAATCCCCTCCGAAGGACCTTGTCTTTTCCGGAACGAATTCAAAGACACCTTTGGGTCCTTAGTAGGTCCGTCTCTTCAATGTTTTTCAGTTATACCTTTCTTTGTGGTACATCTTGACGTCCCTCCGTTTTTTCTTCCACCTCTTAGGGAAGTAATAATCAATAATTAATTACAGGCAGACTAAGGAAAAAAAAAGGTAACATCATATTAACTTACTGTTAAAAAACGATCAAAGTCTATATGTCGTTCTACTAAGATAAATATATACAAGAAAAAGTCTGAGAAAAAGTAATATTCAATAAGTCAAGTCAAGTCAGCGAACCAACACAGGTTGAGAAACGCTGGGGTACCTGACGTCGTACTGTCCTGAGGAACGGGTAGTGGTTGAGGGCCTCAGACAAGACTTATAAGAACCTTCCGGACTACGACTTCGACTTTGAGGTTATGAAACCGGTGGACTACACTTCTTGACTGAGTAAACTTTTCTGACACTACGACCCTTTCTAACTTCGACCCTCCTCTTCCCCTACTGTCTCCTACTCTACCCACCTACCGTAGTGACTGAGTTACTTGTACCCAAACCTATCTGAGGCCCTCAACCACTACCTGTCCCTCCGGACCGTACGACGTCAAGTACCCAGTGTTTCTCAAGCTGTACTGGCTCACTGACTTGACTTGACTTGCCTTCACTTAGACGATTAGGGTTTGAGGATTAAATAGGAAAGGGGAGAAAGGGAAACCATTGGTATTTACACAAAAAATTCAGACACTCAGAAAGACAAAACATTTATGTAAGTAAACATAGTAAAAAATCCAAGGTGTGATTCACGATAGTATATAAACACAAACAGACAGACCGAACGAAGTGAATGATACTATTAGAGATCCAGGTAGGTACAACGACGTTTGCCGTACTAAAGTGAAAAATACCAATTCATTATCAGGTCCATATATAGAAGACATAGGTAAGTAGACAATTACTTTTAGATTCAACGAAGGTGCAGAATTAAAAATATTTATCATGACGATACTTATAACCCCACGTACATAGAAAAGTTTAATTTCAACAGGAGTAAAGACCTATATAAAGATCCTCACCCTAACGACCTACTATACTATTAAGACAAAAACAAAAACTTCTTAGAGTTATGAGAAAAGGTATCACCGATGTGGTTAAATGTAAGGGTGGCTGTCACATTCTCCCAAGGGAAACAGAGGTGTGGGAGACATTGTGAATAATAAACATCCAAAAACTACCGCCGGTAAGACTGGGCATACTTCACTATAGAGCAACATCAAAACTAAAGGTAAAGAGGTTATTAATCGTTACAACTCGTAGAAAAGTACACAGAGAACCAGTAGACATACAGAAGAAACCTCTTTATAGATAAATGAAGAAGACGGGTAAAAACTAACCCAACAAACAGAAAGACTGTAACTCTACATACTCGACAAACATATAAAACCTTTATTAGGGTACAACCAGTGTAGTAAATGTTTATAAAAGAGGGTAAGGCATACAACAGAAAAGTAAAACAAATACTAAAGAAACGACACGTTTTTCTTTCTTTTCTTTTTTTCTCGAAAATTCAAATTAACCTAGGGAAAACAAATAAAAACGAAAATAAAGGAAATAAGATCCTCTAGGTTTTTGATAACGACACTAAATACAGTCACAAGACGGAGACAAAAGGAGATTCTCAAAATCTCTTAGAGAAGTAAGAAAGGTGGTAGTAAGGGTGGGGTACCGAAGACGAAATCGTAAAAGAAGACGGACTGCGTCATCTTCCGAAGACTAAATAGTCCGGAGTCGAGTAATAATAGTGAAAGAACCATTTCTGGGTCTTGTGGTTGGCATCAATGACAGGAGAAGGAAGTGGGAACCGAAGGGACCACCGAGTCTACCATTTCGTACACAGATGTTACGTCCTCTGGGCCCAAGTTCGGGACCCAATCCTTCTAGGGTACCTCTTCCTTTACCGTTAGGTGAAGTCCTGATAACGGACCTCTTAGGGTACCTGTCTCCTCGGACCATCCGATGTCAGGTACCCCAGTGTTTCTCAGTCTGTCCTGATTCGCTGAAGTGAAAGAAAGGGAAAGGAAGTGGGAAATGAGAGTCTGTAAGAGAAATGCACTGTTACAACTATAGTGTCGAAAATAGTGTTAGGTTTTAGTAAGACAAATAAACACCCGAATTAATGTAAAAATAGATAGAAAAAAGTGAAGAATAGATTCACAATAGAACAGACTGAACTAATAGTCACTTTCGGGTCACCAACCATATCACGAATCCTGTATCCTCAGACTTAGTCAAGTCAAGTCAGCGAGTCAGCACAGGATGAGAAACGTTGGGGTACTTAGCGTCGTGAGGTCCGGAGGGACAGGTAGTGGTAGAGGGCCTCAAGTGAGTCTGAGTGCAGGTAGCTCAGTCACTACGGTAGGTCGGTAGAGTAGGAGACAGCAGAGGAAGAGGAGGACGGGGGTTAGGGAGGGTCGTAGTCTCAGAAAAGGTTACTCAGTTGAGAAGTGTACTCCACCGGTTTCATGACCTCGAAGTCCAAATCGTAGTAAGGAAGGTTTCTTTACCACTATTTAATCTCCTCACCGTCCCCGACTCTAATCTCTTTTTACTGTCTCTTATCCAACATGTCCCGACCTTAGTCGTTAGGATTTCTTGTACCAAAATCTTTTCGACACTATAAATTAGTAAATTTATATCTTTAAGAATAATTGTAAACACAATCAGAGAGTCCTAACAGACGGAGAAACTCTGGGGTACCTGATATCGGGTGGTCCGAGGAGACAGGTAACTTAAGAGGTCCGTTCTTGTGACCTCACCAATCGGTCAGAGAATAGGTCCCCTGGAAGGGTTGGGTCCCTACCTTGGACCCAGAGGACGTAACGTCCACCTGAGATGGCAGACTCGGTGGTCCCTTCTTTAGGATTATTAGAAATAATAAAAGAGTTTGAAGACAACAGGTTTCTACTCGAGTAGTAGAAGGGATTCGGACCGAGAAGACAGTAGAGACAAGTTCATCCTCCGTTAGATTAATGAGAACGATCTTTAGACTCTCAGTCGGAACCAATAAAATGTAGGTAGTGAAGACTTTAAAACTATACCATCTACTTTCTACCGGTGTTAACTTCCTACCGTAGATTATAGGAAGAGGACATGGTCTCGGACGGAATCGACAGACGGACTTATCATGTTACGTTGTCTTTACTTAAAGATATTAAGGGTTCTGAACAAGTATTCTTCAGAACGTCGAAGGTGAGTACAAGAGACCGTTGGGTCCACGGCACACTCTTCAGACTTACAGGATGTTCCGGTAGTATGGTCTCTCGGTTACCCATGTGTGAGAACGGTTATCAGAGTCGGCTCGGATCGGAAGGTTGAGAAGTGAGGATACTGTTCTGACTGTTTTCTTTACTTGCACTTGAAGGGACGTGTGGGTGTGATCAAGTAGGAGATCGACCTACACACGTACGTACGATTCAACGAAGTCAACACAGGTTGAGACACTGTGATACCTGACATCGGGTCGTCCGAGGAGACAGGTACCTTAAAAATATGACCTTACTCAACGATACGGGAAGAGGTCCCCTAGAAGGGTTGAGTCCCTAGTTTGGACCCAGAGTACAGAGGATGTAACCGTTCACCCAAGAAATGGTGATCGCGGTGGACCTTTCGGGGGAGATCGACCTATTACGACTCATTAAAGACAACTACGGTGTACCTTGTCTTCTTAGTTGGTTGATTCGGGACGGATTTAAGGGTCAGGTAATAATACCTGACTTACAAACACAGGGGGATTTTAAGGACAACTTTGGATTGGAGGTTACACTACTATAAATCTCCACTCCGGAAACTGTCTACTAATCCAGTCCTCACACTTCGGGAGTACTTATCCTAGTCACGGGAAAATGTTCTCTGGGTCTCTCGAGAAATTAGAAAGATGGTACACTCCCGTATAGTTCTTCTGTCTGGGAATGGTCTGTGACTTAGACACCGTGGAACTAGAACCTGAAAGGTCGGAGGTCTTGACACTCTTCATTTTCACAGAACAAATTCGGTGGGTCAGATATCGTGAAACAATGTCGTCGTGTACTTGTTTCCGTGCGTGTGTTAACACTTTATAATATGTTCCAACAAAATTTGGTGATTCAAAACCTCGCGTCTAGTAACTCCGAGGACATTTGGTGACTTCCGACGGATAGAATAACGATTAATATAAGTAATTATGAAGGGTTTAATAAAGGATGGAAACAGATGAGAAACACAAGAGACATTTTCTCAGAGTGGGTCAAAGGGATCGAGGTTAGAACGAGGTAGGTTTCAGTGTGATGTGAATTCTTAAAAATTATAATTATACATTTGTAAGAGGTGGCATTCTTCAAATAAAAAATTCATATAAGTGTAACACCACCTTAGTAGTGGTGGTAGGTAGAGGGTCTGAAAAAGTAGAGGGGTTTGACTTTGAGATATATGGGGAATTTGTTATTTAGGTGTATGGGGGATGGGCGAGGTCGGGGACCGTTGGTGGTAGGACGAAAGACAGAGGTACTTAAACTAATGAGAGTTAAGGAATATATTCACCTTAGTATGTTATGGGTAGGTCACACAGACCAAATAAAGTGAGTCGTATCATAGAAGTTCGAAATGCGTACAACACGGACATAGTTTTGAAGTGGGGATAAATTCTTACTTATTACAAGGTGACATACATACATGGTATAAGTCAAATATACAATTAGACAAGTATCTGTAAACCCGACAAAGGTATGGAAAACCGATGACACTTATTACGACGACATAATATTATGAGTATTGGACTAAGGGACAGAGAATGAAACTTCTAGGGTATTTTATTTTGGGACAGAGGAGTTGTCTTATATAATATAGACCCACGACTGAAGGACGGGTCTGAACAGAGAGTGGGACAGGACTGAAGATAACACACGAGTCGTTTAGGTCTAACGATCATAAATGAGTGGATACGATACTAGACACTTGTAATGGTAAATTTAAAAAGAACAATAAAATAACGGAACTTTATGTCGGTAATGGAGTCCAACCTAGGATGGAGAACAAATTCTACAAGTCGGAGACGAAGTATTTCCCTATAATGAATTATAAATCGTTTGTAAGTTTTTATGTTAACACATACTCAACCGAAACTTAGTAAAATTGATTTCTTAATTAAAATTATTTTATTTTACGAAACTTATTATAACTAGTTAAAGGTAGAAATAGGGAATATGTCACACTGAAAAAATAGACAAGTTTGTTTGTCGTAACAGTTATAATGAGTGTCTCGTAACTAGTATACTAATATCAAATCCACGGTCTTCGACATTGTCGATAATTTTATATTCACTCTATACCAACGTAACTTGGAAAAATAAAAAACTGGAAGGATACATGAAAGAGTAAAAAAAAGACAAGACCAAAACGAATGACAGAATAGTAAAGAAGTACCCGATGACCGACTATACTGAGGTCTCCGTCTCAAAACTCAAAACGTCGAAAAAGACAATTCCTTTTTTATTAGTTATAGGGTCTTATATATTCGTCGAAACCGAAACTCTATTTCAGTCATTAGATCGAAGATACACTGACACACCTAACTCACAGACTTTTAGAACCGGTGGCAAAGTCTTTCCCGTCACTCACTGACACGTTCTTTTACATAATAGGTTCTTATGTTCTCTTACCTCTCTATATTTTTATTTTTACGTCTATATAAGGTTTATCAACGTGAAATTCACCGTTGTAAAACAACAACAACAACAACAAATATTACACCAGTCAAATATACTTTTAGTAACCGACTTTTAGACGTTACAATACATAATAGAGGAAAGATTTGTTTTAGATGTCTTGTATTAATTGAAAAAGAAATATTAAGTCTCGGAACCTCACTTCAAGTCAATGACATGA
Organism: Capra ibex; assembly: GCA_006410555.1. Taxonomy (NCBI): domain Eukaryota; kingdom Metazoa; phylum Chordata; class Mammalia; order Artiodactyla; family Bovidae; genus Capra; species Capra ibex. The sequence continues at coordinate 51,193,213 of SJYO01048061.1, read as the reverse complement.
GACACTAGATCAACAGTCAAATCCTAAGAATTTTTACAACTATAATTATCGACAAGTCCGGACATACTTTCATACCGTCTTTAGAGAGGAAGTGTATCAAAACTTCAGAGAGAGGAACCTTAGACTGAGGGTCGATACCCAAGACCTTTCACGGTTAAATGAACGGAAAAACTTTTTTTCTAAAAAAACTACACCTGGTAAAAATTTCAGAAATAACTTAAACAATGTCATAACATACAATATATATAAAAAAACCCCCACCCCCCCTCCCCCGAGACTCTGAATGCCCTTAGAATCAAAGGTCTGGTCCCTAGCTTAGGTGTGGACGACGTAACCTTCTACTTCAGAATTGGTAACCTGGAGGAAAAATATAAATGAATAAAATTATTATGATTCAAAGTATGATTTCGTTGGGTTATTGGTGAGGTCTATTTTCAAAACCTTTTATATTCGTCTTGACACAGTCCCGAACTCCTGTGGAGATATTTATACTACGTATTCTAAATGCCGGAATTATGACACTGTAATAAGTTGAAGAAACTTTGAAAAAATGAAAGAACTCAAAGTCCACTTAGTTTCAACGGACTGTCTAATGAACGTAAATTTTACTTAAATACATACACACACATGTTTATTTATTCTATGGTACAATACCTTCACAATTTCGGAAAACTTTCCATTTTATATTAATTAGATTTGTTACATATCGATAAAGACATCTGAAGTATCCTTGATAACTTTAAAATTAATTAAATTGGTCCGTGATCTACATAACTTTAACACTTGTTTACCCTTTTTACGACGATTGTAAATCTTTTATCAAATTAATATTCGGTTTATATCGTTCTCAAAAAAGGACGACGACGACGACGACGACGATTCAATGAAGTCAGCACAGGCTGAGACACGCTGGGGTCTCTGTCGTCGTCCGAGGGGGTAGGGACCCTAAGAGGTCCGTTCTTGTGATCTCAAAAAGGATTGATTAGTATTATTCACTTGAATTAATGAATGACATTTGGTTTAGTGGATCGTCGGTACGAATAAGAACGACATTATCTAGTATTTTACGAGGTGGTTTAAAGTTACGTTTTATATGACTTTAACGACCCCAAACTAGACAAAAATATTATCCATTAGTTTTTAACAATCTCTCCAGAAATTTTCGTTTATTAAATCTCCATAAACCTCTCTTCGTCACTTCCCAACAGTCGTCGTTATAAATCGTATATTACCAGAAATACCATTACTGTGTCAACGTTCTAAACAATGTATTAAACATGAAAAAAAGTTAACCCCTTTATTATCATTATTTAGACATTCTTGTGATTGAGACCACCATAATCATTCAATAAAATGAAAGTTACATAATGAAGATGGTACAATCCACCTAGAACGAAAGCGTCACTTCCATACCGTCTGGGATAGATACAGATTTTCGGATAATAGAATTATAATAAACCCTCCTGTAAAGTTGTTACAGACATTATTAACCCACCTTACAAAAATACCACACTTGACAGTAGAGAAGGGACTTTAAGTATTCAACTTCGGGATTGTAGGAAAGTCATGGAGTCTTACATATACATACACTCTGTCTCTCACTCCACACGGTGACAAAAAAAAAAAAATTACCTGGAGAATGTTATGATTATAGTGTCGAGGGTAAAAAAAAAATTTGTTTTTCGAAATCCTAATAAAAAGGTTGAAACCACTCTAAATTAATTCTTTTTAACGTATATAAACTTCACATGTATACTACTAAACTATATGAACATTCAACACTTTAATTCGATCAATTGTGTAGGTAGTGGAGTGAATCAATAGGAAACACAAACACACTACTCTTGTGAATTCTAGATGAGAGTTGTTTAAAGTTCATACAATAATAGTAAAATAATGTTATAATAATATATGTCATTTTACGTCATAATAAGAATAGAGAAACTGAATTTAGAATAAAGAGCGTGGGTAGAGGGGTCCCAGGGACCGTTAGTAATAAGATGAGAGACGGAGATACTCGAGAAAATCTAAAGTGTGTCTTCCCTCTAGTATGTCATAAACAGAAAGACTCAGACCAAATTATCGATAATACCTTTTGTCATACCTTCAAGAAGTTTTTTATTTTTGTCTTAATAGTGCACTAGGTCATTACGGTGAAATCACACATATACGTTTACTTTATTAAACCATGGAGCTTCTTCTCAGACGTAAAGGGTAAAAATAACATCATAAAAAGTGTCATCGGTTTCATACCTTTGTTGGAATCACAAACAGTTCTCCAAAGTAATTTATATACGATAATAAGTCGGTAATTTTATTTGCCTCCTTGAGGATGGTAAACGTTGTTGTCCCTACTGGGACCTCCTGTAATACGATTCACTTTATTAGGTCAATTCTTACTTGGGAAGGAAGGGTGGGAGAGAAAATCGACAGAAAGGAAACTCGACAAGGAGGAAACATAAGGACATAATGGCACACGTTTAGTGTCATTAAAGTGTAGGTTTACAAAGTATAAATGAATGGACATAAAGACCAGGGAGTCACTTACTAAGAGTTCACGTACCTAAGACATATAGAGTACAAGTGAAAGACAAAGAACACATTATTAACAGTGTATTGTGCACGAGTAAATAATTGATTATAGTCTTACTTACCCGTAGGGACAACCGAGTTAACATTTCTTAGGCGGACGGTCACACCCTCTGTGTCCAAGTTAGGGACCTAGCCCTTCAAGGGGACGTTTTCCCTTACCGTTGGGTGAGGTCACAAGAACGGACCCTTTAAGATACTTGTCTCCTAGGACCGCCGGATGTCAGGTGCCCCAGAGTGCTGACTCGTACCTACGTACGTGTTGACCCTTTTGATGAATTGAACAACTGGAGTTTAAGGAGAAGACATTTTACATATAATATTATAGATATGACGTTCCAATAACCTTTCTATTATTTATTGTGGATTTGGTACACTCCGTACTGTCTTTAAGTCATTTACCATTTAAAATATAATTGAAAATATATAGAGATATATGTACAGACTTTACCAATATACTTTCTCTTATTAAGTATTAGAAAGTGGTATTTTAGGTTTATTCTCAATTATATTATTATCAGTAGGAACTTATCCTGAAAGACGGAGCTCAGTATTTAATTTTATCGGGTGTGTAACGTAACGAGATTGTTATCTTCTAACTTTATACTTTACTCCTTTAATTTTAAATAAGTCTATTTTAATTAACCTTTTATAGAGAAGATACAATAAATATTTACTTAGTCAAGTGTCAATTTCGACTTGTTGGAAACTTGTAAATCAAGGCAAAAGTTTCCATTTTAATATCCCAAACGTCACGAATCGGTCTAGATGGATAGACCAACCGACAAGTAAGACCTTATGAAATATTACCAGTACCTATGTGTCATCCCAGTCGTGTTACCGGTCTTTAACGAAAGATTATAAGATTATTTTTATCGTATCATATTTGAGATTCCAAGAGAGAAACTTTCGAGAGTGAGGTCTAAAATTGTTAATATAGCTTTATATACAAAACTTACAGTGAAATGTTGTGGGAAGCCTCCTCAAAACTAATTTTAGAAATCGGAAAGTTCTTTACTGAACGACATGTTCAATTTTTTTAATTCTTGCCATCATATACGATCTTTCTAACTAGTCATATAGTTAGTTGTCTATTTTTGTTGGTGGACTCAAATGATAACATAAACGAGGTGAAAAGGAAAGTCCTGTGATAACCTTCTTCCTGTAATGTCTTCATAAAAAAGTCAGGATTGTCACTTGTCGATAAAAGAGATAGTTGTCAATCCTTTTTACTTTTTTACGTCCGACATTTACTTCTTTAGGAAGAAAGTGTCTGATCTCGATAAGTATCAGACCGAGAACCTTTGAAGACACAAATCAGACACTCCAATCCTTCTTCCGAAGAAAACCTCCTACACAAAGGATTACCAAAAAGAGAAGTATAAGAAAGTTCATGAGTATTGTTTATGAAAAGGACCCGTCGGTCGTCGTTTATAAAAATGTGATCGGAGACACAAACGACACATGTAGTAACTGTATAGGTACGTAAATTTCTGGTCTGAGGTGGTTAACAACCCAACGTATTTAAAGGACTCGACGTAGAGACATATAATAACTTTTATACAGGGATCTATTAATTTTTACTTCATATAAGTCTTACCTGGATTCATTTTGAGAGTGATCGTTATACCCTCAATACACACGTTTTACCTTTTTATTTAGGTGAGGGCTCATTTATGACGGATTGTAATGTTCACGTCTCTTAATCAAATTAGTTACTAATACATCTAGACAGGAATAGACTTCCTAATTTTTCATTTATAGACATTTTGAGTATTTATGACTAATGAGGATAAAATTTAAATATGTAAAATACGAGACTCGATTCTAAAGATGTATTTTACAGACTATGATTTCATTTTACAGTAAATTTTAGTCAAAAACAATTTATGAGTCTTGTGATACAAGTTACAATTTTTTCTTTAAGACTCCCTTTCGTTTTTCTTTTATTGTCGAAATAACGAGTCGAAGAGTTCGGGTTTCGGTTCTTGTTTTAGTCGAAAGAGAGATGGTCCTTACTGTTCGTAGAACTTAGGAGAAGGGAAGATCCCAGAAACCATCTATATACGTAATATAAAATCACTTACGAAATTCTGAACGTTCTATATACAATTAATCAAAAGAAGACGACGACATTGTTTAATAGTATATCATCGAGTTTTGTGGTGTTTACATAATAGAATGTTAAGATATACAGTCTTTAGGTTGTGTCAAGAGTACTCGATAATCGTTCCGACTTAAGGAAGACCTTCAAGTTCCTCTCTTAGTCAAAGGAACGGAAAAGGTCGAAGATCTCCGAAAAGTGTGCGGAACCGTGAAGTGTGAAGAAAAAGAGAGAAATTTAGTCGTTATTCCCTGAAGGGGGCGTCAGATCGTCAACTGAGGGAGAAAGTTACGTCTCCCACTCTCAAGCTAGGAACCAGTCTCTAGGACGTAAGGAGTACCGGTTTTTCGGTTTTGATTGGTTTTCGTTACAACATTGTTTAAATTATTTCTCCAATTTTTACCGGGTGTAGTTTTTTTTATTTTCAGTCGTTATCGTTTTACAAATCAAAGTGTGACCAGAGGAGAAGACGAAGATAAAAAGTAGAAAATTTCTGGGAGACTGAAGTAGTGAGGGAGGGGACGGGGACTATTAGGTCTATTAAAGAATACTAATTCCACTCGACCTCTTCTGTTACCGTGGGGTGAGGTCATGAGAACGGACCTTTTAGGGTACCTACCTCCTCGGACCATCCGACGTCAGGTACCCCAGCGATCCTCAGCCTGTGTTGACTCGTTGAAGGGAAAGTGAAAAGTGAAAGTACGTAACCTCTTCCTTTACTGTTGGGTGAGGTCACAAGAACGGACCTCTTAGGGTCCCTGCCCCCTCGGACCACCCGACGGCAGATACCCCAGCGTGTCTCAGCCTGTACTGACTTCACTGAATCGTCATCGTCGCTCCACTCGACCAATCGTTAGTTATAGTAGACGGTGGATTAAGCAAGAACGGCACTTTATATTGTATAAGTGGTCAAGGCCCCGAATTCTTCACCTATAGAAACCCCACGGTAAAAACTCAAATGATGTTACGGAAATGAAAAAGTGTCAGATAAATCTCAAGTATAACATATTAAGGTGCATTTTATATCTTCGAAATGGGGTCTTGGCTGAGGAAATGGGGTGTACTGACAGGAAATACGAGATCAACGTATATGTAAGGTATACAATGTTTGTAGTGTTCTGTCACAAAATTAAAAACGAAATTTACAACCTCACATGTAAAAAATTTAGTATTCTTTTTTAACAGAACAGATGAACGGAAAATACAAAAAGTAAGAACGACTTACTAGACTCATCATAAGACGTTAGTAGAGGAAAGTTGGTCTTAAGAGAAATCGTATAAATGGTTGTCTATAAGAATCAAAGGATAATAGACTTTTACAGAAACAAAGTGGAAGTAGGAACTTCTTCCTAAAACGACTCATATCATAAAACCCAACTGTCAAAAACGGTATGAAAAAGTCCTACAAATAACTTGGTGAGGAAAATGGGATGTATTAAAGACTACTTTTCCCTCGTTAATAAAATTAACGGTAAAGGGATATACATTACACAGAAAAAAAAAGTCCGTAGAAAATTCTAACAGAGTAATAAGAAATGAAAGATCTTTAAACTTATAGTACATGGGATCGTACCGAAAGAAGTAAAAATAGGACCAACTCCAAAAGGCTCGAAGAATTTAGACATTTAACCAAAGTGGATAAACCCCTTTTAAACCTGACAATAAAAGTTTATAGGAAAAGGACTGAATAGAAGAAGGAAAATAAGAAGACGACAAAGTCACTATGGAAAACTATAATAAGGTGTCTAAGAACTCCAAGATAAGTAAATAAAACAAAAAGAAAAAAAGAAGAAGACTACCCTATTAAATATAACTAAAAACAATTCAACTGAAGAGAAAGGAGACAGTAGAGGTAAAATGACATTACAGGTAGGTTAGTCATTATAAAAATTTGAAATCTATAAAATAAAAGATGGAGATCCGTAAGGTGATCCGAAAATATATCAAAGACAAAGAGACGACTCTAAAGTAAGCAAAAATAAATAAAACTAGTATATAAAGAAACGGAAGAACTCGTCTCAATTATCATTGACGAAGTTTCATAACAGACGATCAAATAGTTCACCAAGTAGGTCTCCAGTCAGAGGTGACTGACAGAAAGAGAACTCTCACCCAGTTGAAAGGGAACAAGAAAAGTATATCTCTTTAAAACGTAACATAGAAGGACCACCGAAGGGACCACCGAGTCGACCATTTCTTAAACGGACGTTACACCCTCTGGACCCAAGCTAGGGACCCAACCCTTCTAGGAGACCTCTTCCCTTATCGATAGGTGAGATCATAAGACCGGACCTCTTAAGGTACCTGACATATCAGGTACCCCAGTGTTTCTCAGTCTGTACTGACTCGGTAAAAGTGAAAGAAGTGAAAGGGATCAAGAAAAGTATATGTCTTTAAAACGTAACACAGATCCTATTACATTTTCAATACAACACCTCTGAGAACTAAGATAATATTAGTAGATTCACCTAAAATAAAAATTACAGCTTTGGTTAAATGAATTTAGAATCCAGTCAAGAATGAGGTCGGGGAAATCGGTCCGTCAAACGTCAAACGGGATGTGTACGTTCCCAGGTGTGTCTTAAACCCTTAGGATTAGAGACCAAGAGATTAAAGACCTTAAACAAGACGTGAAAAATAATCGTGTGACAGTAATAAAGACATATGGTCTTATTCAGTATGAAAAGTTTCAGAAGCGGTAAGGTATAATATGGTATCACCACTATTTATATTCTATCTACGATCGATCGATCTATTTGAGTGTAAGGATCAGGAAAGAAGGTTTAAAACTGAGAAGGTTTTAGACATACATAAAAAAGACTAAAGAGTCTCGACAACCAATCAAAAAGTAACATAAAATATCCTTCAATACATTAAGTAAAGGTTCTCCTAACAAGATAGATAATCGGAGGATCCCGACGGTATTGTTACATGATTTCTGTCATTTTTGTCTAAATAAAAGAGTGTTCGAGACTTCCAATCTTCAGACTCTACTTTCACTGTTGTTTGAAGCCAAATAGAGAAACTCTGGAAAGAGGAACCGAACGTGCACTGACAGAATAAGACACAAGTGTGCTAGAGGGGAGAATGGAGTAAATCGAAATAATGAAGAAATTTGGGTCACAGATTTGTCAGAATAAAACTTAATGGCTTCTAATCCTGAAATTGTATACTTAGAATTCTGAGAACTTGTGTCCAATCGAATGTTGTTATACTGTTCCTTTAAAAAGTCGGCATGGTCTTTTTGAGTGGGTACCGTTAATCCCTATAATGTGTTCTATGTGCAAAGGAGACGTAGGATCAAATCAGAGTCAGAGGATAGGTCATATACAAGGTCAAATGATCATTTGAACACAACCGTACGTTCTATTTTCGATGAAAGGTAGGAACAAGTTTATATGAGGGTTATAAATGTTACAGATCATATTGCAATTAAAGGTTACGTTAGATGGGATCAGTCATTTACAGTTATAATGTTTGTACTCACAAAAAAGAGTAATTATAGTATAATTATAACCTATAACGAAGTATAGGTTATTGGTTGAAAACAACTTAAAAAGAAGTATTATAGAGAGTCCAGACAGGGTCCGAGACTTAAAGTAACGAATGACAAGAGCTAGATTTTAAAAGGTCACTGAGAGTTTAAAGTGAGACTTATATCGGTTTTAGAAGTGTCACGAGAGGTTCAAGTATTTGGTTAAGAGTGATAAAATAATACAATGTATGCATACACAACACTCAGGAAAATCAAACCAAAACAACGGATAGAGGGGGTCTATGTTTCTGTTCAAAAGTAAAAACAAGTTACGTTTTAGACTCTCATATCTTATGTCGGATCTAAGACTATCTACCAATCTGTATAAACAACTTAATTAGACTTACTTATGTAATAAATCGAAAGGGTAATAAGAAAGAAAATAACTTTACTACAATCACCTTTTGTTATTGAGTCTTTTTTTTTTCTTGTGGTTGTTTCATGTCTTACAATGGATATGAAAAATTCTGTGTAACATAACAAATCTTTGGGAAAGAAATTCGGAAACACTCAGAAATATAATCACTGTGACGAAATATAAAGTAATAGTACACTTTATAGAATTTAGGACTGTAGAAAATTCTATTATCATTACTTGGTTATTATAAATTTTACATCAACATTTATGAAACATTTTGAATTTATCTTCAGACAAGATTTTGATAAAAGACTATAGAAGTAGACAATCAACAAGTGTAAAACACTTTCTGAGGTTATATTTGGTAGAATTAAGAGATTTAGAACCTTTAAGTGACTAATCCTTCCTTAAGATAATTATTGAAACCTTTTACAAGAACTTAGGTATAGAAAGAGATATCGAGGGACATTTTGTACCACTTATACTTTACAGTATCTTTATTCGACGATAGATGACCCGTCGGATCAAGACTGCAAAAAAGGGTGAGTACACATAATAACATGACACAGGTATGTAGTGGAACAGTCTCAATTTCACATGCACACACATATTTGTATATAAGTCAGATATAAAATGGTGAGAGAGAATGACATTAGAAGATATACTTGTATCTTTTTGGAGTGTTTTGAGTCTACATGGGTCCTCTTTGTCGATACTCCTTTTATTTGAGTGTCTCCTGTTAAATTTTTATTAAAAAAAGGTCGAAGGATCAAATTTTTATCGTACGAACAACTCTGAACGTTGCTAATTTTTATCGAGAATTCATCTCTCTAACACAAAAAAATTCTACAAATAGACTGTAAAGTACAGTTTTTATAAATTCTTAGTTGTAAGTATAAAGTGGTCATTACAGAATTTTCAGGAGTCTCATCCGTGGGGCTGGGTGGGGGTGGAGGGAGGGGGGGTGTGTCATAATTGGTGAAGGGCCTATACGATCTATCTAAATCTCAACTATAGTTAGTGAAAGAAATATACGATACATCCAAGTCTCAAGTTGAACTAAACTTTTTCTTATTGAGTGAAAACTTTAAAAGAATATATTTTGAACCGATCTTTGAGTTTCGGTCACTTAATGTTAGTATCAAGTGTTTGGTAAGGAACAACCACTTACAGACCACTTCTTTAGGAACGAACTTCTTACGACCATACTTTACTTCGTATGTAAATTTACTTCTCGAACTTCTCTTACCCAAACATTAAAATACTAAGTTTCAAATTAACTTTTATATTAAACTCATGAATCTCTGAAATGATCCTTAAAAATTATCATTCTATCTCCACAGAGAGATGTGAGGCATCCTTTGGACACCTACATTAGCATATACAAGTGGTCAATTGAAGAAAGATCAAGGAGAAGATTCTTTGTCTTTCACTTCAGTGAGTCAGAACAGGTTGACAAACACTGGGGTACCTGACATCGAACGGTCCGAGGAGGCAGGTACCCTAAGAGGTCCTTTCTTATGACCTCACCCAACGGTAAAGGAAGAGGTCTCTTATAAGAGCTGGGTCCCTAGTTTGGGTCCAGAGGGTGTGACGTCCGTCTGAGATCGTAAACTCGATGGTCCCTTAGGGAAAAAGAGGATATGGTCCTTCGTTAGTGAGAAATTACTTGAACAAGTAGAAGGGTGAATATTAAGAATATAAAAATTATACATTTTTAGAGGAATCTTGAAATCCCATTTCATTATCGAGTTCGTTAATGGGGTAGCTCTTCTGATATATCCTTCAGTGTTGTCGGTGTCGTCCATGAAAGAGAACCTTTTTTATTTTAAACAAAAATTGTCATAAACAAGAGACGGAAATTAAACGTCGATTTTCTCTTTTTTTACGAAAGTACAGGAACCATCAGAATTATTTTCATGTGTATTTGTGTATTAAGATCGGTTCCAACTAAGTTAGGTCTCCGAAAATTCTTGTACGGTAGTCGGATATACATTTTTAAATATCCTTCGAATTCCGAACTGAAACTGAAAACTCTTCTGAGCCCTGCGACTCAGTGTAAGGGTGTCCGGGAGACTCAGTAAACGACATAGAAAATATCTAACTGTTCTTCTCAAGGAGTAGTCGTCAAGTTAGGGTCGGTGTCAGTTTGGAGGTATATGTCAATATTCTCTTTTTTCTATCTGTCAAAAAGTATAAACGGTTAAGACCTACTAAGGATTCTAGTGAAAAGTCAGTCGCCTAAAGAGTTCTCAGAACACACAGTTTTCTCGGTCACTTATTATTAAAGAGTTTTCCAGTCTACGTTACGGCCCTCATTCTTTGTGTACTAACTTGAATCCTTTGGGTGAAACGAGTAACGTCTCAACGTTCACTTATATCTTTATGAACACAGAAACTCGACACATTACGGAGTCACGTCTATGTACGTACCCCTTCCCTTCTGTCCTCTTTCCTTTCTTGATTATTATCAAAACGTGGACCACGGTACTATTTGTCCGACGGGACCACCGAGTCACCATTTCTTAGGTGGACGGTTACGTCCTCTACGTCCAAGTCAGGGACCCAGTCCTTCTAGGGGACCTCTTCCTTTACCGTCGGGTGAGGTCATAAGAACGGACTCTTTAGAGTATCTGTCTCCTCGGACCCCACGATGTTAGGTACCCCACCGTTTCTCAGTCTGTGTTGAATTAGTGATTTGTTGTTGTTGTTGATACTATTCGTGAAGAATGTCAAAGTAAAATAAGAAGTTTTTTTTTTACCGTGATAAAAGCATTAGAAGGAACCTTGCTGTCTAGAAAGACCGTGGATATGCCTAGTATGCTATGGTATAATAATAAAAAACACTTTGTCTTATAAAGACATAAGTAAACGATTAATAAGTTGGATTCGATTTTCCTCAGTAGAACAACCAAAGGAACATTCTGATGTATAACCGTGTCCACTATGTGCACAGATCGGACGTTTCTCGCACAGAGAGAGTCGAAACTGGAGTCCACTAAGTTTGATATGGTAGGTCGGTATAAGTCCATTTTCAGGGTCCTTTTTCCACCTGTTCAGACTGGTCCAAGTCTGGCCCTCTAACGACATTTAAGTGACCCTGTGACTCTTGATACAGTCCCCTCTTATCTATTCTTAGGTAAGGAGAATAAGTAGATAAATACGTGTGTATACACACGGACATACGAGTCAACGAAGTTAGTACAGACTGAGGAACGTTGGGATACCAAGAATACAGGTACCCTAAGAGGTCCGTTCTTATGACCTCACCCAACCGTACGGGAAGAGGTCCCTTAGAAGGACTGCGTCCCTAGTTTGGACATAGAGGATTCAACATCCGTCTAAGAAATGACGATTCGGTGGTTCCTACCGGTATATACATAGGTACACTACTCAATAGTAAGTAAGTTGTTTATAATACCCACGTGGATGTGTCAGGTCCGTAACAATCTGCAGTCTTTACGTCTCCACTCAAACTGTTTATATCAAGGTCGGGATACATTGGTCAGTAACTCACTTTCTCTATATTTTTACGTCATATTCATTCTTAATATATATGATATTTATTTTTATATTTTATTATATTATATTTTTTGTGTAATGGACCCAACAGGGACCGTCAGGTCACTAATTCTGAGACGAAGGTGATATCCCTTGTGACCAAGATAAAGACCAGTCTTTTGATTCTAGGCGTATAACACGACACAACGGTTTTTTTTTCTTTTTTATAGGTTCATTCACATACTTACACCAGAACCTTTTCATATTACTTCGTCTTATAACCCTCGATACATTGTTACGGTCGTCCGTCAGACTTGATCAGATCTACTAGGTCCGTCTAACTTACTCCTTACCCTCTATCTCTCCTAGTCCTCCTCGAACCCGTCCCACGCTCCACACCTGTCGAAACGTCTGTTTCCCTCGTGGTAGACCCCCGTTAAGACATCATTGCCTCTCCGTTCCGCAAACGTTTGGGGACGTCTCACCACTCCGTCCGTGGTCTAGCCAGTATAGGAGTAATTCTTAACAAAAGTAGGATTTTCGACGTTCTTCGAAAATTTGTCCGAAGTTCGCCCGTTCACGGTACTAATTTACACACTAAACTTCTCTAGAGAAATCCACGACTCACATCTTATCTCACATCTCACCCCCTCTATTAACTGTACGAAGTCTATTCTATACTACCATCGAACCCGAACTCACCATTCTCCTCTCTCACTCTTTGTGTTTGCCTCCCCTTTTTTTTTAGTATGAAGAGTCACTGACGAACTTAGGTACTTCGTTCCCCTTTCCTACATATCCCTACTTGACCTTGTACAGGACATATTCTCGACTTTAGTTTCATTTCGTACGTGTCTAAGAATAATTTCCACTAGTGACGAACCAGTGACTTAAGTAGAAGAGTAGAAAGAGTCGTGTAGAGAAAATTCGTCTCTTTTAACGGGGAAAAAATGGGAACCCTAGGTATTCACTAAGGAGATGGACTGGGAGAAAAGACAGGACAGACCTTTCAAACTCTTTTCGATTTGATTTGATGTTTTGGTTCGGTGATTCCTGAAAAAAAAGAAAGAAGACAGACCGAAGAAAAGAAAAATAGAGGACTAATATACACAAGTTTGATGATGTAGAGTAGGGTGTATTTTAATGAGGAGAGGGAGTCAGGAAATTGAAACTCTTTAAGAAAATTAAGGTAAACCTTTTGTAGTTCATTCTAAATTCTCCGACACGGTACCTTTATGAGTAAAGAGAAACTTCCCTAAAAAAAAAAGAAGAGTTCCAATAATCAATAGTTCTCGTACTCTTTACCGTAGTTGTTGTTAGAGTCCCTGAGTCTTCTAATTTTTTTATTTTTTCTTTCTTTTCGGGAGAAACCTTGACTTACGAAGTAAAAATAAAGTAAGTTAAAAATCTTAAACTAATTTGGTCATGATAACTGAAATATAGGAAGTAACAGGTGTCTTTTCTAACTTTTTACCTCTTCCACTACCATCACTAATGGCGGTTATAGGTTTTAGACATTAATGACTCAACCCTAATATCGAGACGTTGAGACTGAAGTAAACCCCCACCTGAACTCAGGATTCGCGGACAGGGAGTGGGGTGTAGGGTTAGTCGTGCTCGAGACTATCCTTTGATGAAACGGAGACGACAATTGATCAAAACACCGGGGCCTTTTTAAGTAGACTGGAGGAGTCTGGAGTTAAAGGACGAACATTTCGTTTCTCCACCCCGAATTACTGAAAATTTCATGGAAGGTGAGACTGAAAGATTCTTTCTGTTTAAAACCATACAGGCTGGGTCTCACACGTACACACTTGGACACATAAACTAAAAATAAGTTGAAAAAGGTAGAACACGGAAGGTTTACAAAAAAAAAAAAATTTTTTTTTGGAGTGTATAAAGAAAGAGGAAACTCCTTATTTCGTCTTTTTATTATTCGGTCCGTAAACATCAAAATTCTAGGGTCCATGAACTCTACAAACAATATACGGACGTAGAATAGGTCGACCCGGAGTGGAGGGAAGAGAACTTCCGGAGGAGGGCCCGGTAATCTCAGAGGTTTAGAGGGAAACCGTCCTGGAGAGGGTCACGGTCAAGTCACTCCTTCACGAGGGTGTAGTTTTGACTCGTCGGGAGGGCACGAGGATTTCTATTAGGATTGTTCCTTCTTTTAATACACTAAAGGACAAGTTTTTGTAATGTGAAGTTTCTACCATGAATGACTGTTCGACTTGATGGGGTCACAATAAATGTGTAAGTTAATCCTCGTTGACTGTGGTCACCCAACAAACTCACGGGTACTCTTTACTCTCCCTCGGTAGTCCGGTAGAGGTGACCACATGTAGAATAGTTCCTCCTACAAAGGGACGTTTCATGTAGATTCTTGTCTCTAGACACTGACCTGTGATGTAAAGACTTTATATAAAAAAAATTAAAAATAAAAAGTAACTTCTTATTAACGAAATGTCTTAAAACGACAAAAGACAGTTCGGAGTTGTACTTAGTCGGTATCCATATGTATATCGGGGAGGGAAAACTTTGAGGGAAGGTAGAGGGAGGGTAAGGGTGGGGTGATCCAACGATGTCTCGGGGACAAACTCAAAGGACTCGGTATGTCGTTTAAGGACAACCGATGTATACCATTACATTCAAAGGTACAATGAGAAAGGTACGTAGAGTGGGAGAGAAGGGGAGAGGGGTACAGGTATTCAGATAAGAGATACAAACAAAGAGGTAACAACGGGACATTTATTTAAGAAGTCATCGTAAAAAGATCTAAGGTATATATACGCAATCTTATCCATAAATAGAAAGAGAAAAACTGAGTGAAGTGAGACATATTATACAAGATCCAAGTAGGTTGAGTAATCTTGACTGAGTTTACACAAGGAAAAATACCGACTCATTATAAGGTGACACATATACATGGTGTTGAAGAAATAGGTCAGTAGACAGCTACCCGTAGATCCAACGAGGGTACAAGATTGATATCATTTATCACGACGTTACTTGTCATCCTATGTACACAGAAAAAGTCGAAACTAAAGGAGTCCCATATACGGATCCTCACCTTAAGGACCCAGTATACCACCAAAATAAAGATCAAAAAATTACTTAGAGGTTTCGTAGAAGGTATTACCGACATAGTTAAATGTAAAGGTGGTTGTCACGTTCTCATAAGGGAGAAGAGGTGTGGGAGAGGTCGTAAATATCAAACATCTGTAAAACTACTACTAGTAAGACTGGTCACACTCCACTATAAAGTGACATCAAAACTAAACGTAAAGAGATTATTACTCGGTACAACTCGTAGAAAAGTACACAAACAATCGGTAGACATACAGAAGAAACCTCTTTACAGACAAATCCAGAAAAGGGGTGAAAAACAAACAAAAAGACTATAACTCAACATACTCGACGAACATATAAAACCTTTAATTAGGAAACAGTCAACAAAGTAAACGATAATAAAAGAGGGTAAGACTCCCAACAGAAAAGTGGAACGAATATCACAGGAAACGACACGTTTTCGAAAATTCAAATTAGTCCAGGGTTAACAATTGATAATAAAAATAAAGGTAATGAGATCCTCCACCTAGTATCTCCTAGAACGAAACTAAATACAGTAGTTCACAAGACGGATACAAAAGGAGATTCTCAAAATATCAAAGACCAGAATGTAAATCCAGAAGTTGGGTAAAACTCAAATAGAAACACATACTACAATCCTCCATAAGATTAAAGTAAGTAAATGTACATCGACAGATCAAAAGGGTCGTGGTAAATAACTTCTCCGACAGAAAGAGGTGACATATAAGAACGGAGCAAACAGTTTTTATTCAATAGGTAACCGTACCCAAATACCTGAAAGATAGAACAAGGTAATCAGATATAAAGACAAAAGCACGGTCATAGTATGACAGGACTACTGACATCGAAACATCATATTAGACTTCAGTCCTTCGAACTAAGGAGGTAAGAAGAAAGAGTTCTGACGAAACCGATAAGCCCCAGAAAACACAAAGGTATACTTAACACTTTAAAAAACAAGATCAAGACACTTTTTACGGTAACCATTAAACTATCCCTAACGTAATTTAGACATCTAACGTAAACCATCACATCAGTAAAAGTGTTATAACCTTATAACCTTTTGTACTTTATAGAGAGGTAGACAAATACAGTAGAAACTAAAGAAAGTAATCACAGCATATTAAAAGACACATGTCAAGAAAACAGAAGAATCCATTCAAATAAAAATCTATAAATTAAGAAAAGTAACGTCACCACTTACCCTAACTAAGGAATTGAAGAAATACTAAAAAGTAACAATCATATATCTTTACGTTCACTAAAGACACATAACTTAAACATAGGACGTTGAAACGATTTAAGTGACTAATCGAGATCATTAAGAGACTATGATAGAAATCCCAAAAGTTACATGTTATAATACAGTAGACGTTCGTTACTCTCGAAATGAAGAAGAAAGGTTAGACCTAAGGAAAATAAAGAAAAAGAAGAGACTAACGACATCGATCCTGAAAGTCTTGATGCAACTTATTATCACCACTTTCACCTGTGGAAACAGAACAAAGACTAGAATCCCCCTTACGAAAGTCAAAAAGTGGTAACTCTTATTACAAACGACATCCGAATAGTATATATCGGAAATGATACAACTCCATCCAAGGAAGATACGGGTAAAAAACTTCTTAAAATTAGAATTTCCCTACGACTTAAAACAGTTTCCGAAAAAGACGTAGATAACTCTAATAGGATACCAAAAAAAGAAAGTTGAATAATTATACCACACAGTGTAACTAACTAAACGTATACAACTTCTTAGGAACGTAGGGATCTTATTTGGGTTGAACTAACACCACATACTCGAAAAACTACACAACGACTTAAGACTTTAAAACGTATAGGAGTAATAAGTTAGAGAAAAATCGTGATGTTCCTTGTCTGTGATATCTCTCCTCTCACATACGTACGGGTTAGTGAGTCAGTACAGATTGAAAAACGTTAGATACTTGATATCGGGCGGTCCGAGGAGACAGGTACCCTAAAGGGTCCGTTCTTATGATCTTATCCAATGGTAAAGGAAGAGGTCCCCTAGACGGACGGTGTCTCTAACTTAATTACAGAGGACTCAGAGGACATAACCGTCCACCCAAGAAATGGTGACTCGGTGGTCACTTCGGGGTATGTCTCCCCTCTCCTCATGTTTAGGAATGTGATACATCGTGATCCCCTATCTTCCCTTTTATACTTCCTTAGTAATTTACCTTAACTGATAGACGAACAGTGGAAACCTCTTTTACCGTCAGTCTCCTTATCCATGTCAGTGAGAGAAGATCTTGTCTGAAAAATGATTCTCAGTGACTTTGACGTTCTAATGACGATAGACAGAAGTCTTAAGTCACTGGTAAAATTCAACCAAAAAAAAAAAATTAAATTCTATAGATAATCAGATACCAAACTTTTTGTGATCTGGGAACAACCCGAAGGGACCATCGAGTCGACCATCTCTTAGGTGGACGTTACGTCCTCTGGGGTCAAGTTAAGGATCCAACCCTTCTATGGGACCTCTTCCCTATCCGATGGGTGAGGTCATAAGAACCCGAATCTACCATTTCATAGACGGACGTTACGACCTCTAGACCCAAGCTGGAGACCCAACTCTTCTAGGGGACCTCCACCCGTACCGTTGGGTGAGGTTATAGGAACGGACCTCTTAGGAGTACCTGTCTCCTCGGACCGCCCGATGTCAGGTACCCCAACTCTCTTCTCAGTCTGTGCTGACTCTCTGATTCGCGTCGTGCGTCGTGCGTCGTGTGTCGTACGTCGTGCGTCGTGTGTCGTGCGTCGTGCGTCGTGTGTCTGGACACGACAGTTACAGGGATGGTGAACTCCGTCAATTCGTGAACTTTATGTCGAACAGGTTTACCCTCATCATAGGTCCACAGTCTATGTGGAGTCTAAAGTTCTGGATATTTCTTCCAATCAGTAGTCGATTTCTAAAAAGATTGTCTTCCTTATTTATTGTACTAACTATACGTCTTACATGGGTGACTTACCAAATACACCGATACTTTATTAGTGGACCATAAATATAAAGATTCGTATAGGAAGAGACAATACACTTTTGTTTATTGAAGGTATGGTAAAGTAAAATTTTGTTTATTAAAAGTATGGTTTTGATAGTTTAAGTAAGATGATATCAACTTTTTATTCCTCTTCTTTTAAAATATTTGATGAAAAAAGAAACACCATCCCTACCATTGAATAAAAGAGTTTTAGACCTTCTGTATTTATTCTTCGAGGAAGATTTTGAGGTTGACCGTCGGTTTTTTACAAAACACGTAAAAAATCAATTGAAATAGGAAGTTCGTAACGGACAATTTTGTGTCAGTGGTAGTGGTGAATACAAGTACAGAATTACACACTCGACCCCTAGTTACAAATTACAGTTACAAATGTATTTGGATCTCTTATCTTTAGAGTATTAGGTCGTTCTCAGTTTTTAATCATTAATTAAACATTGTCTTATTTTCATTCACCAATGAAAAGGTATCTAGTACTAGTACAAATAAATGATTCTTTTATTAAAAGAAGGATTAAGAATCTTGTCTTATCATTGCGGTCAATATGTGACACGATATCTGGAAACTGAAGGAAATCTTCCTTACAGTATCATAAACGGGAAAAAAGAAATCGTAAGTCGGGGTACAAATCTGAGTCGGAGAGGAAAGTACGATGTACCGTCGTTACTTTTGGTATTTTATTATCTATCTTAGAACTTTCGTCATCTGTGTCAGAAGGATAACAACGGTAAGCGTCTAAATGAGTAAGTAAGATTTTTATACAGAATTCTTAGAAAAACCATGGTCTTTGAGACGTTTTGTGACATATCTATGTCTTTATTTATAATAGTTTAACCGTAACCCCATATGTCTCTATTTATATGGTTAAAGATAAACTATATCTCAATTAATATTATGTACATAATAGTAACCACGACTATATTTTCATTTCTCTCTTTTAGGTGATAATACTTCTTACGAGGACCTGGTAAAAAAGTTTTATTTTCGACCGGTCTCTCTTTCTACCCCACTACTAACCTCACCGACTTACTCCTCCTAAATTTTGTCCTCTAAAGACCTCGAACTTACACATAGACTTTCCTCCTTTTCACTTACTACTTTCTCCTACATTAAAAAATAAAGGATCAACGAAGTGTTTCAAAACAGAAAAAGTGAATAAATCATTAAGATATTACTAATAAATAATAGTTATCATAATAAAAAAGTTACAATTAAATATGAATATGAGAAGTGTTCCTATTCTGTTAAACATAAACCCGTGAATAGACTGGAGAAAGGTTACAATTACTGTCTAGAAACCCTACAAAACTTAAGAGAAGTTTAGACCCATAATCCGTCACAGACCTGAGACTGTAAATCATGGTTGTTTATAACAGTGGAGAATCTATTACTTATTTACAAGGTTTAGAAGTTGAGTTTTTATAAGGGTTAGAAATTTGTAGATCCATGAAAAACTCCGGTTCGGACGTCACTGTGACATTTTTTGACAGAGTTCCCTCTGAGGGGTGTAAAGGGACGACCCGTAAAAGACGGAGGTGTCACAGGACCCGACCTTTAAAACGGAACCTGAAGTGAGGTCAACCTTCTCCTGTAAAGGAAGAGACCTGTTTGAACATTGAATGTGTCGTAATTCTTATAACACGATTTCTACTTCATCACTCTGACAGTCAGAGTTCTTTAATTCGGTACTTCCAAAGAAAGGAGTATCGAGTCAACCATTTCTTGGGTGTACGTCACGTCCTCTGGAGTCAAGTTAAGAACCCAGTCCTTCTAGGCACCTTCTTCCCTATCCGATGGGTGAGGTCATAAGTACCCGAAGGGAACACCGAGTCGACCATTTCTTAGACGACGTTACGTCCTCTGGGTCCAAACTAGGGACCCAATCCTTCTAGAGGACCTCTTCCCTTCCGGTGGGTGAGGTCATAAGACCGGATCTCTTAAGGTGCTTGTCTCATTGGACCGTCGATGTCAGGTACCTCAGAGTTTCTCAGCCTGTGTTGACTCGCTGAAAGTGAAAGTGAAACGATTTACTCTTTGGATAGAAGTCACACGACTCTTCCAGTTCTGATGAACCTACGATAAATAAATATACCTCTCTTTTTTTCCCTTAAAGAAACAGTAAATCTCCCTGAAATTGTGAGACGATTGATTTATTTACTCCAGGATTTTTAATCATGAAAATTTATAATACGAAACATCTTGGAATGAGTAAAAAATTTTTTAAGACCTTTACCCATACTTTTTTAAGGACAGAACTGATAGATAACACTGTAAACTTAAGAAAACCCTAATCCCTTATTCCACGGATTGTCTTCACAGGCCTTCTCCACAGCATCAGAATGACTTAAATCGTTTTCAAGTATGACAAAAGTCGAAAGTTGTCACAAAATCCATTTCATTTTAATAGGACTGTCTTTATATTCATTTATAAAACTGATGGAAGAAGTAGACACACTACATGGTTTTTAATGTAATATTTACAAACCTCTACCAATTTATCAAAGAGTGTCAACCGTTATTATACAGATCAACTATACTTCGTCTATCCAAGACGAACGATAGTTTACCTGAAAGGTGGAGATACCTTCTTAAAATGTTCCTTAAGAACTCGTAAACATTTGCATGAGTATCAAAAGTAAATGAAGGTGACTTTTCACATCCAAGTTTTTACTCCGTAAGTCATATTAATAGTAGTAGAAATAATAACGGTTCTGACACTGAGATAAATGATTGTTCATACCTTTTAAGAGTTCAGTCAAACTTGGTTCTTTAGATTAGTGATAATATTCTATCTCTCCTGAGCTCGTGACTTCCAACCTCTGTAAGACTGACGAGCGGGAAGGAAGAGGGTCTCAGTCAGATCTGGTCCTCTGAACCTGGTGTCTATCGTACCACCCCTCTTGGGTCCCACATTTCCGTGCCAAGGAAGTCAAGACCCTAGGCTTAGAGACAGTAAGTGATAGAAAATAGTAAAGGATTTACGTTTACTTTTTAATTCCACTTAGGTTAATCGACAGTAACACATACTTAAGAAAAGTAGAACATTTGTCTGGGAACGATCAATCTGTATTCATACTTATATATCCCGAAGGGTCATCCGTGATCACCATTTCTTGGGTGGACGGTTACGTCCCCTGTCTTCTTTGATCCCAAACCAGGGACCCAACCGTTCTAGGGACCTCCTCCTTTACCGTCGGGTAAGGTCATAACAACGGACCTCTTAGGGGACCTGTCTCCTCGGACTATCTAATGTCAGGTATCCCAGAGTTTCTCTGTTTTGACTTCACTGAATTTGTGTGTGTGTCTGTGTGTGTGTATTTATATATTTCTTGATCTCCCCGTCAGAACCAAGACGACGACCCTTTCATCTACACGTCAAAACCTGTAGGGGTGTAATCGTCTCCCTGATCCTCAACATCCTACTGGCAGGTATCCTGGTTGACCTAACATGACACCGTCGTAGTCACCACCCCACCCAGCCACTCCCCTCCAACCTTACCTATGACCACGACTGTATCCTTTGTAAGTGTAGAACACTATCAATTTCTATTGATGACTTTTAGAAAATCTCTGTTAGGGATTGAATGTTTGTCTAACATAATGTTTTCGAATGTTGACTACGTTACTTTAAATTCCTATGTAAATGAAGACCCTTGTCTTACTATCACCCAAGATTCTTCAGGTTCAGTTTTATACTTCAAACGAAATTGGACAGGATATACAACAGACCATTTACAAGTATTATCCTCTTATTTTGACTTAGATGAAAATTTCACGAAGTCAAGATACACTCATCACTTCTTATTTGTAGGAGACATATCTCTACTTTTACTAAGAATTTTCAAACATCAAACATGCATACGTAAAAATTGTAGTTATAAAAGAACGTATTTTCAGGTTGTAACGGTAAATAAGGGTTACAAACCTGTAGTACCTATCGAAACATCAGTTCTTTTACTCAAACAACTCCAACCAAACAGAAAAAAAGAAATGTTAAAAGTAGTCTGTACGTATGAAGACCAATGTGTTTTCTCGTTCCATGTCTTTTCTTATAGTAATGATAGAAAAAATAAAAAATTATATTTAAATAAATAAAATTAACCTCCGATTAATGAAATGTTATAACATAACCAAAACGGTATGTAGTTGTACTTAGGAGGTGCCCACATGTGTCCAAGGGGTAGGACTTTTGGGGAGGGTGGAGGGAGGGGCATGGTAGGGAAACCCAGTAGGGTCACGTGGTCGGGGCTCGTAGGACATAGTACGTAGTTTGGACCTGACCGTTAAGTAAAGTGTATAATAGAAAAAATTTCGTTATAATTCTTCTAGTCATGGGACTTCTGATGTAAGTGGTGAAGTTCAAAAACAGAGAGAAAGTGACTTGAGTACCTTAACTTAGTATAAAGAGACTTTATGTAAAGGAACCTTTGAAGAACTTTATAAGACGGAGAGAAGAGGAACATTTTTACATAAAAGGGTTTTGTTGAACTAAAAGTTACCGAAGATTCGTGACTGTACATTGGATCTGGCTTCGTCAAAGAATAGGATATAAGTTCGTCGTGGTACCTAGAGGATCCCTCGTCGGACCTGATTAATTACAATATAAGTCTTCTTTCTCTTCGTCGATTAAAACATTAAAGACTTTTCTTCGTTCTCCGATTACTAAAATTGGTCCGAAACGGCACCTTGAATGTACTCACCAATCACGGATTAATTTACCTGAGTATTCAGGACTCGATACAAGTCGTAAATTAAGTTGACTCATTTACAAGTAACTGTAACACCCTGGTCCGTGACCACGCTTCCCAGTTCACTACTTTTTACTGTCTGGTAAGAGTTCATCGAGTGACGTCGGGTATTAATTTTACGTCCTCTATGCTTCTCATTCACGCTAACATTCACATACGAGTTCCTTGTTAGACTCATGACTCTTTTTCTTCTCAACTGACATTCTTACTAGTCCACTTATCTTCGACTCGACCTTCTGGGTACTCCTTAAGTGACACTTCTTTATCCTTTACCTATTATAATCCGATTTATAGTCGCATATAACGATGATTTTGTCCTTCTTTCCAGGTCTGTACTAGTCTCGTGAGACTTCTCAAACTTACACACGGATGTTATATTTATACGTTCTTACCTCCTTTCGTCGGAATACCGTTTCCTCGAGTCCCGGACCGTCCGAAATATATTTGGACTCTGTTAAAGGACCGCTGACTTTACTGCCATATCTGAAAATTATCTCTTTCTCTGTGTCAAGTTAAACGTAAAACGTTCCGGGTAGTAGAGTCCTCTTACCATGTATCCAATCTACCTCTTTCTTGAGTCTTCGATTATCCAAAATCGTTTTTCATCTCGTGAAAAAAAAGGATCACATTCGGACTTTATTGCTATCGACGACGACGACGACGACGACGACGACGACGACGACGATTCAGCGAAATCAGCACAGGCTGAGACACGTTGGGGTCTCTACCGTCGGGTGGTCCGAGGGGACAGGGACCCTAAGAGATCCGTTCTAGTGACCTCACCCAACGGTAAAGACTACAATGTTATTATAGAGTACTCCCATCGCGCTTCATACGTACGAGAGCACAGACTGAGAAACGCTGGAGTACTCGACATACATCGGGCGGTCGGAGGAGACAGGTACCTTAAAAGGTCCGTTCTTATGACCTTACCCAGGGTAAAGGATAAGGTCCCCTTAGAAGAGTTGGGTCCCTAGTTCGGGAGCAGGGAACGTGGAGGACGTAACCGTCCACCTAAGAAATGGTGACTCAGTGGACCCTTCGGGAATACCACATTACTAAACTGAACGTATGTGGTACTTTGCTACGAGTGTCAATCAAATCCCTCGGAGACAGTAGAGTTCATCTATGTTTTAATTCTTTATTTTTTCTAAAAACACTATACTTGAGACTCCTAAATGGAGAATGGTCACAAACAAGTATATACTGTATATCGGTACACTTGATATAAATAGTGTAACATGTAATGTCGGACCTATATGGTGTAAAACAAATAGGTAGGTAACCAACTACCTTTAAACTTAATAAGAACAAACCCCGATAATTTTTTGTTTCGATGACACTGTGAACTCACGATCATAAACACACCGGTATGTAGAAGGAGAGCCTCTTTACGGACCATAACTTTATTTGGCTAGTATACCATTTACAAACAAACAAACAAAAAAAAATTATTTGACAAAAGGTTTCACAAAAGGATTCACCAACTGGTAAATATAAAACTACCGGTCACATACTCTCGAGGTAAAAGAGGTTTAAAGATAGTTGTGTATAGTACCAATCAGAAAAAAAAAAAAAGGATTCTTTATCAACCAGAACTTTAATACACATTTCCTATCTTTTCCCTTTTCTTCTCACTGACATCGGAAAGCACAGTTTTCTTGTTTATCATGAGTAAGGGTAGTACAGTGAAAAAAGGGAGGACCTAAGAACCTTCTAGTATCTCGTGTCAAATCACGGGTCATTCGATTGTCAAATCAGAGGTCCTGTAATTCTTCCCTGGTGAGAAAGGCTCGACGACGAGTAGACACGTCTTCGACAGTCACCGAGTAGTCTCACCTTTTGGTCGGGCAACTGTCGACCGGTTCTAGTCCTGGATTGAAAGAAGACAAAAGATAAGTTGGTAAGAGTGGATACTAAGTGGACGTACTAAGTTGTCCGTTTACAAACTTGGAAGTATTGATATTAAAAAACGGAGGTGTAAAGAGAAGTAAAAATACTTTTGTAGATCCATCGGTCGATCTTTACTGACCGTCAAAAAGGAGACAAAAGGTTCTATCGAATTTTGTCAAGAACCCGTAGGACTGCTCCAACAGACACTTATCTCCACCTTAAAGATGACTGGAGACGGGAAACACTAAAGGTCTCTTGATTGTTATAGAGAACTAAGACGGAAGGGTGATGGTTTTGGAGTAAAACAAACAAACAGTTCAAGTTATTAAATTACATGAGTTACAACCCAAATAGTGGAGGGTGGAATAAAGGAAACAGAGACGTAAAAGTTGAAGGACGATAACGGGTGAGTAGTCGGGTCGAGTCAACGGTTTAGTTAAAACTTAAAGTCGGGTCTTTACTAAAGTCTTCAAGTTAGGACGGGGGCGGAGTGTTCGTGACAGTCTACCTCACAGTAACAGTAGAACGGAAGACCTATACATCTGTAGTCTTCACCACGGGGTCATTATTACAAGACTCAATAAGTAACTTAAGGTTAGACGTTTGGACTTAAACTGTACGTACACGTTTTGTTCAATAGTCCACTAAACTACTGACCTCTCTATAAAAACTTGAACTGTCTCGGTCCTCCGACAACTGATCACAGGACACGCCCTATGTCGAACTTCAAAAAGTCAGAACGACTTATTAGAGTCCGAAGAATCGGTTACAGAAGAGTCTATATTAATTCAGAAGTAACTGAAAAAATAAAAAAAATTACTTCGACTATTTTTAAGTTTATCAGTTGATCAATAAAATAACTGTAAGGGACACGAACTTAATCCCCGAAGGGTCTACCGGGATCACCATTTCTTGGGTGGACGGTTATGTCCTCTGCATTCTCTGCACCCAAGTTAGGTACCAATCCTTCTAAGGGACCTCCTCCTGTACCGTTGGGTGAGGTCACAAGAACGGACCTCTTACAGTACCTATCTCCTCGGACCGCCCGATCCCAAGTATCCTAGTGTTTCTCAGCCTGTGTTGATTTCGTTGTCGGACGTACGGACGTACGAAATTAATAATAGAACACTCATATTCAAAACATATCTTTAGAAAAAATTTTCAAGAATAAAACGGTAAGTAATTTGAATCAAATATATTATACTCGTGTATATTTTTAACCGTATTAACGTTATGAAATATTATGTTCTTTAACTTATTTATATTATATAAACACATATTCTGATATTCACTAACATGTCAGTAGAGAGCACAATGACAGGAGTCGGAGGTGACTCGTCGTTCCTGGATCTGACCTCTTTAACGAAGTCATTTGTAAAAACAGATATAGGATTTGATACCGACTTTATAGGAAACATGAGGTAGAGATCGTATAAGTAGTAACTTATATTGGAAGATCTTGTACTCCAACGAGTAGACTTGTATGAATAGAGGTAGGAGATCAAAAATTGTACTATAAGAGATTTAGACTTGATTTTAATAGGTGGATGGTTCGACACGGATATTTTTAAGTGACGGGGTGAAATGCGTCGATGATAAAACAAAGAAGCTACGAAAAATTTGGAACGTATCATGGGACCTCAATCGGGTTGGTCCAATGGAGGTTCCTTTGTGTCGGTTAGACGTTTTGTTAGAAAGAAAGTGTAGAAAGGTAGAAGAATGAGAAGACGAGAGAGTTGAGTTGGATTTATCAAATAAATTAAAAATAGTAAGTACATTTTATACTAAGTTTAACTTTTTGTAGACCTAGTACTTTTGTTTCTAAATAGTGGTTTGAAGTCTAATAATCTTTGATCTACAGTCCAATATAGTTCTTTCGTTCCTCCCGGAGAACCGAACTCGAAGTGTAAGTACTTCTCGAGTTTTCATCTAAAAACTCCAGTAGATAAGTGAAATCAAGTCAACGAGTCAGTACAGGTTGAGAAACGGTGGGGTACCTGACGTCGTGTGGTCCGGAGGGACAGGTAGTGTTTGAGGGCCTCAAATGAGTTTAAGTACAGGTAACTCAACCACTACGGTAGGTTGGTAGAGTAGGAGACAGCAGGGGAAGAGGAGGACGGAAGTTAGAAAGGGTCGTAGTCCCGGAAAAGATTACTCAGTCAAGAAGTGTAGTCCACCGGTCTCATAACCTCAAAGTCGAAGTCGTAGTAGGAAGGTTACTTATAAGTCCTGAGTAAAGGAAATTCTACCTGACCAACCTAGAGAAACATCAGGTTCCCTGAGAGTTCTCAGAAGTGGTGGTGTTAAGTTTTTGTAGACAAGAAGTCGTGAGTCGAAAGAAATATCAGGTCGAGACTGTAGGTATGCACTGATGACTTTTTTGTTTTCGAAACAACCGTTTCATTACAGAGACGAAAAATCATACGACAGATCCAACCAGTATTGTAAGAAAAGTTCCTCGTTCGTAGAAAATTAAAGTACCTACGTTCAGTAGACATTTACTTTAATTTAGATATCGGTGTCACCATGTTCTCTTTTTCTACTATGGTGGACTGAAATTGGGTACGTGATAATGTAAAATTTATTTAGAAAACTTTTGACGGGGGGGGTGGTTTAAGATAGATAATAGAGTCCGAACTGATTAGTTAAGATGGAGATAAGAAGTTAAAGGGGATAAAGTACAATCTGTATTAAGGAGGATACGTAAGTTAGAGAAAAGAGTGTTCAGTATACTAATGGGTCAGTGTACCAGTCAGGAGTTGTATAAAACTCTAGGATCTTCTGTCTACATAGACCAAGAATTTCTAGAACCAGGAGAGGGTGAACAGATCGGTTACAGGTTAAGTATCTACTACGTATTATACCAACTGAGTGTGATCCCTCCTGGTCCACTTTTCCTACGAAATTTATTACTTCATCTTCCCACTAATCAATACTCGTACGAACCCCTCTGACCTCTTAACAAAATTAATCCTTGTGTTGAGTTCGATAGAGATCTTTATCTCTTTGACAAGTGAGTCTGTAAATTTCCCAGTAGCCGTCAATACTTCCCTTATTTCCGGTCTTCATTTTCTTTCTTTCCCAAAAGTTGATATCTCTTTTATTAAAGGACTTTGAAAGACGGATGTTTTGTAAGCATTCGGAACAATAGTTGAAATGTTTTACTCAACAGTTTTTTATAAGGACCCGTCTTCTTTATTTTGTAAGGAGAGGTGTCTCCTTTATTTTGAGGTTTCCTATATCTAATAAACACTTTAAGATTCTTTATTTAACATTCTGGGTCCCCTTTGACCGTACATATACTTAGACACTCGGAAAATTCGGGAATGCATTTAACGACATTAAGTAAGTTGGGTTTTCAAAGTTGAAAGAAATATTAACAGGTTGTCGATTAACTTTGAGGGTACATCGATGGACTGACTCAATTCTACGTAATTCGACGGTCCAACCAACAAAGGTCTTAGATCTAAAACGAACAATCCTCTCAACCCAGTCACAGACTTGAAACCTGTGTTATATAATTTTACTTTTTTATACAACTTTTTGGTTTTTCTACTTCTTCTTTATTTATCGTTTAGACTACGTATCAACCTCTTCCTTTACCGT
The DNA here is from genome assembly GCA_006410555.1 of Capra ibex. NCBI lineage: Eukaryota > Metazoa > Chordata > Mammalia > Artiodactyla > Bovidae > Capra > Capra ibex. Next base: position 51,164,769 of record SJYO01048061.1, on the reverse strand, counting down.
TGGGTGAGGTCATAAGAACGGACCTCTTAGGGTCCCTGCCCCCTCGGACGACCCGACGGCAGATACCCCAGCGTGTCTCAGCCTGTGCTGACTTCACTGAATCGTCGTCGTCGTCGTCTACGTATCAATAAAATTAATAGTCAAGTCAAGTCAAGTCAGGAGTCAGTACAGGTTGAGAAACGCTGGGGTACTTAGCGTTGTGCGGTCCGGAGGGACAGGTAGTGGTTGAGGGCCTCAAGTGAGTCTGAGTGCAGGTAGTTCAGTCACTACGATAGGTCGGTAGAGTAGGAGCCAGCAGGGGAAGAGGAGGACCGGGGGGAGGGAGGGTCGTTGTGTCAGAAAGGGTCACTCAGTTGAGAAACGTACTCCACCGGTTTCATAACCTCAAAGTCGAAATCGTAGTAAGGAAGGTTTCTTTAGGGTCCCAACTAGAGGAAGTCTTATATGACCAACCTAGAGGAACGTCAGGTTCCCTGAGAGTTCTCAGAAGAGGTTGTGGTGTCAAGTTTTCGTAGTTAAGAAGGCGTGAGTCGGAAGAAGTGTCAGGTTGAGAGTATCGGAACTGATCTGCCTGGAATCAGCCGTTTCATTACAGAGACGAAAACTTATACGATAGATCCAGTCTCGAGATAATTAAAAACTTTAAAAAAGATAAATAAAACAGGTATGAGTTAATTATAAAAAAGAGGTTATTATCACTCTAAAGAACCAACAAACCTAAAGACACACAAACAAACAGACACTTCGAAACAGAAGAAAGAGAGTAGTAAAAAGTAAACAAAAGAAAAACCGAACACCACAAAATAATAAAACTCATCAACAAAAATAAGAAAATCGGTGTCCGATGAAACCCCCCTCACCCTACGTGACACGGAACGTAGTACACCCTAGAATCAAGGGACTGGTCCCTACCTTGGAGACGAGCAACGTCACCTTCACGTCTCAGAATTGGTGACCTGGTTGTTCCTTCAGGGAACATCTTAACAACAATTTAGTGACTATGACCTTAAGTGAAATAAACATTTTTATTCCATTCTAAGTCATTAGAAGTGTCAAAGAAGTTATAAATTTTATGGTACTAAGTTGTTAAAATATTTATTAGTACTCTAATCCCCCAAAGAAATGAAAAAAAAAATTCAATATCGTTCTCTCCCTATCCTCTATAAAAGAAACAATCACACAGAAAATATTTAAGTACCGTGTTTATACTTAAAGTTATAGATAGTACAAAATTATACTTAAAATTGTACTATCTTAACGAATTCTGAACCGGTTGTTGACATCTCACTCTTCCCCAACATTGTAACACTAAAGTTTTTGTGGGATGGTGGGGGTCGGGGCCGGCCTTACCACGACTCTACAACCAAGGGTAATGAGTGACACGTCATCTTTCTACCCCATCTCCTTCCCCTAGACATGTGAGGACCGTCCGTTACGCTCCCAGGTGGACCCCTCCGAAACAACCTGACCTGGTTACCGTCCACAGGGTCTCTACCTCACCGGTGGAGACTCTCACAGGAAGTTTACCCCAACCATATTACGACATTACGATTCAGTGAAGTCAACATAAACTGAGAAACACTGGGAAACCTGGTCTCGGGTGGTCTCAGGAGACAGAGACCCTAAAGGGTCCGTTCTTATCACACCACCCAACGGCACGGGAGGAGGTCCCCTAGAAGCGGTGGGTCCCTAACTTGGGGCCGGAGGATACAGAGGACGTGACTGTCCGTCCAAGAAATGGTGATCGCGGTGAACCGCGCATTTCGACTCATCAGAGTTTATTGGGTTCCTTTGGTTCTCTGTTCCCCCACCCCTTTTTCTCTCTTTCTGTCTGTCCTTCCTCCCCTGTTTCTTTTTCACGTTTCTTCCCTCGCGGACCTTTCCTTCGTTTCTTGTCTTCCTTTCTTCCTTCTTTCCGTATACCCCTACACACTCTATTTACTATAGAAAGTTAGGTGAATCGTTAATTTATGTCACTTTTAAAAACACTATATTTTCAAATTAAGAGAATTATAAATTCAACCATTGTAACCCACATTAAACCTTTTAGGATCACATCTGGACGTTGTTTGTTCACATCTTCTTTCTCCCACAGTCTAGTAGTACTCTTATAAATCTAAATGTCTCTAAGAATCCTTATGAAGACACCAACAAAGTTAGGATTTTAATCTTGTTTAAACATCGGTTTACTGTAGGTGTAGAACCCTTTACACCTAATGTGTGTGAGTGAGGATGAGAAGAATATTACAGGACAGAGACAAGAAATGGAGAGACATTTGGAGTGACGCAACCACAAATCATTTTTTAACTCGTGTGATAAGTAAATGATTCGTGTCTATACATGAAAGGTTATTAATTTCTTTGTCTAGAAAATTCTTCTTCGTGATCATTTCTAATTCCGATTGGGTCGCGGACTGTTACTGTCCATAAGATATTTTTTAATTTACTAAACGTAAAAGATCCACTAAATTGTGCCAGACAAAAATACATAATCCCTTACTTTGTAAATAGGTTCGTTTGGAATTCACGAGGGTTATTTCAATAAAACGAGTTAACGGGAGCCTACAGAGTACAAGATTACTTTAAACCCGGTTCTTCCTTTCTTATACACTCAGGATCTTAAGTGGTCTGGCACAACTTGTTTCATGTATAGAAAGAAAATGAAAAAGACGGACATACTGTGCACAACAAGTACAAATTAGGGAATGCACAAGGAAGTTAAAGACTCTTAATTACTCCACTATCGTTGACAAGTAATACAGAACGTAAAAAGGTATCCAAAGTGATTGAGGGAAGATAGTACCAAAAAGTTGACACAATTTAAGATTACTTCTTGTGACATCTTTTATCAAATATACTCTTTTATCAACCATCTGATACGAAACAAATATTTTGCGACTGTGTTTCCTAATACACACACATAAGCCCTACCCTTCCCCTTTGATTGGGTTTCACTATGAACAATTATTGGATATAGAGACAAACGGTCCGGAGACGTCTATAAGTTCATTTCGAGATAAACTGAAAGTTTGTACACTGAAACTGGTTTTATTAGTTGTTCCTTACACAACAACAAGTCAGTGATTCAGCACAGGTTGAGAAGTTGGGGTACCTGACGTCGTACGGTCCAAGGAGACAGGAAGTGATGGAGGGCCTCAAACGATATTAGGTACAGGTAACTCAGCGACTATAATAGATTAGTAGAGTGGGAGACGGCGGGAGAAGAGGAAAACGGAAGTTAGAAAGGGTCGTAGTCCCAGAAAAGGTTACTCAACAGAGAAGTGTAGTCCCCGGTTTCATGACCTCGAAGTCGAAAATCGTAGTCAGGAAGGTTACTTATAAGTCCCAACTAAAGGAAATCCTAACTGACCAAACTAGAGGAACGATAAGTTCCCTGAGAGTTCTCAGAAGAGGTTGTGGTACCAAGTTTTCGTAGTTAAGAAGGTACAAGTCGGAAGAAATACCAGGTTGAGAGTATAGGCATATATTGATGACCTTTTTAGTATCAAATCGATATACTTTGAAAAAGTTATTTCACTACAGAAATAAAAAATTGTACGACAGATCCATACAGTATCGAAAAAAAGGGTTCCTCGTTCGTAGAAAATTAAAGTACCAAAGTCAATGACCGACGGTAGTAAAACCTAGGGGGTTTATTTTAGACAGCGACGAAGGTGAAAAAGAGGGAGACAAAAGGTGCTTCACTACCCTGACCTACGGTACTAGAATCAAAAATTCGGTCGATAAAGTACCCAATTATCTTCAATAAAAACCTAATATTGTAAATTGAAATGATTAATACCTCGAACTTCGAATGTTTCATCACTTTTCTCAGGATCGTAGTACCAGAACTTCTTTACGTGAAAATAAAAAATCGACATAAACGACTTACATAATAATATATAAATTAAGTTAAATATATATACAACGAAATGGGTGATATAGGAAACTACTTGGGCTATAGATTCTTTTTTTACTTCTCTGTGTCAACACACTCGTGAGTAAAACGTAGGTCAGATATAACGTGTAGAGTTGATGACTTAGTCAGAGGGACAGAGAGTGAAAGTTGTCGAAAACCAAATACTAGTAGTTCGGTGAAAGACTCATAGATTGCGGACAAACGAACGAACGGTAATCTCTTCTCATTCAGTCCCAGTTCATTCCCAGAGGATTTCCTCTAGTTATTTCAGGTTCTCACTTCTTCTTTTCATTCTTTGTAACCCCTCCTTCTCTCAGGATACTTTCCCAGTCCACAAGTGAAACGAAGATCCCACACAGATTAAAAACTACGGTTGTCTTGAAAGAACTCAGGGAATGTTCTTTGATTTCGAAGATGATGGTAGGTCTCACCTGAAGGGTCTACCACGATCACCATTTCTTGGGTGGACGGTTACGTCCTGTGTATTCTCTGTACTCAAGTTAGGGACCCAACCCTTCTAGGGACCTCCTCCTGTACCGTTGGGTGAAGTCATAAGAACGGACCTCTTAGGGTACCTGTCTCCCCGGACCGCCCCGATGTCAGGTACGCCTCACGGGTGTCTCGTAGGAAATTTGTACGACTTGTGAAAGAGTGTTCGTAGATACACGAGAGAGGATGTTACGGAACGGAAGGGGAAAGAAGAGACGAATATGTGTAAACGGGTATCTGGTGACCTTTCTTAAAGACCTTCTTTTTTAAAGGAGACTTAAATATATTACGAATCGACAGTCAGAGTCACTCTTTCTATCGTACGTCTTTTTTCTCTAGGACCTGTAAAATAGTAAATGATAATTAAATGTAGTAATTGATAATAGGACGTGTAAAGTAGTAAATGATAATTATATATACATTGGAAGAACTTATGCAAAAGTCTGGAGAATATTGGGGGAGATAGAAGTAGTAATTTTATCTCACTCTGGATACATTTTTGTTCAACCGTCCTATTTTTGCCACAGTACAAACTCCTTACAAAACACACACCATTAACTAACATGAATCCACAAACGAAATAAAAGAGGGTTAAGTCGATACCACTAAATGTAGGACCAGTAGATTATACGAAAGGATATACTAAAAGAATAACGGAGCTGGATTAATTTTCATATAAATGAAAAAGACTATACTGTCAACACAAGTAATATCTTTTATGACTTTTATGTGGTTCACATTTTTACCCCCTTTTTTCATATTACAGTATTGGTATTTTATTAGTGGTTTCGTTCTCTATTGGTGATTTATTGTAAAAAATGAAATACAGTACATGTATATACTGTCAAGAATGTATCCATGGATATACACACACAGAAACATGTGTCAAAACAAGTCAATAGTCATGTAGGATACCTGTAATAATCAGGAACCGATATAAAAACGAAGGACTCTACATCGGTATCATAAAACTGGGGACACCACAGACCGATTCGTGTGTCGTGAACCGGAACCCATATTTTAAAAGTCATTCACTCGAAACAGGTGTCTTACCGAATTTCGGGAAATACTACCACATTCATATGTTAACAAACCTTGTTTGGACCACTGAACTGACCAAAGGACGGCTACCCAACCTCGGGACGGGGATTGGGACTGAGAGGGAAAAAGGAAAGGAAAAGGGACATCAAGCACCGAGTCGGGTTGACAGTTGTTGACGACCGCAGAGCGACCATACTGCTCAAGGGGCCGACCTCCTCTGCTGTGACCCGGCACTTCTACCACTGCACGAAGTATCATCCTGAGGAAAAGGGGCAGAAGAGACAGACGATGGAATATCGAGGGTTTTCGGGGGAGCCTGAGAAGTAGGCTTTCGGTAAATAGTTCAAGTAGACGGTGTGTCGCAGGATAAACTGAAAAGACAAGGACGAGGACGAACGGAGAGTCGTGTAGCTGTCCAGTCTGAACTTGTCCGTTCCAGGTGGTGGTTGGTAGCAGCTCACCTACTATAATGGCACCCAGGACCCATTTACACTATGATATCTTTTGATATTACGTTTGCACAACGATGGTACCTTAACACAACGAGTCTTTTCTTATAAGTAATATCGACCCCTGCGCCTTTACAAATTTTATGCAAGGTTGGTAACATCGCGGTTCCAGATTAGGGGTTTCGATTTACTTCTAAAGTGTTCGACACCACCTGGACGGAGGTTTACGGTGGATACTTTGTATTGAAATCCAAACTCTTAATATCTAAAATTATTAAGACTTTGGACTTCACTGACTAAGACACCCAACAAAACCTCTAAAAAAAAAAAACTCTACAAACAGAAGACCACCGAGTCGACCATTTCTTAGACGGACGTTACACCCTCTGGCCCCAAGTTAACGACCCAACTCTTCTAGGGGACCTCTTCCCTCAGAAGATTTCTGAAAGTTTTACAGAGTAATTGGGATACATTTATTAGTAAAATTACAAAATTAAAAGAATTGTTTAAACAACAACGACAAATCAGTCTTTCAGCACAGGTCTAGAAAACACTGGGGTATCTAACATCGGATGGTCCAAGGAGACAGGGACCCTAAAGGGTCCGTTCTTATGACCTCACCCAACGGTAAAGGAAGAGGTCCCCTAGAAGGGTTGGGTCCCTAACTTGGACTCAGAGGACGTAACCGTCCACCTAAGAAATAACGACTCGGTGGACCCTTCAGGAGAATTGTCCATGTGGAAGGTTTTCATGTTTAGTGAGACTTCTTAATAACACTTGACATGTATTTCCTTGGTATTGGTAAATTTTTTTAGGTGGGGAAATGCAAATAGAAACTTTGATGTATCATTTAGTCTTATTATCCGTTAATTTGTTATCCTGTAGAAGGATAGAGACAAGAAAGGTTTTCTTTCTTTAACCAAAACCTAGACGTCGTTTAGTATCATTCCATCTTTTGAAGTTTTTGTTTTTGGTTTTGGAACAAAAGGAAAGGAGGACAATACCATCAGTATCAATTTTAAATTTAAAATTAATAAGAAGGAAGAGGATGACATCAAACGACTCTTTAACGGAAAGCAGTCAAATCGAGTAGTAAAATTTGGAGAGACCATAGTATAGGCACAGTCGTGATCATTAATCTTTTATGCACTGTTTAAATCGCTAAGTGATAGAGTCTTCCAGTCAAACCCAGTCGACAGTTTTAACGACCTCTTTGACATTTTACTCCTTTTCCGTCCCCTTTTTTTCACAGACTCAGTTGTATCTATACGGAAAATTTCCAATGTTTATGACTTTCATGACTGTTATTGTTTTCAAGAATCCTTGTTCTAAACTACAAAATGTTTATAATGATTATTTTTTGGGGAAGATTTCACTTGAAATTTTAATTCATGTAAGCGGAATTAGACTTTATTACAGACTAGAACGAATTCAATCTCCCTTCCAAATCTATCAGACATTTACATAAAAACTTATTTTTATTAAAATTGTGTCATTAACTATAATTCATATTTTACTGGGAGGGACATAGGTAAATTTAATTTATAGAGTGTCATTCTTATACAAGAAAAAACAAGAAAAATAAAATAAAATGAAATGTTATGACATAACCAAAACGGTATGTAACTGTACTTAGGTGGTGCCCACATGTACTCGAGGGTTAGGACTTGGGGGGAGGGTGTGGTATAGTAGAGAGACCTAGCAGGGGCACGTGGTCGGGGTTCGTAGGACATAGGACATAGCTTGTATCTGACCGCTAAGTAAAGAATGTACTATCATATGTACAAAGTCACGGTAAGAGGGTTTAGTAGGGTGGGAGAGGGAGAGGGAGTCTCAGGTTTTCAGACAAGATATGTAGACACAGAGAAAACGACAGAGCGTATGTCCCAATAGCAATGGTAGAAAGATTTAAGGTATATATACACAATCATATGACATAACCACAAAAAGAAAGACCGAATGAAGTGAGACATATTAGCCGAGGTCAAAGTAGGTAGAGTAATCTTGACTAAGTTTACATAAGAAAAATTACCGACTCATTATGAGGTAACTCATATACATGGTGTCGAAAGAATAGGTAAGTAGACGACTACCTGTAGATCCAAGAAGTAACTCAAAGAAAGTTTCTTTTACAGAACCCTTGTTAAACGTCCCTTCGAAAATCTCCAATTTAAAGGGTGACATACATTGTATAACTTACAGATTTTTAGGACCACAGGGTTCACTTTGTGTCTTATGAAGTGAAACTTTTTACCACATCTATTTTACGTTGTATCCATCTATATCGTAAAGATCAGAGAAGAAATCCCTCAGTTACTTTTATACATGACATGAAAGATACCTCATTCCTGATACGTTCCATTATCACTTTGTTTTTTTTAAAAATTCATTCTTTTCTTTTATAAGGAAGGGAAAAGTTTTCAATTGAAAATGACTTCTTTACCTATCATTTGTTGGTTACTGCATACATATATGTTAGTCTTTTACCATTTATTATATTTTTCACCTTTGAGGTTTGAAACTTATTAAGTATGTTCATTTTGACCGACGGAAGATGTACGTTTTGAACATTGTCTTAAAAGGTACTTTTAACCGATCTTCTTTAGTAGAGGTTTAATGTCGACTTACCAATTTATTCCATGTTTAAATTAACACTCTTAATTTTAAGGTCGTTTTCTTTATCGACGATTGCCGTCGGAAAAGAATTCTATAGGACTGACGTCACTCAATTAAATATACCTTAAAAATCCTACTTTTCTCTACAAGATCTTATTTTCTCTTTATGTATACTTACTAGTAGAACGAATTTATCGTCTCGTACTCTTTTTCTTACGAAGACAAAGTTTATCTAGACAGTTTTGTCAATATAATAAGTAGTTCGGACCACTTCAGACTCACGGAGCATAGACTCTGACTCAAGATTCAAAAAACGATCGAAGTACTCATATTCGGTATAAGAGGTACAATAAAGCGACATCTTCTTTTTCGTAACCTAAACTTATGTACAGGTTCAAGACAGTGATTCTCTGATGTTTTAATACCCACCAGTGTTAGAGAGTCCTAAAACATAAAAGTGGTTATTCTACTTTCTAAGTGTCACTATTGAAAGTTCAGGGTAAAACAGGATGATAGGACACGATCCCTGGATAGTAATAATCGCGTCTCTTCTAACTAGAAAAGAAACCACCCCTCTCCCCCTCTTATCTCTCTCCTCCCGACTTCTGTCGTCGTATCCCTAGGAAATTGAAAGATGGTTTTCACACCATTTGTGTTTTCCGTACCAAATTAAACTACTGATACGATTACTTGCAAAGTATAACGGAACGAGTCAGGACGACAGACTATTTAACTCATTGACTGATATATAGCGTACCAGGGATTTAACATTCCGAGATGCAAAGATTATTCTGACTCCCTGAATGAATATTCTGACACCGAACATAGACAAAGGGAGTAGTACAATTAAAAGGGTTACTGACTAACTTCGAGATGCGAAGTTAAAGAGTGCAGAAGGACTTGGTTGAATCCAAAAGTTGACTACAGCGGAGACACTCGATAAACGAAACATTTCTTTGTAAAAAAGTAAAATGATAAGAAAGGAAGGTAAAAGTCCACAAAGGGTCTGGATACTATGTCATCAAATTTCCTTTACTACTCAAACTATGGAAAGCGAAGTGAATAGGACTGTTTTTTCTGAAAACGAAATGAACAAAGATATATAAATATAGTATTTAAAAGTAAAAAAGATTTATCTTTTTAAAAGATTGAAACTTCAAATAGGAGGGTTTAGGTAGGAATTTCCCTACTTCTTCATACCAAAAACGAATCCTTAAAGATAAACTATATGAGACGACACAAAGTTGCCATTCTTGAATGTGTTACAATATCTAGGTCTATAGAACACTAAATCATCGTACCGTCTTATTACAAAAACACAGTAAAAGTGATAGAAAGGACAACTTCAGGTTGTAGAAAAACTGATATATTTAACTTCAGATAACTCAAACTATAGAAACCTTCTGTTAGATGTTACCAGGAAGACAGGAAAGTGACACCACAGTGACTAGTTAACATCGAGTAAAGGACGTTGTAAAAAGTTTAACAAAAAGGAAGTCTGTAAGAACATAGTTGTGAAGAAAAGAGAACAGTTTATTGGAGATCTCTAGAAGAGTGTGTACCAAGGACGTCCTTCTTGAAATCGTATATTTCGTTTCTTTAAATTTTCGGACTATGTCTGATTTTGAATTCTAAGACCAGTAGAACTCTATATGTCAAAATTCGTTGTCTCTTTTGATTAGTCTATTAAGTCGATCTTGAGAGAGTTATTTTTCCATCTAATATCTGTCTATCTGTGGTCATATAAAGAGTCTAACAGTTTACTGGGTAAACTCGATGTCATTTTACGTTTTGTTCAAAGTAGGACGTACGTATACCGGACTATTGTCTCGATACGAAAAGTTGACAGATCTCTCTTTCATAGTGACCCTTCTGGCACTACCTAATTTTCTTCGGACCCCAGTCTAATTTCTGTGCCGATGGAGATAAAAGACAACATAGTATTAGGGTTCCTAGAATGAAATAATTCTCAAACTAAAATTGTTACATAATTATTATGATCCCTTTCCCTTACTTATATTATAAGTATACCCTTTCAGTAAAAATGTGTCTTAAATTTACGTTCCATTTATATCGTATAATATACATCTTATGGATAAAACTCTTAAGTAGATTCAATATCGTCTTCAAAATTGAGTCTACAGCGAACAAAGACCTCTATTATACCTCATTTTACACTTTTTTTTTTTAACTTACGATTAAAAATTTCAGAAGGGTTTTGATCAAACTTAAAAAAGTGTCTTAGGTAATATTGATTTAACATTGTTAGTTTAAAGACGGTATCGAATAAGGGGACGTTTTTTTTCATACGTATATATACTTTATAGGTCTACATCTGTATACAATAGAGAATCGTTTCATTTTAATACTCTAACTATTGTAAAAGGTGTTTTCTTCATCTTACAATTACTTTCGATAGTATAATTATTTCGTCCTTCACGGAACAAAGGTTACTCTTTTATCTTTACCGACGACTTCACTGAATAATAATACACATACGAATTCTTATACGGTATTAATACATCGTGTGTTTAGACACGTGTGACTCGAACTACTCTTCCCACTTGGTTCCTTTTCAATATAGTCCCCTTCATTAGACTCGAGACAATTTTTATCGAAGATCACTTAAAGATTCGCATTTAATTCCTAACGAGTATTATAGGTCTAATATGTAGAACGGATATTATGTATGAATAAATTGTTAAAAAGACGTTGTCTTAACCGGAGAATAAAGGGAGTAAATGAAATATAAAAATAGAAAATTTCACAACTATAAATTTTTAGACTTGTAAAGTTGTTCCGGACTCTTTAACCTTTACACTTTTCACCACTAGTGTAAACGTAGATCTATTTCTGAGTATCTCTGTTTGTTAGGACATATGAAATAATGACTACTGGTAAAGAAGTAGAAGATTATCCGTAATTCTAGTGTACCGAAGTCTATGAGTATAAAAGTAGGAGTGGGGACTTAATAGATAGACGAGTTTTTCGGGGGGTTTAGGTCTTAATATTCCTTGTTCTGATATCAGAAAGGGGTGAGACAGGGAAGTGTTGCATGAGATTGGTGGAGTAGTCTGATCGACGTCTGTGTCTCTCTGTGAGTTTGTGTCGACCTCTTGTAGACAAGTAAGTAAATTTCCCTATAAAATTAAAAGTCCTTTTGATCTATAAGTAACGTCATCCTGTATCTTAGGAGTAAAAGGACAAATTGACACTCCTTCTTTAAAATTCCAGTGGAAATGGTTCTAAATAGTTGTCATTGTGTCATTTTAGAGTTTGTTTTATAAGTGTATACACATTTAACAATAAACACATGTAAGATAACGACTGGTTTACTGAAGAAATAACCTCTCTTTTAATTCAGGACACCCAGTGTGTACGTTATCTTTAAACTACGTGGTTGTCCACTTTAGATGTCCTGAACCCTCTTACAAACTGTTGTACAAAGACTACCAAGTTCCTTTCTTTCCTTTTCTACCTTTTTCTCCTCATGAACCTTTACTTGCTCCCAGTCTCATTTTCTGATGTCCCTTCCACATTCACCAAAGTTAATCAAGTCTTATTATTATATTATCATTGTCATCATGACCACCATTACTGTCATCTTTGGTTTTTTAATCCGTGACACGATTCACTAATTTTACATTCTAGAGTAAACTTGAAGTATCAGTGAGGCGAAGTAAATCATTAATACTTACTACAATAATTCTCATAGAGTAAAGAGTCTCTCATTTAACCAAATCTTTACAATCTAGTGAAAGGGTCCTAGTTCCTCGACTGGATACCGTCTATGATGTAAGCTTGAGACCCGACGGGGACACCGAATCATCATTTCTTAGACGGAAACTACCTCCTCGGCGTCCTCTGTGTCGAAGTTAGGTACCCAGCCCTTCTAGGGGAACTCCTCCCGTACCGGTGAGTGAGATCATAAGAACAGACCTCTTAGGGTACCTGTCTCCTCGGACCACACGATGTCAGGTACCCGAACGTTTCTTAGCCTGTGTTGACTTCGGTGACTCGTCGTAGTCAAGTCAGCGAGTCAGCACAGGCTGAGAAACGTTGGGGTACTTATCGTCATGTGGTCCGGAGGGACAGGTAGTGGTTGAGGGCCTCAAGTGAGTCTGAGTGCAGGTACTTCAGACACTACGGTAGGTCGGTAGAGTAGGAGACAGCAGGGGAAGAGGAGGACGGGGGTCAGGAAGGGTCGTAGTCTCTTAAAAGGTTACTCAGTTGAGAAGTGTACTCCACCGGTTTCATGACCTCAAAGTCGAAATCGTAGTAAGGGAGGTTTCTTTAGGGTCCCAACTAGAGGAAGTCTTACCTGACCAACATAGAGGAACGTCAGGTCTCCTGAGAGTTCTCAGAAGAGGTTGTGGTGTGAAGTTTTCGTAGTTAAGAAACCGCGAGTCGGAAGAAGTGTCAGGTTGAGAGTGTAGGTATGTACTGATGACCTTTTTGGTATCGGAACTGATGTGCCTGGAATCCGCCGTTTCATTACAGAGACGAAAACTTATACGATAGATCCAACCAGTATTGAAAAGAAGGTTCCTCATTCGCAGAAAATTAAAGTACCGACGTCAGTGGTAGACGTCACTAAAACCTCGGGTTTTTGTANTTGTATTTCAGACTGTGACAAAGGGGACAAAGGGGTAGATAAAGGGTACTTCACTACCCTGGTCTACGGTACTAGAAGTAAAAGACTAACAACTCGAAATTCGGTTGAAAAAGTGAGAGGAGAAAGTGAAATTAGGTCTCCGAAAAATCAAGGAGAAGTGAAAGACGGTATTCCCACCACAGTAGACGTATAGACTCCGATAACTATAAAGAGGGCCGTTAGAACTAAGGTCGAACACAAAGAAGGTCGGGTCGCAAAGAGTACTACATGAGACGTATCTTGAATTTATTCGTCCCACTGTTCTGTGTCGGAACTGTATGAGGAAAAGGATAAACCTTGGTCAGACAACAAGGTACAGGTCAAGATTGACAACGAAGGACTGGACGTATGTCTAAAGAGTTCTCCGTCCAGTCCACCAGACCATAAGGGTAGAGAGAGTCTTAAAAGGTGTCAAATAACACTAGGTGTGTCAGTTTCCGAAATCGAATCAGTTATTTCGTCTTTATCTACAAAAAGACCTTGAGAGAACGAAAAAACTACTAGGTCACCTACAACCGTTAAACTAGAGACCAAGGAGACGGAAAAGATTTTGGTCGAACTTGTAGTCCCTTAAGTGCCAAGTGTATAACAACTACGGATCGAACCTCTTAAAACTCGTAATTAAATGATCGCACACTCTACTCACGTTAACAAGCCATCAGACTCGTAAGAAACCGTAACGGAAAGAAACCCCAACCTTACTTTTGCCTGGAAAAGGTCAGGACACCGCTGACGACTCAAAAGGTTTAAACGACCGTATAACTCACGTCGTGAAAGTGTCGTAGTAGAAAGTCCTAAACTTTATCGAGGTGATCTTAAGGTAGTGGAGGTGATCGAAACAAGCATCGCTACGAAAGATTCCGGGTGAACTGAAGTGTAAGGTCCTACAGACCGAAATCTACTCACTAGTGTGGTAGCACTAATAGGTCCAGTACTTCTAGAAAAAACATGTCAAGAAGACACATAAGAATGGTGGATTGAGATCCATCAGAATTGAGGTCTCGAAAGAAATAGGAGAAATAGCAGGAGACGGGAACCTCACACTCTTTCACTTTCACTTTCAGAGAGTCAAAAGAGTCTGAGAACCGCTGGGGCACCTGATATGTCAGGTACCTTAAGAGGTTCGGTCTTATTACCTTACCCATCGGTAAGGGAAGAGGTACCCTAGAAGGGTTGGGTCCCTAGCTTGGGTCCAGAAGGTGTAACGTCCGCCTAAGAAATGGTGGACTCGGTGATCTCATAGTCTTCATCTTAAGTTTCTCAGTCTTTATCAGGTCCTTGAGTTCAAAGGTTTATATCTGTAAAAGGGGATGAAAGAGACGGAGACAAACGATTGAACTCAGAAATGTGTCCAGTTTAGACTCTCCTGGTACAAAGACTAGAAAATGTCTCCGGTGTGACAAATTCTATATGTGAACTATATTAAGTGATAACTTTCAATACGAACAATTATATCGTTTACATAGTGATAGTGTAGTCGTAATGGACATAAAGGTAGAGGTGTCGGGTGGTGATAAGATTTTGGACACGTAATATTCACCAAGGAATCGTGACTGGCTTCGGTAGATAAGACCTTTCTTTCTTGTTTCAGGAAACGACCCCGGAACTGGACAAAGAAAAAATCAAAGGTACAAGTGAACGATTCAGGACTTCAATTTAAAGGATCGAAGGTCCCTATAGAAATTAAAAATTTTTTAAAAACAACCTCAAGTCAAAGAAATGTTACAACACAATAAAGGACGGTATGTGTTTCACTTAGTTGATAGTCGATATACATATATATCGAGGGGGGGAAAAAACCTAAAGGAAGGGTAAATCTAATGATGTGTCGTAACTCATCTCGAAGGACACGAAACGTTATCCCAGAGTAATCAATAGATAAAAATTCAGAAAGTAACCACATACATACATACATACACACACATCCCTCAAAAGTCCTTTACATTTCTATATCTAAAGAAAACATGTATTAACAGAAATTTTATCTTGAAATGACATCCACTTTTCACCGGTAAAAGTATCACTTTTTTAGTCATTGGTGAGTAATCTTTTGTAAATAATTCACTGATGACAGTGAGTAACTTTTCCACTGCTCCTTATAAATAACAAAAAGGTCGATGTATTTATAGATTACGGAATCAACAGTACTTTTTTAAAATTAATTTGTCTTTAGGATATTTTACAAATTATGACGTAACTGTCTTTGTAAAATGAACTGAAAATTCAATGATGTAAACACAGTATTTGTCTGTTCGATCTTAAGATTTCAAGATGTAAAAAATGTAGAATTAGACTTTGATTGTACAATAACAAGAAACCGTGTCAAAGTTTTGTATATGAAGGAATTAATATATAAGGACTAAAAAATTAGATTTATAACTTGACTACTATAGTTTTGATATGATTAAATACGTAAAAGTCTACGGAAGTTTGATTCGTATAAATTAATAACTGACAGGAAAATTTAGTCATAAAAAAACTTCACATCATACGATTGATATTAACATCACCTACCTAAAAATACTTTTCAAGTCTAAAACTTAAGAGGGGAGACAACTGACTAAGTCTTTAAAGTCTCCAGAAATTTGTGTTTTTTTAATTCCTTGTTAAGATCCTCAGATCTGAAATTTTACAGTCTAAAGTCAAAATCCCTCCTTAACTCTGAGTAATCTAAGATTTGTGGATACCAAAATGAAGAAGGTTGGTGAGAGGGGTTGGTGGGATGTAATTTATAGAAAAGACAGAGGGAATTGGTATACAGATCCACTATAAGTAGTTAAAGGACTTTAAGACTCAATAATTTTTCATCAGGGTCAAGTGAAATTTTGTACTTAGAATGGTAGTCAAATTTCAAGAGGAGAAGGGTTGTTTCCGAATTGTGTCCCGAGTTTCCTGGACTTTTGTGACTAGAAAACGAACAGGAAGTTCGGGTTGTGACCTTAACTTCCTCCCTGGATCCGAAAAAGATAAGAGGGGTACGGAATCAAAGACGTCCACTCTTCCTACCGTCTTTTACAAACAAGTTACAGAAGAAACGGAGGGACCATGGGACCAGTGTCGAGAAAGGAACAACCAACAGACGTAGAGATCGACTAGGACTCATCGGATATACTGTCCAGAACTGGGAGACTGAGAGGACTACCCAGGTACTCGTAAGGAGTCTACCGGACATATGTATCAAGAGGTTCTAGGTCGAGAAGGACTGTAGAAGGTCAGACATTTGAGAGCATCGGTCGGTAACCGGGGAAATCCTCAGGACACTGGGATTGTTCCTGTCCTCTCGTACTACCGCTTTCGGACCAAAGAAGGACGCCACGTACGGACGATGGGCCCTCTAAGGTTTGGGGTGAGGGAGAGGACCATCCTCCAGTCCGACGACGGTCGACGGGTTGACTACTTAGGATAACAAACAGACAAAAGGGACTTCAGGATCTGGGTCTCTCTCTACTCGTTCGGTTCCCAAACCCTTCTACGGGGTCGTCCCTAATTCTACGGTAGAAGAGGAAAATCTTTAGGGGGTAGAAATACTCCCCAACAGAACCTTACAGGGCGTGAACTGACTCCTTCCCCCACCACGACTACTCTGGGGAGGGTAGAGAAGGAGACCGAAAGGATTGACCGTAGGTTGACCTCACGGGACTCAAATACCGAGTGACCAGGGAACAAGGGTCACAACAGAAACACGTCCGCACCCGTCCTCACCGTCCACCGACGACCGTCTGTACCAGGAGTATGGAGAACACGACACACGTACGAGTCAGCACCGGTCGAGAAAACACTGGGGTACCTGACATCGGGTGGTCCGAGGAGACGGGTACCCTAAGAGGTCCGTTCTTATGATTTCATCCAACGGTAAAGTATGAGGGTTCTTAGAAAGTCTACGTCTCTAGTTTGGGTGTAGAGGACGTAACCGTCCGTCTAAGAAATAGTAACGTGGTAAACCTATCCGGATCACGGAAGATACCCAGACCGTATTCTACTCAGAGATGGTTTACTTTAGTGACACAAATCTAAAGAAAAACTTGTTTTGGTCTTAAAACTGGCCTCTGATAAAGAACCCGGGGGTTGAATACCTCCCCCCACTTTTGGGAGGTCGCTTCTATTTTAGAAAAACAAGAGAGATATAAGTAACTGAACCACAGTGTCGGACCTTAAGTCACAAGGCAGTTCTCTGAAGGTTCCAGTCTGGGGAGTCGATCGAAACCCCGACGGAATTGTTCAGGAACCTCACAGGATCCACTTTTCCACTGAACGAGAAAACGAACCCCAATAAAGGAGAAACACATTCATGACTGTCACTCTTTCCTCTCCGTTCTGCAGACAAAACGTCTTAATGTGTAAAAAATTGTACTTTAGCTCCGACCAATTAATGTCGTGACCTCCCGGCGGACGACGTAGAGTAAGGGGTGTCGATCGAAGTGCACTACCCTACATTCTCTTGTGAGTCGGAACTACTTTTGACAATACCCTTTCCATCTTTTTTTATCAGTTTTGAAGGTCCGTAGGTGTTTATAAAAGTTTTCCTTCAAGAGACTGAGTAAACGTGACACTAGAAAGGCAACAACCAGGGGTGTCAGAATGTAGTTACGAACATTAATCTGGAGGTGGTGGTACGACTCTTTAGTACAGTAGACAAATATTTGTCGCCTCTTGTTAAAACTTTACAAGGGTAACACCCTTGTCGTGTTTGTAAAAGACTGTCTGCGAGGGAGTTCGAAACAAGAGACGTCAGAGAAAATCAATCGGACTTAGCAACTGATAGACCTACACAAAAGGTCGGTCAATTATCGTGGGAGATCAAAAAGAGTTCCGAACAAAGAAGACTTTAAAGTCACTTACAACGGTCTTATCTTCTTTGAACTATACAGTGATTACACGAGCACTGTTTATCTTTGGCCATCAGGAGTTTGTCCATACACCACTACCTCCTTCACTAGATTTGTCGATACGCTTCACTAAGAGCTTAGACCACGAAACTTTTGTTTTCTAGGGTTTTGGTAATCAGTTCTTCGTGATTAACTGTCAGAATAAATGTCGAGTCCAATTTTTTTTTTTTCTACCCGACTCAGGAGTTAAAGTAGTCCTAGAGACAAAAAAAAGGTATGTCAACACGGAAAAGTTTCAGTCATTAAGTTAGTAAAAAACACACTAAGTCTCTCAATCTATAAATTACAGATAGGAGACTTGAAACTCCTTGACATTATATAGACTTAACACTCAAAAACAAAACTCAGAAGAATCCTTTAGAAGCTCCAGTAGATCAAGTTTGAAAGTTAATTTCACAGAACGAGAACTTAGGTCGATTACTCTTGTCTCAGACGAACTATAATACCTCGAGGTCCAATTTTACCACGAAAGATAACTCGACGATTGACGACGAAGTTGTGAGGAAGGACCACCAGGAGGAGGACAGGAGTGGTTCTGAGTGACGACTAATCAATCGTCACTCAGGACCACAGAAATGAGAAAATGTATTAATAGGTATTTCATAAACTTTAATAGATAAAACCATTGACAATTATTAGGGTAAACCAAAAGGTCAACCCATCTTCGTTTTGTTCTTTATACTAAATAAATATTTCCCTTTATTTTATATTTGGTAAAACAACCAAACGTCCAGAAAATTATATAAAATAAAAATTTATGTATGTATTAAACTTTTGTGGTCTTAGTGTTTAAGTATTTGGACCTCACTGGAAATCTCCAGGTCGTTTTGTCCAGAGGTGAATAACGATCTTTAAGGGACCTCATGTTGACTAACGACCCCCGAAGGGACGACCGAGTCAACCATTTCTTAGGTGGACGTCGTGTCCTCTGGATCCAAGTCAGGGATCCAGACCTTCTAGGAGATCTCTTCCTTTACCGTCGGGTGAGGTCATAAGAACCCCGAAAGGACCACCGAGTCTACCATTTCTTAGACAGGTGTTATACCCTCTGGGTCCAAGATACGGATCCAGTCCTAGTAACGAATTTAAAGGGACCTCATACTGACCAACCTTAGAATTGAGACTTTCCACAAACCCTGTTAAGACTAACGGTCTTTTGGGGGGAATGTAACCCGTTCTTCTAAGGAAAGATATAGAAAGTATAGTATTTAGGTTGAAAACGAAAGACCCCGTCTGGTTTCGTGCACACACGTCCTGTCAAAAAGTAGAGAGTATCGTAGATAACACTACTGACTAAAAGTATCCTAAAACTATTAAGTTTGTCCTTCTCATCTCAGACCGAATAAATATGGTAATTCCATCTTAATATGAAGCACATCCTTAGACAGGTATCTTAAGACACTATTAGGTTTGGAAAGTAAAAATCTTCACTCTATTGACTTTGGATCTCTATACCTCGAAGACCGATTCTAATGTTTCGACTAGTGATCAACTCGACTCGGAGTGAGTGGATAATTATAGTAACGCGAAGACTCCTCTCAATAGAACTTGACAAACAAGTTTCTAACGTTACGAATATACCGAGTAGAGACCCTTGACCGTTTCAAAACTTGTTTCGTTTTGTTTCTTTGAGGTAACACTTTTGAGATCCTCGTGACGGATTCCTCTGTCCAGGTTAAGATCAAAAGGGTAATTCATCGAAATCAGTGTACCGGAAAACCCCAGAACCAAGACAATCCATGAAGCGTCAACGAACGACCTAAGAGTCTGACATGAACCCAAATCATCCTTTTTCGTGGTGCTTACACCCTTCCCTCTCAAAAAGGTACCCATGACCCGTAAAAAGGAGTAAAGGAGTAATCTATTATATTTAAAATTCAAAGGGTGTTCGAGATTTTAGTCATGTACGTAGTGTAGTAAAAGTCTATACTATGTAAGGAAAGAAGTCTTCCTCCCACACTAGTAATAGTGGAGGGGTCAATACGAGTTGGTATAGATCAAGAGTTCTCTCTAAATAACTACTTTCTTTGGAGTTTTTCTTCTATATTTGTTGTTTAGATCTTATTTCGTTTCCAAATGTCGTCTAAGATTTTACGTGAGACATTGATTAACTTTAGTTAAGAATAGACCCAAGAATTAAATTTACACTGTTTTAAATTGTTATTTTGAAATAATTATTATGATTTTACAACGTTCACAAAGTGATTTATTAAATAATCGTAGTTCAGATTGTATGAAAAGAAAGTTTCAAAGTAACATTTTTAAAAGTGTTTGTGTAGATAGTCGTTACATAGTGTTAAAGAAATAAAAATTAGTTAGAGAGTATTAAAAACGACGGAATTGTAATTTAACATGGCGATGAAGTAGAGTCAAAAAAAAAAGAAGGGAATCCCGTGTCTATATATTTTACAACTGTTTGTGTATGTGAGTATATCATGGTCGTGTTAGTGGTATATCCTGTTTCATACCGGGTCGTTCGGTTTAAACCGGGAAACGATCAAAAATATTTATCAAAGTAATATTGTTTCGGTGTGTTTAAGTAAATAACAACGACAACGAGTCAACGATTCAAAACAGACTGAGAAACGCTGAGGTACTTGTCGTGAGGTCCGAAGGGGTAGGAAGTAATTGAGGGCCTTCAACGGGTTCAAGTACAGTCATTACGATAGGTTGGTGACGTTTCGGATTTATTAAATAAAAGACTGAGAAATGTTTCATACTACCATCAAATCTAACAATATCTACATGAAATAGTTTAGTTCTATTAAAGGAAGATCAGTATGAAATGTCTTTGGAAAACAGTACTTACTTACAACTTAAACCAGTTTACTTAAATGACTTGGATAACATTTCTAAATAACGTAGATTACTTTTATAAAAAAGGGGTTTTTAGATAACTACACTATTTAACGTAACTAACTAAGAATTTATAACTTTGTTGGAACGTAAAAATCCTTTTTACGTAAACCAGTACTGAACAATAGTCAAAATATACAATGATATAAATTAAATGATTATAAACAACTCCTAAAACATGTATAAGTATTCCTAATAATCACGTATCAAAAGAAACATATATAAAAATAGTCTTATTATGTATGAAATTTGTAGAAAAAGGAACATTAAAACATAAAGTAATCATGACCGTAATAAAGAAAGAGTTTATAAACTATCTTAGTGGTACTTTTTGATCTGGACTTAAAAGGAAACAACCTTCCAAAAATTGATACTTAAGTAAAAGAAATTACTTATATCCTGTTGAGTCCAATGAGATACAGGAGAAAACATTCAATCCATCCAAAACAGAAACTCCCTTTTACAGGTTAAGTAAATACAACACTTTAAATACTCATAGTTAAACAAGGGAAATAAGTGAACAATAGGAATATTTCAGCCATTCTAGATATAAGTAAGGGTAGAAAGTAAAGAATATAACTAATAGAGAAGAGACAAAAAAGAACTAGTCAAGATCGATCTTAAAAAAGTTAAAATAACTGGTGAAGTTTCTTGATCTAAAACAAAAGTAACTAAAAGAGTTCAAAATATAAAATTTTACATAACTAAAGACGAGAATAATAATAATAAAAAATTACAAGAAGGAAGACGGACTAAACCCAAATTAAACGAGAAGAAAAGTATCACAGTGTCAATTTCGACTCTAGTAACTAAACTCTGGAAATGACAAGAGATTAATTCGTAAGATGAGATTCATGACACAATTGACGTAGTGTCTTAAAAATCAACATAAAAGTAAACATTAGTAAAGTTTTATAAAAGATTAGTAAGACATTTAAAGGGAAACTTGTTTTCAATAGTCTTCGTATAATAAATCGACGTTTTATAAACCTAAGTTCTATGTTAAATAATAACTAAACAAGAAATGATACCGGACAGTTTCCTAACAGTACGTCGACAAAAAACGTGAAA
The DNA here is from genome assembly GCA_006410555.1 of Capra ibex. NCBI lineage: Eukaryota > Metazoa > Chordata > Mammalia > Artiodactyla > Bovidae > Capra > Capra ibex. The sequence goes on along the minus strand of SJYO01048061.1, from coordinate 51,142,788 downwards.
ACAGGATAAGCAGGTAGAGAAAATTTGTCATTTATAAATTTGTAACGTTTACATATTTATACAACTTCAATATATCAGACAGAACCACTTACAAGGCACACGTGAACCTTTTTTTGTACACTGAAGACGATAATCTGACAACTATCACAACAAGTCACCTCTTCCTTTACCGTTGGGTGAGGTCACAAGAACGGATCTCTTAGGGTCCCTGCCCCCTCGGACAACCCGACGGCAGATGCCCCAGCGCGTCTCAGCCTCTGCTGACTTCGCTGAATCGTCGTCGTCGTCGTCACAACAAGTCTTAAAGATATAAGAAATAAATTAAATAAAAAATTGACCTATATTATCAAAACGCTACAACATAATCAAAGACGACATGTTGTTGTACTCAGTCAGTGTACATATGTATATGGGGAAGGAAACATTCGGGGTGGGGTAGGGTTGGAGATCCAGTCGTGTCTCGTGAGTCGACTTGAGGCGATACGATATGTCGTCGAAGGGTGATCGATAGACAAAATGTGTACCATTTACACAAATATACAGATACGATGAGAGGGTCAAGTAGGGTGGAAAGGGAGGGGTGACGACGCAGGTACTTAGGTAAGAGATGGAGACGTAGAGATAAGGACGGAACGTTTATCCGAGTAGTATGGTCGAAAGACCTTGAAGATATAAGAATGATTTGAAGAAGGATGACCAAGCACATGAAAATCTCTGCTTATCAATTCAGAGATTGATATTAACATTGAAAGAGATAAATATAAATTCAAGACACCGTAGAACGTAATAGTCCAATAAAACAGTCGACGTAAATATAAATCCTGACTAGATAGAAGAGTCTCTAAACTGGAAAAATAGGAATACAAAGTAAGGACATTATGTGTCATTATGAAGAAGACTTTATATAGATCAGAACGTAATTATATCGGTAAATGCGAAAAAACTAATCGTAAGGTACCATAGTAACAATAAGTAAATACAAACCGGACAACTTCCTAACAGTACGTCAATACAAAACGTGAAAATAGGATAAGTGGGTAGTGAAAATTTTTGCACAAATCTGAAATAGAAAGTAAGTTACGTCAAAAATTAAAACCATCTAAATTTTAGATGGGGTAACAAAAAGGATAAACGGGGTAGACAACATGAAAAGGAAAAAAAGGACGGACAAGAACCTAACGTAAAATATTGTGGTATAAATAAATATAAAAACTGAGACGTAAATACGTAAATTTGCATAAAACTCTCTTACGTAATCCTAAATGTTGTATTTTAAATTAAACAATGTCAGATTGAAGTTTAGGAGGGACCACCGAGTCTCCAATTTCGTAGACGGAGGTTACGCCCTCTGGGCCCAAACTAGGGACCCAACCCTTCTAGGGGACCTCTTCCTTTAACATTGGGTGAGGTCATAAGAACGTACCTCTTAGGGTACCTGCCTCTACGGACCATCCGATGTCAGGTGTCCCAGTGTTTCTCAGCCTGTGCTGACTCGCTGAAGTGAACGAATGATTGAAGTTTATTATAAAACGAAATGTACATCATAGTCCTGGAACACGAAGACACAAAGAGTGAGGAGAAAGAGCAGAAGACGCGATAACAGTACACAAAATGGATACAGTATTTGGCGTCGTGTCACGATGCTAAAAACAAAACGGAACTCGTCAGTTAATAGACAATCTCGTTAAGTTTTATTCTTTTTGTAGAAAATGTAACTAAAAGTGAAATCATTAAAGACTCATCTCTAGAAGTAAAGAAAAATATTCGGATTTACAGATAGTCAATACAATACGAAATTTTTTATTGAGAAATCGTAAAGAACCTCGTACCCAGAGACAGACTTAAAAACTAACAGACTTTGTTCAAAAAGTAAGAGGAAATAAATAATCTCCATAAACACGACACACATCTTAAGACCTAACTGAAGAAAAAGAAAAGTCGTGAAATTACTACAGTAAGACACACCAAAGTCTACTAGGTAAACTATAGTCCGGATATAAAAAAGGAAATATACGTTACACAGGAAATAAAGGTGGTTTAGGGAAAGGGACTACGGAAATTATAAAAAAGACATAGAAAAAAACTTGTCCAACTCATACTACATAGTGTCACAAGTACACAAACATACACACACTTGTACATGCACATAAAACAATCCCATAAACAAATATGGATACATCTTCCGACCTGTCTTCACATATCGTAAATACGGACTTTTACCTATACGGAGAAGACAATCCTGTAGTCACGTCCTTAAACTCCGTCATCTCAGTCTTCGACTCGACCTAAACACAAAGTAACAACGACGTTAGTCAAAGTCCGGTGGTATATGTTTCTGACGTTCAGAAACATGGGGAGAGAGGTTAAGTACCCGAAGGGTCCACCGAGTCACCATTTATTAGACGGACGATTGTGTTCTCCGGACCCATACTAGGGATCCAGTCCTTCTAGGGGACCTCTTCCTTACCGTTGGGTGACGCCATAAGACGGACCCTTTAAGGTACCTGTCTCATGGGAGCACCCGATGTCAGGTACCCCAGTGTTTTCTCAGTCTGTACTGAATCATTGATTTGTTGTTGTTGGAGTTAAGTGTGTAACTTTAGGATAGGGTGTTACACTACCAAAAACCTCCACCTCGGAAACCCTTCGTGGACCCTGTACTCCCACCTCAGGAGTGTTTACCCTAATCACAGGTATCTTCTTGTCTGGTCTCTCAATCGAGTGACAGAAAGACGGTTCACTCCCGTGTTTCTCTCCAGTCTTCACATGTTGTACTTTGTCCTGAGAGTGGTCTCGGACTGGGACTGTGAGACTGGAATCTAACATCGGGGGTCTTGATACTCTTCATTTAAAGACAACAAATATTCTGTCGAACAGACCTCACAAAACAATATCGTCGGACTTGTCTATTTTGTCAACTCTCTCTATTAATAAGAGTCTTAAGGACGAGGTGGGGTCGAAGACCAGAAGGAGGTCGTGGACACGGAGACTCCCTCTAATACAGATCCATAAACACTAGGAGATCACCACCTGAAGGGACCATCGAGTCTACCATTTCACAGACGGATGTCACGCCCTCTGGGCCCAAGCTAGGAACCCAGTTCTTCTAGGGGACCTCTTCCTTTACCGTTGGGTAAGGTCATAAGTATGGACCTTTTAGGGCAGCTGGCTCCTCGGACCACCCGATGTTAGGTACCCCAGCGTTTCTCAACCTGTACTGACTCGCTGAAGACACACACACATCACCAACAGTCGAAGACGATGAATGACCACAAATAGTCGGACCACTACACTTCGTCTTTCGGACAGACAAAAGGTCCAAATCCCAGTCTGAATCCATTCGGATACGGACCCGTAGTCCCTCGTAGAGTTACTAGGTTTGGAAGGAACAGTACCACCAGGGTTGGAAGGGGGTAACCATCCTTCGTAGATTCCTATAACCATATTTAGAATCAGGGTCAAGATAAAGGACGAAGAGGGTCTCCTGGCTACACAAGACGAAGAACCCCACGTCCTCGGATCTATTTCGAAACACGAAGGAGGGTCTTAGTCCAAGAACTCGTCACAGTCCTAGATACCTTTAATCGAATGTTGACTCACCTGTGAGAGGAGCATAGACACAGGGTCCCTAAGACAGGAGAGAGTCATCGAGTACGAGTCGGAAATCTTTAAACAAATTCTTCCAAAAGACTTGAACAGAATTAGAGAACACACCTATACGACGGTCACAGAGAGTGGGACGGTGGACTGGGTCCCTTCGATTACGAGAGGAACAGTGAGAGAAACGTCGTTGACAAAAGAAACTTTATATCCGAGGGACCAAAGAGTGGAGAGACTGTCTAAGTACTTTTTTATACTAAGATATAAATATACTGAAAGAATGAAAATCACACCCTGTCTATATTTTGAGACACGATGGGTGTAAACATAGTTTGATAGTAATAGTATTTTCTCAGATCAACAAAAGAACAAAATTACATCAAAATTTTAGTATAAATAGGAAAAGTATAAAGGACTAAGATCTATAGAAGTATAAAAGGGAAGAGTAATAATCCGAGATTTTTATCCAAATATTTTAAAATTATTATAAGACCTCTATCTTATTTCTATATGTCACTATATTCATTAAATATTATAAGTTTTTATTTTATAAAGGATAATTTTTGTACTGGTATTAGTTTCCTTTCCCTAAAAATAAAAGAGACCTATATCGTAATCTCGATAACAATCTTCACACTTACAATATTAGCGAAAAACTTGTCTTAACTTTAGTCTAGAGACGTCCACGATTGACGAATGTTTTCGTGTTGTTTCATGGGACCAGTTACCATAATTCGGTCAATACAAGTCATCTATATTCTCTACGTTCAAGTCGGGAACCCAACCTCTTAGAGGGACCTCAAACGAACCCTTTAGGATACTTGTCTTCTCAGACCACCCGTTAGGTGTCCTAACGTTTCTCCGTCTGGCCGATTCGTGTGTATGTAAGTGATCTTTCAAAAAAGCGTTTAGAAACTCAGTAAAACCGAACCCTCCTTTTTACAGAAATTCATAGACAAATATTTAATGGTAATATAAAAGGTTCTCTTTCTATATCTCCATTTCTCCTTACGGTCAAACTAAGTTTAAAAATGTTGGAAGACTTAAATAGTTTACTTATTTTTCTTTCACTTCGACGGACTTCTCTTAAGAGATGTTTAATCGATTCTTAGGACTTTCAAAATATTAGACTGACCCTGAGTTAATAATAATGGATATTTTTATCCACAACATAATCTCACTGATATGTCAGAGGACTTCAAGGTTCTAAGAGATTAAGGATTAATACATAGAAACAAATATTACTAAACTAACTTTTTGGTGAGAATGTACTTAGAAAGATATTGACGTCCAAAATATACCCCTCTCTAATTTGTTTACACCCTACCACCTGAAGTTCTAATGTAGGTACTAACCACCTTAAATTACCTAAAACACTACTTGAGGAATATGGATCGTTGTTAGAGGAACTTTTAGCAACGTAAACATTTCCATTAATATTAAATGCAATAACCATTTCGTTTTCAATACAATTCATAACTATTATAAGGTAACAATAATGAAAATAATTGTTACGACGGATCCCGTAATGGACATACACTTTAAGTAGTAGAGTGCTGAAAGGACTCTGTATCCTTATTTTATATATCTAATACGTGTCGAATATCAACATTTTGTTTAAAATTATCTGTAAATCTTTAACAGTGGCTTAAAAGACCATAGATTTAACTTACTACGGATTTTCACTAAGTGTTATCGACGAGAGTTAAGATTAGAAAAGGTAAAGATTACTTTAAGATGGAGTTTGTGACAAGTTTGAAAACGTTGCTCTTAGATAAAAATAGTCAATATTGATTGACTATTTTAATGTGTCTAGTTTTATAATGAGAGAATTTCGTAACTTTAATAGTAAAGTCACATTTGATTATATCGAACTATATTAACCTCGTCTTATATTAAGAAAGAGGAGTGGGGTAAGTTGTACTGTCACGACTTTAGAGTGTGTGGGGAAGGAGGGGGCGTAAAGTATGTCGTAGTTAGAGTAGGGTTTGGTGTATTAAATGTATTTTGCAAAAACAAGACGTCACTGTTGACTCTAATAAAACATGAAACCCCCTACAAAAAATTTGGTTTCATACTAGCACAGGAGGAAGGACGGAAAGGTAAGTGAGGAAGGAAAAGAGAAGGAAAAATTTTTCACACAGAGTTTTACTACTCACTTAATCCTTTTGCATTTCACAAATTAACCTGACATGTACTTATTAAGTACGCTAGATTACTAGACTCGATCCTTTACGATTTTGTTTTCACTTGAGAGTAAGTAAATCAAAACAAGATTCAGTCGAGGACTTTGCAAGTCGACGTTGTCCCAGCTTTAACGGGTTTCAGTAAAGGACTTAACAAGTTAATTTTACAAAGGTCGTGAGTTGTTTTGTAAGTCTTTTTTTTACAAAAGACGGTTAAAGTACCTTTTGATCGATACAAAATTCTTACCTTTACTAAACTAGTAAAAAAAGATAGCGTAATTCTTGCTTAATGGAACCCTGAAAGACTTCTACTGTCTTTTATAACACAATTGGTTCCTTCAAAACGTAGACACATCCTCTACCTATAGGTAAAACTTCACGTATAGAAGGGTTAAGAAGAAAGGAGACAGTACTACGAATTCATATAGATATTTCACCAAAACCTGTAGAAAGAGGGTTTTTCATTATATAGACAAAAAAACACTGGTGTCTGTCAATATTTTAAGATCAAGATGTACTGTATAGTTAAGAAGAGTATGAAAGTCCATGATTCTTAGTGGACTTCTCGAACGATTTTGTCTAGGGAAAAGAGTTAAGGGTACCTAGTCCTCATAATCCGTCCCCGGATTTAAACGTAAATAACGTTTAAGTAGTCGATTAAAACTTCATTTGCCAGATTTCTTCTGTAGTACTTATCGGGATCCGACTTTTTAAGATAAATCGTCGAGTTTCTTTATACCCAAACTACGGTTTTCCTTGGAGATAGTATATTATAAATATAATTCTTTGTAAAATATCTAGAGTAAATATACCATAAGTGGATATTATGTATATATAAAATATATATTCTTGAGACCATATATGATGTATGTTAATATATTTAATTACTTGTGGACACATAAACCCCGGAGTCACCAAAGTCTATTGACCTAAACTTAAAAGTATTTTACTCCATTTAAGAAATACACCTTATAGACAAAAGTATGATTTTATATTTGTAACAAGGAATATGACATTTACCCTTTAAAATACAATTTTTAAGTTGTTCCCTGATGGGACCACCAGGTCACTAATTCTGAGGTGTGAAGGTTTCGTCCCCCGTACTCAAGTCAGAGACTGTCCCTTTGATTCTAGGACGCACGAAGTGTACCGATTTTCTTTTTTTTTTTTTAGTCGAGTAGGGTTCACTACTTCTTCTTTCTTTTCTTTTCCTTTTTTTCTACCTTTTCATGTATCTTTATTGGAGTCTACTTGAGAAACCTTTTATATACCTAACGAATACGTGAAACGAGTATCCTCAAGTCGATCCTAACATTTGTATTTACTACTCTTCAATAAAGACTTACTGATTAAACACACGGGGTTTGGACCGACGGACCTATCAAAAATTTACCGACGTGAAATCCGGACCCAAAGGACCCTAGTCAAAAGAGGGTAGGGAATGATCAATACACTTGAACCTGGACAAAAAAGTGGAGAGACACGAAGTGGATATTTTCTTCCTTAAAGACGGAATGTGGTAATTATACTCTTTTTGTACTCAGCTAGTTACATAAATTTTACGACCATTGGTACGTACTAATCAAGAGAGGAAAGAGAAGATGACGACAAAGGAGGAGGAAGTACATGGGACTCAGGTGACCTGAACGGAGAACGTTACAGAAATAACACAGTAAACGAAATAAAATCAACTTTTTCTCAAAGTACATACTTAAGTGTGAACGGAAATGGTGAACGTTTGACAGACTAAACCCCGTTCTACAAAGTACACCCGGAGTTAACATAAGAGAAAATTTACTACTATTATCGTTTTTTCGTGACTGACCCTCCGACACTACAGTACGACTAAACCGCTGAGTCGGAAGAAATAGTAGAAAACAAGATAGCAAGTAAAAGAGTAACGACTAAAAATTATTGTATTAAATGCTAAAGTCCTTTTCTTCGCAATAAAGACGTGTTTTTATCTGACGGTATTTACTCCGTTTGTCAGTAAAACACTTAGTTCGTTACTCTTAAATACCTCAGTGTAATTCTTTGACCGAAAGGTAGATAAACAACTCTTACGTTTCTGTGACCACTATGTCGGGGACGGAAGTTCGTCAAGTGTCTTTCCTTTCTCTTTACGTGTACTTCTGGAATGTCACACTATCCACATGGTGTCCCTGGAACCACCGTAGTACCTTCCTTGATTTAAACCGACCGTCACAGAACTTTACTAAATCTCCTGTCTCACTCACTCCTACATAACACAGGTACTTGTAAGTATTTACAGGCACCCTCTTCTCTGTGTCATACGTACTCAGACTCTCATATTTCCTCCAGTGATTAAGTCTCCCTACCAGGTCCCTTGACCCCGTCCCACTCCTACCCTTCCTGAAAGATCTAGTAGGATATGCCAAACTTAGGATTCTATTTCTCCTTGGTAATTACTACGACTTTACCTTACTCAGTTTACTACTACTAATGGACTTCATCTCGTCACCTGTGTCCTCTTCAATTATCTTCCAACCGAAATCCTTTTTTTTTTTTTAATCCTCCATTCTAGGTGTTCTGTGCACTAAACAATAATACTTCCGATCCTAGTATCCACCCTAGGGTCCTACCAGAACTGCGACGAGGGGTCATTTATCAAGTGAAGACTACCACGTCCGTTCTACTGGTTCCCCAATATTGCACCTTAACGGGTCCAAGACAGAAGACTATACCCACGTATTTACCATCGTTTTTAGATTGGAAACCAGTAGACCCAGTTCACTACCTAGGTCTTGTTTACTTGATAGTCAGGAAGTTCTCCCTCTAGGAAGACATTGACCAGACATCCCTCTCTTGGAGTACCAGATCGTCTTCCCGGTAAGAATAAACCAAGTAGCAAAACGTTAAATAGGAGGACCTCTAAAAAAAAATTGTACGTTTTCCCAGGAAAACCGGTTTCGACACTAGACCCGAGACTAAGTATGAACCATACTGATGACGGACATGGTGAAAGATGGTCACACTAAACCCTGTTCAAATACTGGTTGGATCTATCGTATCATTTTTCGTCTCTGTAATGAAACGACTGATTCCAGGTAGATCGGTTCCGATATTATAAAGGTCACCAGTACATGCCTACACTCTCAACCTGACACTTCTTTCGACTCGCGGCTTCTTAACTACGAAAACTTGACACCACAACCTCTTCTGAGAACTCTCAGGGAACCTGACGTTCCTCGAGGTTGGTCAGGTAAGATTTTCTCTAGTCAGGACCTACAAGAAACCTTCCTGACTACGACTTCGACTTTGCGGTTATGAAACCGGTGGAGTACGCTTCTCAACTGAGTAACCTTTTCTGAGACTACGACCCTTCCTGACCCCCGTCCTCCTCTTCTCCTGCTGTCTCTTACTCTACCAACCTACCGTAGTGGCTGAGCTTCCTGTAATCAAACTCACTTGAGGTCCTCAACCACTACCTGTCCCTCCGGACCGCGGGACATTAAGTACCCCAGTGTTTCTCAGCCTGTACTGACTCGCTGACTTGACTTGACTTGACTTGGATACGGAGTGGGTGGTAAGAAGAGACATTCTACTGTCCTTATTAGTTTAAGGTCTGTTACAAAACTCTCCTAGAGTAATTATTTGTGTAAATTACGGTATATTGACTCAAATTATATTCGTGAGTCAACAAAAAATAAAACTAATTTTACTTTGTCGTAATCTAATATGTTTCTCTTGTGACTTTAATTGCACTGAAATCCTAAGAGGAAGGGGTGTTCCGAAACACCAAGACGGAATTTACGGAACTAAGTAATCGTAAAGTGTCGAATCCCTAACATCGAAAAATTTTAAACGAAAATTAAAAACTTCCTCTCCCAAACAGTTAGTAAAGAACAAGAGTGGTACATATTTTACAATTCAGTTAGATCTCGAACAACTACGGACCTGTGGGAACCTTTTACAATCAAATAGAAGTAATCCTTAGCAAAAGAGGATTTATAATGGATCAGGGAAAAGGATACATATTGAACAGAGAATACAGATAGAAGACAGTAAAACGTCTTTACTAACGTTAGGATACGGAGCAGGTGACACATTTATTATAAAAGTCTTTAGTTGTACTAATCCTTATTCTTGTAAAGAAAGTTACTAGAACGACCTTCAAAAGTATCGTGGTAAGAAGATTTATCATAAATGGAGTAAACAGGGAGAAGAAAAGTCGATCTTTCTTCCGATTACAAAGGTAAAGTGTTTACAATGTTGACATTACTTAAGAGGTTTAGTACTTAAAAAGATTTATAAGAAATCAAAATACTGTCTCGACATCTATAAATTTATACTCAACGTATCATAATAGATGGTGTCCTCTTTTAGTATACGGAAGGATAACAGAAGGTGAAGAATTAATAGATTGGTTAAACATCCTCCCCTTTGCAAAAGTGGAATGTTTAGTTCGTAATTTTGGTCGTATGTAAAAGACAAATTAAAACATCCTGTTTACAAAAGTGAAACGGAGTTGAATTAATAATAAGTAAAACTTATGAACTGAAAATACTCATACGTAGTCCGAGATCTCTTATATTTCTACTTGAAAAGGATATAAGTTCCTTGAATCCTGGGTGATAATACTACGTTAGGCAGAAGGAGAGGATTGTGAAGACGATTCCACAAGTACTAGACCGAAGTCGAAAGAGAATAGTGATAAGGGTTTCGGAGACGTTGGGTCGATATAATTCTACGAGTGTAAAGATGTTTACTAGGTAGAAAAGATTGTTAGTATGAAGTCTTATACAGATGTTAAGAGGTGGGCTTTTACGAAAAACTTGAAGACAGTGTATATTTTGTGAGATAATCTACAGGTTATGGTTTTTGTGTAATCTGTTTCGAGGGTTTTACCTTTAGACTGTTCCTTGAGTTTCCATTTATAAGACAAAAGACCCAGACGTATCCTCGTTCAAGGAATGTTTCTTAGATTTATATTTAACTCCGAATTCCGTTTCAGTTTGATACCATCCAAATATTAAATATTCGTTTAGGTACTCTCTTTTTCCTTTTGTCCTTAAAGGCCAGGAGTTTCTCGATTTTCACACATGTATAGAGAACTAAAGAGAGATTGTACCTTAACGGTCGAGACCAGTCGTCCCGGGATCACAGGTGAGTAGACGTCATGTTCTCTGGAAGAGTTTCCTTTCTTTCGTGACGGATAAATTATAGACAGAAGAAGTGACATAACATTCGGACGTACCGTACTCAATATCGAACAAGCTAATGGTGACACTTGGGACTTCTATAACGGACTGTGTCTCATACGTGAGTTGTGTATAAACTATTCACTAATCATCGGTTTCTTAGTTTTATTAATCTTAAGTTTGGGTAAAAAAATCTGTTTCCCAGGTCCTAAGTATCTTTCCGTAAAACCACTCTTACACTCCCATCAAACCTCTTACCGGTCTTAACTTCCAAACTCGGTCTCGTCATTCGTGGATTAACCCATGTTTACCTTTCAGTTAGAGTTTTCCTTCAGTTCAGAGTCTAAGGTCTCCGAAGTGCACTGTACAACCCTTTACCTTAAAGTAGTACTCCTGTAACCGCAGTGAGTTCTTGTAATTCGGTCTAACGGACTAACCAGGAAAATTTTCTACTAGACCTCCTTTATTTACTAACATCCCTGTTCTAAGTTCCGTCTCTGTTCTCAATCTTCCGATAATATTAGTAAAGACATCCCTTATCTAAAGGATGTCTTCATTTAAAGGATGTTTTCAAGGAAAACATCCTTTGAAAAAATTGTCACTCCTATGGTTACATCTCCTCATTCCTGTATATATTCTAAAACCAAAGTTTCCGGCCCTCAAACGATCCTTCCTGAGATCCTAGTTGGAGTTTACGACGGAATCCATTAAACGACGGTAGGTGACTCTACTTTTTCGTACTTAACACTTCCACAAACTCCTACTTTTCTCCTACTCAAAGTTAAGACTGGACACTCAAACTCTGTGGGTACTCTATAAATTCTCTTTTACAGTTCTCCGTTCTCTTATATTTTATACTTACATTCACGTTGAAGACCCGACCTCTACTCCTTGACCCTCAATAATCGTATATTCACTGTTGACTTTAGTGTCCTTTAAAGGTCCCTCTCATCTTTCTTATTCTTCTCTTCCCCAGACTCTTCACTTGAGCTATAAATTCCACGTTCACTTCTTCGTCTCGGACGATTCTTCTAACTGCTCTCGGTAGTGAGACCGACCTCCCTTTGTATGTTTCTACTTTGTACTCATATCTGGAACACTTATTAAAAATCTTTTATTTCGGTTTCCTTTGAAATTTTAAGTTCAATTAGAAAAGTAAGGATTATCATCCACACCTTTTATACAAATTAGTGACGTTTTACTGGTGAAAAGACATGTCTCGGTGTCTTATCGAACCAAACTTTCTTTAAAATTTTAACGAAGTATTTTATTACGGGAACAAATTTTGGTTTTACTTTACATGTATCTACACTTACCGTCTTCTTTTTAATCTCATTTCAAATTTTTTACTTTAGTTCTCTCTTAAGGATTTTAAAATATAGAGTCAAATAACGATTGTCCTTTGTTCCAAAGACCCAGTCTCTTGTCTATTTAAGAAATGAATGTCTTGTCAGAAGTGTAACCAGGGGGCACGAGGTTCGAGTGTGTCCCGTTGTCTTCTCTTCGGTCTACACAGGAGGTGTATGTACTCAAACATAGTGTCCTGTCGTTACCCCCTTATTACGTAGAGTCTCGAATACATCATGTCGACACGGACGACGGGTATAAGGGGGACCTCTGCCTTTCTCTTTCTGGAATTGGAAGATTTCACTTGTTCAAGAGAGACCCCTCCGTTTCCAGGGGGACCTAATAATAGGAATCTGACATTCGTCTACCAAGGTCCCCTCTATAAAGAGTCAGAGAGTCCTTCAGAGAGAGAAATTAAAGGTTCAGAAGTAAGTTTGTAGGAAATTGGGACACGAATCAGCAACTTAGTACAGGCTGAGAAACGTTGGAGTACCTGACGTCTGATAGTCCGAGGAGACAGGAGTCCCCTAAGAGGTCCGTTCTTATGACCTCACCCAACGGTGCGGCAGGAGGTCCCCTTAGAAGGGTTGTGTCCCTAGCTTAGGTACACAGGGCGTAACGTCCTCCTAAGAAATGGAAGACTCGGTGGTCCCTTCGGGAGGAAATTGGGTTTATGGTCGTTATAAAAAGAGTTCTACGGGGCTGGTCCATATTTGTACTTGTATAAGTGCATCGTAACAAAGAGTAGTAAATAGACCTCACGACCTGGGACTTTGTGAGGACCTATTAATATATCCCAGTCTTCGATCGTAGAGTAAACGTTTTACCTTTGGTAGGAGAATACTAAAACGTTCGGGGTCGACTGTCTTAAACGATTCTTCCCAAGATTTCATGTCATTCAGTTATCGTCTCGACCTCAGTCACTGGTACTCTACTACCTAAAATGTAGGATGATCGAGTTTTCCCGATACTACGGATCTTGTTCCTTACCGTAGAGGTGATCTAAGTCATTGTAGTTTCTAGGCAGCTCGAACTTGTTGTATATTAGAGATAAGTAACGGTCAGAGTCGCGGTCTATCTTACGCAGTGAAAGAGAAGAGACAAGGGTGTCGTCAATCACAAGTAGACAGTCTCGTAAAAATAATATTAATAGACAAAGAAAGTAGGAGTAAAAAGGTACGTACTTATGAACTACCCTATTTTGCAGAGAACTCGTGGATCCTGGACGTCACAATTTACACCACTCTTTAAGGTTCTTTTGTCAATGTAGAAAAAAAAAAAAAAAGGTCAATGTAGAAATTCTTACGAATAACAAATCATAAAACATGTAAAACTCCATACCAGGAGTCGGTATATTCAATTTTCTCTCTCTCTACTAATCGGTAGTTGTCTTCCCATCTATAAGAGATGATTTTATACACATAGAAAGTTCTCTTACTCTTTTCCTCCCAATTACCATAGAATCAGAAACTTCCTTTTCCACCATATTTTATGTCCCACCACCCTTCCTTGACCTCTCTTAATCCACTCCAAACTATGACGTTTGGCAATGAGATTATGAGTAATGTTACTTAGTTTTTAGAATAAAAGAAAANAGACAAGGGTGTCGTCAATCACGAGTAGACAGTCTCGTAAAAATAATATTAATAGACAAAGAAAGTAGGAGTAAAAAGGTACGTACTTATGAACTACCCTATTTTGCAGAGAACTCGTGGATCCTGGACGTCACAATTTACACCACTCTTTAAGGTTCTTTTGTCAATGTAGAAAAAAAAAAAAAGGTCAATGTAGAAATTCTTACGAATAACAAATCATAAAACATGTAAAACTCCATACCAGGAGTCGGTATATTCAATTTTCTCTCTCTCTACTAATCGGTAGTTGTCTTCCCATCTATAAGAGATGATTTTATACACATAGAAAGTTCTCTTACTCTTTTCCTCCCAATTACAATAGAATCAGAAACTTCCTTTTCCACCATATTTTATGTCCCACCGCCCTTCCTTGACCTCTCTTAATCCACTCCAAACTATGACGTTTGGCAATGAGATTATGAGTAATGTTACTTAGTTTTTAGAATAAAAGAAAAAGGACATAGAGTCAGAAATCGATAAAATACGACTTCGGTACACACCTTTACGAATTCTTCTCAATAGTCCTAAATTTTTATCTTTTATTAAAGGAAGATCAAGTTTGAACTAACAAAATTTAACAGTGAGTTCGTCCGTAGACTCACAACTTGTTTTAGTTCTTGAAGACGCCATAAAAGAGGGGTTCCTCTAAATTTTTTTATGATAGATAATGAAAGTTCTCTTAATTAATTGTAAACATTTCCAGAAACCATATTTTACGTTATATTTTTCTTATCTTTATAAGACTACCATGAGTATCTCATCATTAAAAAAAAGGGATGTACTAGTAATCCCCCTTTTTACGTCAACAGATCTGTAAAAATCACTACATATACTTTTTCTCTTACATTGAATAACAAGTCAAGAATATTTCCATATTGTTATCTACAAGTATTACATCGTAAAGTCGTACATAAACTGGAAAAGAACTATTCTTATGTTTAGATGAAATTCTAATGTTCCCTATTTAAAGTTACACGAGAAAGATATCAGACTATAGTTTTATCAAGTTTCGACTGTAAAATTAGTATGAAATTTTTATTAACGACTAGTTTCAAATTACATCGTTTATAAAAAGAGTTTAGTTTACAAAATAGATTAATCCCTTACAAGTCTGTTTATAGTGTGAAAGATGGGCACTTTATAATTTTCGTCGTTAGGTAACTGACGGACTCACTAAAGGTTGAATCCAAAATACATGTAAATCTGATATTGTCTATGTTTTATAATTACCACTACGGGTGTAAGTAGTAATGATGCAGGTGCCGGTGATGAAGGTGAGTAAATATCCAGTAAACTCAGGTTGTACCTACGGAGACCTTATCTGTTTACACAGTTTATACCATTCACTTCAGTAACTAAAACAAGTTTCACATCGTCAAAAGGAAATATTCCATCAAAAGAAAAAATAATACTATAGAGATAAAAAGGGTTATATTTTAGTTTGATAACAAATAAAAAGGATACATTGTAAAAGGAAAAGAAAAAAATTATCAAGATAACGTTTCTAGTTCCTGTCTACATTAAGTGTCTAATCGTTTCTGACGTTTACTGTTCCTGTCTGATCCTTCCAGCGAAACTAATTTCGAGTGGGAAATATTCAAGGAAATCATTTAAAGAATAAAAACACATCTAATCTTCACGACGGTGGAAGTACCTTATGTAGTCGAAGGACGGTTATCCAGTATCACGATTTCGATGGACTTTTTTTAGTAGGACCGGACCCGAACTGTCTAAACATACATACACAAACAAAGTATAAAATAAAAGAGGAACAAAGAGAGAAAAGAGGTCATGTCACGAGAATTAGGTGCACTTAGAACCCTGTACACCGTGGGGTGCGACCACCGACTTCGAAACAAACGTTAACGTTTATATAAGTCAAGGGACGCAGACTAGAGTGACAAGTGACGTTTAAGAGTGGACCCTGGAGACGTTTATAGAGACCCTTCTTACGAGGACCTGTAGAACTTCAAAGACAAGTAGATGACGGAACACGACGATCGTAAACGGTTACCGGATTTGGTCAACATGAAGATAATACTTCTTTGTTTTCCCAATTCGACGTTTCCGTATGCTACACTTTTCGTCTTATTGCGGAAAAGTTGCATTCAGAGTACCTGAAAAGGGAACCTTTACAGCCATCTTAAATTTCCCATAAATGTAAAACTTTAACTTGGTACTGTTCACCAACGTTTCTTTGTGACACGAGTCACCCCTTTTGTCTCTATAGATGATGTAGATTCAAAATCATTTTACCAGAAAAGAAAATTTACTCGAGTATATTTTCTATCGATACATATGACAAAATATTCCACCTTGTCTCGTTTTAAGGGACCACCAAGTCACCAATCCCGAGGTATGAAGGTATCGTCCCCGGTACCGAAGCTAGGGACCTGTCTCTTGATTTTATAGTGTACAGCACACCGTGGTGGTTTTTTGTTGTTGTTGTTGTTGTTGTTGGTCGTTGTTTTTGTAACGACTCTCTTTAATCTCTTCTGGATTTATTTACCTCCCCGAAGGGACTATGGAGTCAATCACTTCTTAAGTGGACGTTACATCCTCTGGGTGCAAACTAAGGACTCAACCCTTCTAGGGGACCTCTTCCCTATCCGATGGGTGAGATCATAAAACCCCGAAGGGAACACCGAGTCGACGATTTGTTAGACGAACGTTGTACCCTCTGGACCCAAGCTAGGGACCCAACCCTTCTAGGGGACCTCTTCCCTTTCCGATGGGTGAGGTCATAAGACCGGACCTCTTAAGGACATATCAGGTACTCCAGAGTTTCTAAGCCTGTGTTGACTCACTGAAAGGGAAAGTGAAGTTTATTTACCTCTTTATATAAAATTTTTATATTTTACACCTCACCTTTCCTTGGACACAGATCACTGCCGTATGTTCGTGCAATTGTCTCTCTTAAATACCTTTTGGTCAGTACCTTCTTTTAGGTTTACGAAAAGTTAGAAACGAGTCCACAAAAGGTCTATGACTTCAGGGAAGTGCACAGAGACAATAAGGGTCCAAGGGATTGTGTTTCAGATTTGTACCCCTTTATTAAGTTTGATCTCTGGAGTCCGATTGGATCCGGTACTAAGACTACACGTATTTTGAGAGACACAGGAATGTCGACTACTCGCAGTACAGACCACAGTTCGAAGACATGAAGAGTGTTAGTCCGAACGACTGTCGTGTGCAAGTACCGGTGTCGTAAAGTCCGAGTGTATCGGGATTATGCAAGGACACAGATGAAGGAAGGGTGACACTATTTGACTTAATCGCCTACTTAACCCTTCAATCCACCAGAAGGAGAGGTGTCATTAGTGTACTTGTGTACCAGTAAACCTTCCACGGAAACTTTCAGTTTACCGGGAAGTAACCGGTAAGATCTTAAAATACATTAGATTTTCTCACGTCATTAAAGAGGTCACCCTCCTTTAGTCATTGCAGGGTATTTGATTTAATGAAAACCAATTTTATCAGAAGAACCGAGTCAAGACATAAACAAAATAGACACTAGGGTCATAAATTTTGGAGTGATTAGGTAGTTGTAGACTAATAAACGTGTATTCAAAAGTAACGTCAGAATCGACGGAGTTTAGGTAAGTCTCTATTTAGACTATGTTTGGTGCTTAGTATTTCTTTTTTTCAGTAGCGTCGAGGTGGAACAGTGAAGTAGTGAACGAGGTCGGAGAAATAAGAGGACTCGAATTCGTTAAAGAGGGCAGGTGGGTCGAACGGGACGAAACAGAAGAAGGAGAACGAGAAAAGAGTGGTCAAGTCGTCGTTAAGTAACTTTGGGGAACGTCGTTGTAGAGCCATTACTTACCGAAACCTGACACAGAGTCAAAATTATAGTCGTGAACAGAAAAAGGTAAGTGAATACTAGGATCTACACCGTTAGACGGGGACCGTTATTCCTATTCCTTAAGTGTCAGCATCTAGGGTGGTTGGAGAGACGAAGAATCCGAGTTTAAGACGGACATTGTTTCAAGGACCTACAACAGACGGACGACTAACCGGAAGACCTAAAGACTACCTTTCTCTCTAGGAAAAAGGTACGAGATAGAAAGTGTTGAGGGATCAATGAGACACGACACACGAGGTTATGTCTGACAAACGATTCTGGTGGGACAACTATAAACGTCAGTGTAGGAAGACTTAGGTACGAAACAGAAGGTCTTTTTTGAAGGTGTGTCGGGAATCTTGACTCAAAGGAGGAGTCCAGAACAAATTAAGTCCCTTGTGGACACCAAGATTCTGGGTTGGGTAAAGGTCTGTAGAATAAGTAGACGTCAATTGTTCCCAAGATGGATTAGGGTAGGATTAAATACTAGGTACTCTAAGAGTCTTTAGACGAACGAGACAATGACCAAAACACCATTTACGATTAGACACAACACACACGAACACAAATCAGCAAACCAACACACACTGAGAGACACTGGCGTACCTGATATTGGGTGGTCCGAGGAGATAGGTATCTTAAAAGGTCCGTTCTTATGACCTCACCCAACGGTAAAGGAAGAGGTATCCTAGAAGGGCTGGGTCCCTAGTTTGAACGGAGAGGAAGTACAGGACGTAGCTGTCTACGAAATGGTGAGACGGTGCACCCTTCGGGGTTTACAAATGTATAACACTCGAGTAAATTTATACACAGATCCTCTTATACCGATCTCTTAGACTACGTTTTATAAATTATATTTAAAAGAAGATTTTAGTTTGTACAACTTATTGAACCGAATACGTAATAAAATCGTATACGACTGGTTACTGAAACGAGATAATGGTACTTTTCGTTGGTTATTCCCGTATAGTCAGTTTCTAATATCCAAGTTTAGTAAGTTGTGGTCATTTAGTCCACAAGATGGACTTAAAAAGGGGTCTCTCGTCTACCATTTAGACGCTCGTTGCTTAATAAAAACAAGTTTCAATGTTTCTCATTGATCATACTAAAGAAAAATAAAACCGGTACGAAGTACCGTACGTACTAGTATCGAAGGGTTAGTCTCTGACTTGGGTTCAGGGGACGAAACATTCCACCTAAGAATTGGAGACCTGGTGGTCCCTTCAGGGTGTTACTAACGAAAAGTTATAATTAGACGGAATGATTGATAGGAAGTTGGGACAAGGCGTAGAGACGTTTTTGAGTAGACTATCTAAACCGGAATACACAGATTCTCTGTTGAAGACATAAGTCAAATGTGGTGATCGTGTCTGGAAAGAGGGATTCTAGACATTCAGGTTGACAGAAAACGTGTCGAGAAGTACGTTTACAGGATTTGTAGCTTTGGGTTAGTGTCTTTTGAGTACTCTCAGAGAGTTTTGTAAAAAGAAGGAGGAGGAGTTGAGGAAAAGAATCAGTTACGATGGTGTTGGGTAGGTCTATGAATTTAGTTTTTGATCTAGGGGGGGCAGGGGTGTGGGGACGGTGCGTGTCAGTCAGACGTGTACAGATGAGGACGAGAAAAAGTAGAGTCCGGGAGAAGGGAACGAGTGAGGGAGACGGATTTAGGTTCAAGGGACCGGGGACCAGGGACGGAAGGAACTGTACAGAAGACAGGGCAACGGACGTACTAGAAAGATTTGGTTTTAGAACTGTGAGGACATAAATTTTATAGAGTTATCAAAGAACAAGGAATAACCTAAGTCAGTCTAAAGAATCGAACTGTATGGCTCAGGAGTCTCCAGACGGGGACCGAAGGAAAAGATCGAAGTAGAAAAGAGCTAAGGGGTTATTGTGTAATGAGAAGTTGTAGAAGATTACCCAATTCGACAGGGATTTTTCCAGTATGATAAGAGAGTAGAGTCTTACGAGAACAAGACGGGAGAATGAACCGCTTCAAAATAAGACCTAAGGTTTTGGGTAGAGTCTACATGCAAAAGGCCTACGGAAAGACTAGGGGAGGACTGACACTCGAGGGTCACCCTTGTCCGACACTAGACGGAAGACACAGAGAGGTACGTAAACGGGTGGTCGTCCCCCCGGGAAGAAGATGAGGAAATTACCAAGGTCGAACAAAAGAGAGACTACACCTATCTTGATGTACAACGATTTTCTGTGGTTTACAAATCAGTGACTTTCATTAGACGTATGTTAAAATTTAGTTATCAGAGACCCATTCTCCGAACGAAAGAATACTTATGCCTCCGTACCTGAAGTACTGTCTATAAAAGAGTGATTCTTTTTTCGGTAATTACAACTAACCTCGACGTAAGGACTATTGACCTTGACCGGTTGACTTCAGTATGAAACAAAATTATATAAAATAAAGAATATTTGATCCTTACTTTGTTCAGTTTACAGAACATAAGTAAATATAAAGGAGCAACCAAAGTAGAGTCTCTTATCTCCTTTTAAGTCGACACCTTATGTACTGAGGGGAGGGGGGCGGGGGGTGAACAAGAGAAAGAGAACAATATTCATAAATTGACCCCTCGTTCGTAAAAAAGTCCTTGACTTTCTATCGGAGTTCTTCGTTCTCTGTTTTATAATGGAAATCCTACCTTTACGATATCCTCAACGGTCTAAAATCAGAAATTGGTTCTACAGTACGATTGACACGAAACTAATTCACACCGTAATAGGACCCGAAAGACACGAATAGAAAGGTATCTTAATCCTTTTATAACAGGGTATTACCGTTAGACTTTACACTACATCGATTACCGAGTAGTAAAATACCCGTTACAACAATAGTTATTAATACTTTCGTCAAAATCTTTGTTACCGAAACTTTATAATTGAATCTAACTAAAAAATTAAGTACGTTATACTTTTAATTGATTCTTTATGGTCACAGGACTATGGTCCCAGAACTAAGTAGATTTTCATGTATATAAAACCAATTCACCTTGATAAGACGTTTAGAATGAAGACTAAGCAAGTTGACTTTTTTACTTTTATTTTTATTCTTACTTTAAGTCTTAATTGGTATTTTACAGTAGAATAAAACTTAAAAGAACAAAAGTTTAAAATTAATTTATACATTTATTTACAAAACGGTTCTCAGACGATTATAGGATTACTACTTATCAAGAATAAACGACGACGACGACGATTCAGCGAAGTCAGCACAGGCTGAGACACGTTGGGGTATCTGCCGTCGGGTGATCCGATGAGACAGGGACCCTGAGAGGTCCGTTCTCATGACTGCACCCAACGGTAACGGAAGAGGTTACGTACTTTCACTTTTCACTTTCACTTCAGAGAGTCAGTACGGGCTGAGGATCGTTGGGGTACCTGACGTCGGATGGTCCGAGGAGGTAGGTACCCTAAAAGGTCCGTTCTCATGACCTCACCCAACAGTAACGGAAGAGACTCAAGAATAAATCCATCTTCTTTTAGTCTTAATAAATTGGTAATGTTAGGTAAATGAGATATAGGGAAAAAATAAACTTATAAATCTTTTCATTGACGATACTCTAAATACACCGTTGTAAAATATGTTAATTAATATAGTAAGTACATTGAAAAGAGACTTGACGATAACTCCAATCCTTTTTTGGTCAACTTAATATGAAATATAAGTGTCACTCTTACATGTGATAAATCCTTCTTGTTGTAGTAAAACGTAACTTCGGTTACTGAGACAGTAATTAGAATCTTAGACAGGAATTTCGATGACTTTTATTTCTTGAGTACCGGAACCCAGTTAAGACTTTCAAAAGTTTCTGATTGAAGATCACCGGAAACAGACTCCGGTTATTTAATATAATTTGAAAGGGACTATAACAATCTTAGACTGTAGACTAACAGGAAATTTTCATACCGTCTTTGGTTATATTATAACATTTCTTTAATAGGAGGTCAATTTTTATTTATTTTTTTCTTTACCATGTTTTTACTTAGTGTTTTAGACACTTATTTAGAATTCACAGTTGACATAATTTACTAATGTATACGTCAAATTTTTATCCTACCTTAATTTTATTTACTATGTAAAAGTTTTTAATTTTTTTTATAAGATATACCACTTGAGAAGGGTTACATGCAGGGTCGACTGTTCTGTTCCAGACTAACTCCAACTAGTGTAATTTCGGAAATCCTATTAAACGGGGCGACTCTCAGGTTGTCGTAATCGTTTTATTAAGTTATTCCTTGGTAATGTAAAGGATAGGATATTAATTTTAAAATAATATGTTAATTTGTATACTTTACCAAATACATTTTTTTTTTTTAGTCTTTTCTTTAGGACTTGTGGTTAATTCCGTAGGAATCACCCTAATAGGACCAATAGGTCTACTCTTTAGGTATCTAACGTAGTTCATTATCCTCAAACAATGTTCTTAGGTAGTGTCCTAATATAGGTAATCTAAGAGTCTCCTTCCCGACTGGAATCGTTTTCGACCTGGAACCTTAAAAAATGAGACTCTTAGCTATAATTGTACTGAGTCGATGAGGTGTAATGAGAGAAGTCCCAAATGATAATGGACCGAATAAATCAGAGATAAGACAAAGAATCACATATGACAGAGTTTTGAAACCGAAGGAGTATTAAGGTCCCTAGGACAAGATGTAGCACTGAAGACAGTAAAGTCACGGAAGATTGTTGATGGAGTAAGAGAACGATATTTTGCAAGTGTCTCTTCTCTAGACTATCAAATTTGAGTAGAAAGGTACAGTTGGGTATGGCGACCGGAGTGCACTTAAACGAGAGGAACCTCGTGAATCGGTGACTTTAGGACGGAGGAATCAGTGGTACGGTTCGTATTCTATGAAAAACGAAAACAAAAGACCTCTTCCTTTACCGTTGGGTGAGGTCATAAGAACGGACCTCTTAAGGTCCCTGCCACCTCGGACCACCCGACGGCAGATACCCCAGCGTGTCTCACCCTGTGCTGACTTCGCTGAATCGTCGTCGTCGTCGTCGTCGAAAACAAAGTGTTACATTGATGTCAGAACAAAACTGGTAAAGAGTTTCTGAGAATTAAGACAACAGAAAATAATATAATTCCACAATATTACCAGGACGACTTTGTCAAGAAGTAAACTCAAGTCTGTGAGAAGTAGAAAAAGGTAAAACCCTCATTTAAATTTTTTTAAAAATTACGAGGGACTTTATAATTTTTTATCTTTTAAACTAATAGACTCGTAAGTCTCTGTAGAACAGTAGAATGTCCTAAATGAGACACGTTGAAATTAACATTTACACCTTTAGGTATCACTATTATGATAAAATCAGGAAAATATTAGTTTTTCCTTTTTAGTCCATTTTCATGAACATAAAAAGTTTCTGATTCGGATTCCTAGATATTAAACAGTTGACAGTGAGTCACGGAACCCTGTCTTCAAACGTTTGAACAATACTTTTCCTCTCCATCATATATAAAATCCGAAACATCCGGTAGACAAGAGACAACGTTAATCAGTGGAGACGGTAGCATTGTCTTTTCTTTGACATCTGTCATCTATTTACTCAACCATACCCACACGAAGTTATTTTGAAATAAATACGTGTAACTTTACACTTAAGTAAATTTTAAAAGTGTACAGTACTTTATAGTGAGAAGAAAACTAAAAAAAGAATGGTAAACTTTTTCATTTTTGTTAATTGAGTTCCAGTATATCTTTGTCCGATGTCCAGACTAAACAGTAGCCATCAGGTCCTTTGATTTATCGAAAGTTTCGAGATCCCTTTCAATCCATGTGTAAACGCGTCTAATTCCTTTGTCATAATAACCTAAGAAAAATAATTCGAATAAAATTTAATTAGTTTATATTGGATTATCATTAGTATAAGATGGTAAGTTAGAATGACATATTACCAAGATAATTATATCAATAATCACAGTAAAATAGAAATAAGGTCCAATAAACTCTGTGAGGTCAGGGACAAAACCAGTTATAAACCCGAGTAGTTGAATATACACTGGTTACAGTTTCGTGTCGTGCTTAAGTGGCTCAAACAACCCCGGTGGTACAAACCCTGTATGTTGCAGTAGAGAGACCAACAGGACGAATTGTACAATTATCGATACTACTTATTAAGAATGGTTGAATAACGACATTCAACTTAGTGAGGGGAGGATCTTACACAACAATCAATATGAGGTGGGATAATATTAACCATTATGTTAGACATTGACGATACTTACTTTGTTTAGTCTTAATATTTGCCTGTTACACTACAAATATTCGTGAAAATGGTATGAACCGATATATGATTAAATTAAAAAGTATAATGTACACTAATATGATTTAGATTGGACGCTTCGTTAGTAACCGATACCGTTCGTTATCCACTCCATACCCGATACTTGTCCGTCGAGTAGAGATATATTACGGGAAACCCAAAACGTAACAGAGAGTGGCAGATTAGATGTTAGAAGTATTTTCGTTTGAGTATGGTCGAAACGTTCCATGTTCACGATCGGGTCTCTCCTCAGACTCACTTTTTCGTGTCCTAAAACAAAGAATTTCGGGTCTTTTTTCAGTAACTCCTCATTGTGACTTACGACGTCGCCTTATATGTTATGGTATACACAAATAAACTTTGAGATCTCACGTTTGTCGAATCGAATAAATAAGTAAGTAAGTTATTTTAGAATAATTCGAGAATAAGACAACGGTCCTTACCAGGATCCTTGATCTTTATAACGTTACTTACTCTTGTTGTTTCGGGAAATAGGGAAACTTGAACGTATGATCACTAGACACAGACACCGGTAATCTTTGTCACTATCTTGTTTAGACATAACGTTATATATAGAATTCTGAATTTATATATAGAATTCTGAAAGTATACATATGAAATCTGTTCATCGTAGAATATTCTTATTGATATCCAACGGGTAAATGAGGTATTTATTGACGTTAATATAACGTAGAAACTCAGATAACCATTAAGAGACCCTACAGTAATAACAATAAAACTCTTTGTCGTGAGGATTAAAATTAATTTGAGAGAAATACCTTCGTTCTGCGGACAGTGTCTACTTTTTGACGGATTCTGTAATTCTTATTTACTTAAAATAAATGCTTAAGGGTCTGACTTCATAAGGGTGACCTATATGAAGCCGGGTCCCGAAAGGTCCACCACGTCACCATTTCTTAGGTGGACGGTAACTCCTCTACGTCCTCTTCACACAAACTTGGGACCCAACCCTTCTGGGGGCCCTCTTCCTATACCGTTGAGGTCATAAGAACGGCCCCTTTAGGTCACCTGTCTCCTCGGACCTCTCGACATCAGGTACGTCAACGTCTGTCAGTCTGTGTTGAATCACTGATTCGTTGTTGTTACCGTTCTCCTCATCGTCACTACTGAAATCAGTAGTGATCGGACCTTGAAAGATGGAAGTCAAAAAGGTTAGTGATCTACCAAATTATAACAATGTCTGGCAAAGTCTTAGGGTTCGGAACTTGATTCCTTTTCAGACGAAACACTGGCGTCATTGTCTTGTATTACTTCAGTCCTATTAGGAATTGACACTGAGGGACCCTTACTCTTCCTCGTCTTTGGTGAGTGTCCGGTTGTAAAGTGAACACACTGACGGAAAAAATACTGGACTTCGGTTAAAATGAGTAAAGGTAAGAGGTGCCGATGTCGTTTGTCATAGATGAAGGGAAGTAATTACGAACAAATCTTTCTATCCCTTCCTCTATCCTTACCCTCTCTTCTCTGTTTCCCTCCCTTCGATGTCGAAGACTCCTAGATAGATAGGTAAGTAGGTTAGTCTACAGACGATTCTTCGTTACTTCTGGTCCGTAAAAGATCTGTACCACTTCGGGCAACTTTCGTGTGAGACAGGTCACAAATCTGATTTTAGGTGTAATAAGTCTCCTCTCTACATACGTTTGTCACATACGTGAGTAGTCGTGTGTCGTTAAATCTTTATAATCTTACTTCGTATCAGATTAAAAAGGATGAGATTTTGAGCTCCCAAAATTTTTATTATAACCTAACCGGTTTTTCAAGTAAGCCTAAGAAGGTATCGTAGTACGCTCTTTTGGGATCGTTTGAAAGACCGGTTGGGTTATAATTGCCCAATTCTACTAGATAAAACTTAAACATACATACGGGTCAAAGACGGTGGAGGATGAAAGGTCTAAAAGACGAATTTATTCTAAACACCGATTAAATTCTCCTCTGACTGACGGGGTATAGATTAACGGTGTTTACAAGGATTCAAAAAGGTCCGTTAATTGTTTCACTTTAGTAATTATTTGTCAGTCCCTCTTATGGAGTCCGAACACCCACCAGTGATCTGTATGAGAATAGACCATGACAAACCGGTTCCAATACAGTTCCAAGTTACGACACAGTTTCCGGACAACATATAAACTCCTTGACGACTCAAATACGGACAACGAATTTCCACCTGTTCCAAATAAGTTTACCTTTGCATAGTTCATTCTTAAAAGGACTTTTGTTGTCTTCATACTCGGCACCCGTAGATGGATCCGTTCCACAGTTCCGGAACCCTTCTGTATTTCGGGACGAACTCCGATCTTAGATTACTTTGACTCGATTACATTCGGATGTACGTACTCTTTACTTCTAAGTAGAAGTCCGGTAAGTAGAGGTCAGAGAAATTGCACCTTAATAAAATCGAAAGACAAAGGACCTTCTCCTTTCCTACTTTTCACTGTTCTCTCAACACTCAGGAAAAATCCGATTCGGTAACAGATTTCATAATTGCAAGGTTCTCGGTGAGGTTTCAGTCCGATGTCAGAGAGACACTCCAAATAGAGTGGAATAATTCTTTGGACAGTCGTGAACAGTAAAAGAGGACAAGTCCTGGTACGCCTATATCTTACCTTTAAACGATCTTGTTTCGAAACCTACTCAATAAAACTTCTTCCTCCATGAGAAGGATGGGGGAAGTTACAGTAGGGCTCGGGGTTCAGAGAGACCATGGACTAGTTTACCTATACCTGTGTGGACACGTTCTTTTTCTACTCTTCTTTCGGTCTTTCAAAACCTTGCTATCCCCATTCTGGTGTCCGACAACCATAACGACAAAACACACACACACGTGAACTCATACAAACGTAAGAAATGACTTATACAGACGTAAAATCGGAAAAACAAGAGTAACCAACGTAAGTCACTTATAGATAAGGTGTCAATAACACAGATTCCCCGAAGGGACCACCGAGTCGTCATTTCTTAGACGGACGTTATGTCCTCTGTGTGCCTGTGTTAGGGACCCAGTCCCTTCTAGGGGACTCATCCTTTACTGTTGGGTGAGGTCATAAGAACGGACCCTTTAGGGTACCTGTCTCCTCGGAGTGTCCGATGTCAGACACCCCAGTGTTTCTCAACCTGTACTGACTCACTGATTTTTATTGTTGTAATACAGAGTCTTTGACGGACTAATTGACACCAAGTGATACCAAATTGTTTGAACAAAGGAGGTGACTCCCACCAGTGATAATGAAATTATACTTGGTGTAACATGTAAAGGATCTGGGTTGTGAGTTCCAAGCCCTTTGATCGGGTAATTAAAGATCAAGATAAGTCTTAATATTGGAGCCCAATGAAAGTCGTACTGACTAAGTAACAAACAAAGAGGTCTAACATTCCCTTAACAGACAAAGTTAGTGGAGTATAAGAGTGACGGATTGTCTGTGGGGACGTGTCTTGTGTCTTACGAACTGTTTTTCAAGAGTAAAGTCACTGACTTGTTGATAATATTGAATTTTTACGACAGGGTATAAGTTCGCGTCACTAAAGTCTTAGATAAGTCAACGAGTCGTAAAACGAAGGTGGGGGTCAATATAAGTTATGGTTCTTCGACACAAACATTTTTTATATCCTGATACGTCTCGGCACGGGGACAATATGACCTTATAATATGAAGGGATTCCTGCAAAGAAAGTATAACCTTTCGTTCTCGAGTTTGTTGAGGTTGTCTTTTCGGCACCCAAATTTGAAAAGGTTGGTTTGGTGACTGTATTCAGTAAGAAGTAACGAAAGAGTGAGTTCAAAGGAGTAAAAGTTTCAAGAGTATCACTACAAAATCTTTAACTATGACATCGTAAGTCATCAGTGAACCCATAAGAGTCTCTTTAACGGAACCTTCATAAGATTATACGGGAAGACAATCTTAATAGTTCACTACAGTCAATAAATTAATTTCTTAATTGAGTAAAAATTAAAATAAATTGACTCAAACACTGACGATCAATACGGGAATCACTAGGAAGAATGACTACTTGAAGTAACGGATGTTCCGTAACAAGAGTCGTAACTTACCAAGAAAGAGAGGACTTTCACCGTAGCTAACAGGACAGTAGAGATTAAGATTTCTCTTTAACTGTCCGTCCCTTCATTTCGTTTGCCCATCAATTCTCTCCGTCAATATCAGAAAGGATCTTTGGTAGTGAGGTACTTGAACCTTAAACCCGTAGACAGACTAGAACCTTTACCTTCAGTCTAATACTACTTCTGAATAGAAAGTTAGGAGTATGATTAAGTATCTAAAATAGTGACTAAAAAATTAAAAAGAGAATTTTTATTCAACTTAAATAACTTTTTATACCAACATTTTATTTATATTACTAAACCTAAATTGTTCGTTAATGACATGTAAAAGGTGTATGGTCCTCTACTCAATCCTTAATCTCCATATGCTTCCATACCAAAGGTAAGCTCCCGGAGCTAAAATTACACTCTCTGTGTTATACTCTTATAGAATGATATTATGTACAATGTACTGCAAAAATTGTACTGGCACATCAATATAGGTTCTACAGTACTCTTGTTGTACCCTTCATTCAGTACAAAAGGGACTCTTTTTGTCTTTTTCTAAAGTCTCTGCGGTCTGAGACCGACGGAGGGAAGGTACAGTTTTATCTGAACAGGAAAAAGAGTACAATAAGAATTTTAACCATTCTTTAACTAAATTAGTCAGGAGGTTTTATATAATTAATAATCATGATGGAATAATACGAAAGAGAGTATCGTCATAAAGTTGACTTCTTCTGAAAGACCCTGGGTTTTATTTTCGGTATGTGTTTTCTTTAAACAGAAATTATAAAATTGAAATCCGATATCGTCTTCCTTAGAACCCAAAATTCTACGGTACCTTGAACGTTGTTTTATGTCCCGGGACGAGATTATAAAATTCTCTAGGTAGACACGTCGGTGGTTTTATTACCTCCTGGTGAGATTCTTAAACTGAAGGTCGAGAGAGAGGGCAGGGGGTCTTAGGAGGGTGACAACTGTATAAAAATCCTGATGTAGTGGTAGTAAAGAATCTACGTTTCTCCTCGAATTGTAACTGAACCCGAAAGGATACTTTCGTCACTAAGTTTTCCATTTACCGTATTCAATTTCTTGCAAGAAGAGATATGTAAGGACCAGTCTTTTCGAGTAAAGATAAAGACAGAGATAGAGATTTAAACTTATAAAACTAGGTTCAACTACGTGTTGTTCCATTAAGTGTTAATTAACACTGGAGTTTGGTAAGAGAAAAGGGATCGGTACATCAAAGGATTGAAAACCATTACCTATAGGACACGAAACCCTTAAATACTGTTTTGACGTGGGTATTACCCTCAACAGGGAGAAAAGAGGTAAGAGTAGGACAGGAGTTAGGACGGAGAAGAGACGATTCGACTACGAAACCTGTTCTTGGTTGGATTAGTTTGAGTTACGATATGTAAATGAAAACAGATCTGACGTGAAGGTTTTCCTCTTCCTGCATAGAACCAAAAACATGAGAATCAACTCAAAATATGTAAATCTATAATCTACCTTTATCTAGTATACATAATAAACATTTCTTTTGGTATTCCATTTATTTTTAATTATTTCAATACTATAATTACCTCCTCAATTACCATTTCTTAGGTGGACGTCACGTCCTCTGGACCCAAGGTAGGGACCCAGTCCTTCTAGGGGACCTCTTCCTTTACCGTTGGGCGAGGTCATGAGAACGGATCTTTTAGGGTACCTGTCCCCTCGGACCACCCGATGTCAGGTACCCCAGCGTTTCTCAGTCTTCACTGACTCGTGTCGTGTCTCGATTTACTCTTTCATTAAGGTTTTCCCTCACGACACTTAAGTAAAGTCAAACCAATTAGGTGGACTATCAGGTAACACATCTGTCTACTTCTCCTCCTCTATCTGTGTAGGTAATTGATTTTCCACTGAAACTTCATGACAACCGTCAGTGAAACACATTGTTTCGAATCCTCTAACGAACTGTAAAGTCTCCCTGGAATTTTTAGTTAATCGAGTTGATAAAGGAAAATCCTTTTTCTCGAGAAAATGGAACCCGTCACGAAATCCACTGTCTCGCCGCCCACCCCCCCCGCCGCCACCCCCCTTACCCAGAATCACAAGGACAAGGGTGTTCGAAAGGTAGTGGGAGAGAACGAAAGGACCCTTGCGACTACTGGAAGGTGTTATGGAAGGTACGTACAGGTAGAAAACCAAAGAGAGTTGTCGAAAACGTCTAGGGTGGTGACAAACAGAAAATCTAAGGGGAGAGGGTTTCGGTCAGGTCAAATGTTCGACCTGATAGAAGACGAGAATAAAGAACTAAGTGTAAAAACTTAGTCTTAAAACTTCGACTGACCCACCATCTCAAATACGTAAGAGTCTCCGTAAAAGAGATTTGACAGGGTGAACACTCAACGTATGAGAACATTGGTCGTCGGTGGACTTACAGTGCGACGACGAGGAAGGGAAGTCCGTACTTCGGGGACGTACGAGACTCCCGATGACTAACCGGTACCAGATCCTCAGGTAGTAACCACTAGAATAGAACATACCGGAGACCCATTACGACTATAATCTGATCGGGACTTTTGTGTAATTGAAAAAAAAAAAAAATAGAAACCTGAAGGAAAATACCCACTGATCCTTAAGGTCCATTTAATCGGAAAGTAAACCTTACAAAATACTCTCTTTCGTCTTTACTTCGTCTTTACGAAGTAACTCGTTGTGAAAACCCTTCGTTCGGGTCCTTCCTCTCTACGGAACAAAGACCCTTTAGTACTTTTAGGGTGGTTCCTCCGTCGGATAACTTTCATATTAGTATTTAATTCGTTGTAAAATATCGAAGACCGAAATATCATATCCAAAAAGAGAATGGTCAGCTTAAAATTGTGTAAAATAGTCGTTTATGGGAAGAACCACAATTTTGTGACCAAGAGTTTGAAATCACACAGGATCTTAGTAGTCTTTAAAGGTAAAATTGTTCGTGAAGGTCGAACATTGAAATTAATCTTTAAGGACAAATTTTTCCGTGACCGTAGATCGAGTCGAAAAATTTGATTTTCGGTAACAAACGTAACCAACAGGCTCTCCAGATCTAATGAATTAAGTTCGTTTTTCTATAACCTCGTTATTCTGAAGAGGTCCCAAATTAATTATACTTTGTTAAAAGTACGATATCTGTCCAAAGGTTTGTCTTATGAATTCAACCGTTACATAACTTGGTTTTTTTATGATCCAGAAAAATTGGTTTAGTAATTTTTTACTAGAATTGGAGAAATCAAGACAAAGGTGAAAGAGCAAAAGAGACCCCGTCGATCACTCCTCTTGTACTTTGTGGTAGAGACAATCCCAGTGAATCGTAGTGAGTCGAGACCCTGACGTCTACCAAAGGAGTACGGACTGGTCAACGGTGTCTTTATATAAGTCAATTCAGTGACGAACCCTTAGACCTGTTCACTGATCTAATTATGTGGATAGTAATGATTTCCTGATTGTCGGGAACGAAAAGTCTTGAGTAAAAAAATTTTTACTCTTAGTAATTTTACATAAAGGGGAATTAGAAGTACTGAAAGACATACGGATGGTTGTTTACAATGTCTATACTGGCACAAGTAGGTACCTATGGACACTTAAGGATTAGATGACACCATTCTAAACGGTTCTGTAAAATTAATTTACAAGAAAGGGTTCACCCTTAGATCTCCTGACTTAAAGAAGAGTCATAAAGTTCTCACTCTAGGACTTATGAACGACCCTGTTCCGTTGGAAGTCGTAAAATATAGTAAACGAAAATATACGAATCTTTCACACAAATACCTCTTGTTATACATATGGGTAGTCCTTTACTTGGTGTGACGGTAGAGATGTCTCTCTAGTATCGGACGTCACTGGGGAACGAAAAAGTGAATAAAAAAAAAAATTATTCTCATGTCTGTCAACGGGGAGAAATCCCTAAGTGACTCGTTTTGTCTCTTATTTTCCGTATTAAGTACCCGAATTTTAGTCACTATCTCGGTTTGATCTCACCCTTACTCTCTTTTGTCGCGACTGTTACCTGACATCCCTTGGCTCGAACCACTTCGCTCGGACCGCAAGGTGACACACCTGGGCCTCTCTTCGTCTCTATCTCTCCCTCTTTTACAATGGTGCTTAAGGGAGCTCGGGAAAGAAAGTCTCGACGTTTCGAGACGAACGAGATTTCGTTGGACTGTGAAGACAACTTTAGTCTCAATAGAGACCCATCGTTTCCAAAAAAAGAGTGATCGCCTAGGAAAGGAAATAGTAATAGAGACACTAGGTTTATGACGGTAACAGAACAGGATTGTTTAGTCCTCCTTGAACCTTTCCTTCTCCAGACGGTTCTACCGTCGACCACACAGGACCCGTGAACGTATCTTTCGGTAGGACGGTTCCTTGTCAGTGATGTGGAACGGTCTGAAACCCATCTTAAGCGGTTCTTTTGAGGGTAGAATTTCACGTGTAGAGAGAGCTTTTATAAAAAGGATCTGTAGGTCAGTTCCTTCCTTCTAAGGACTAGGTAGTATACCGGGTAAAAAGAATAGAAGTTGTATTGCCGTTTAGTTGAATTAAATAAAATCTTTTTCGACGGTTTACGTTAAGGTGTCTAAAAAGTAACAACAAAATCAACACAGGCTGAGAAAACGCTGGGGTACCTGACACCGGGCGGTCCGAGAAGACAGGTACTTTAAAGGGTCCGTTCCTATGACCTCACCCAACGGTAAAGGAAGAGGTCCCCTAGAAGGATTGGGTCCCTACCTTGGGTACAGAGGGGTCAGAGGACGTGACGTCCGCCTAAGAAATGGTGACTTTAAAGAGTCATTGTACCATTTGTACTTGAGTAAGTGTCTTTTAAAGAAATAAGGGTTGTCCCGATGGTACGACAGTAAGATGGATCAGTAATCAAAAGAAAATATTTTTTATCTCTTGGAAATCAGTAACGTCTAGTGAAATAGTTTCAAATTGTACTGATCGAACTTTTTTTAAGTGATGGAGAATGCGTGAATCCATGAAAAATTTACTTTACAGGAAACAATATGACGAAAATATTTGTGTTTAACCAGGTAAGATGAGAACCAGTAAAGGTCACTATTATCTCATTTAGGAAAGCTTCAAGTCGACATGAAATGGGTTGTTTCCCCAACGTTTGTACCATGACAACCACCGTCGAGATAAAATATTTGTAATTTACTACAGTGGTCAAAGGTTTTTAATAGTAATACAAATACCGTTTCTTACGGATGTAATACCTAACTTCAGAACACAGAAACTTTTATTCTATAAACCTTGAGGATTAGAGTATTATCATTAATTACCAGTTATTCATAACCACTTAAGTAAAGAAAGTGAAACAAAAATCACAAGTCTTCTACCAACTGCCGTAGGTAAGGATAGAAGGATCCAATGACTTCAAGTTAACCGACTATATTAGAGTGTTCTGATTTCTGACAAAATATCATACTGGTAGATCCACACCTTTGCCTAACCAACCGTTTTTGTTAATTGACATTTGAACCCAATACTATAACTTATTGAGGACTATCAATAGTGTCATTTTAAAAAAATACAAGAAAGAAAGACGGTCTGATCAAACGAATTTTAAGTTTTTTATTAAAAAGGTCTTTTTATTTAGACCTTAATAGAAAATTTCATACTAGAAACTAGAAAAACATAAACATAATGTTAAAGTTTAAAGGATATACTCATTCAAAGATGTCTTCCCTTCTGTCAACACGAGAAAAATTATAATTTTATTCCACTTTTCACTTTCAGTGAGTCACCACAAACTGAGAAACACTGGGGTACTTGACATCGGATGGTCTAAGGAGATAGGTACTTTAAGAGGTCCGGTCTTGTGACCTCACCCATCGGAAAGGGAAGAGGTCCCCTAGAAGGGTTGGGTCCCTAGCTTGGGCACAGAGAGAGTAACGTCCTTCTAAGAAATGATAGACTCGGTGGTTCCTTCGGGTCCGTAGTACTATCAAAAGTGAATACTGAGTATTAAGAGACTAAGACAGTAGGAATCAAAATCAAAATGAAACTCTTTTAAATTTCAATTTAGTACTGAAGTTTGATGAAAGACTGATAAAATTAACGGAAAAATTGCTGATTTGATCTCTTTACAATATCTCGGGGTTCTATTATTTTTAACTCAGACGATTTAAGACATGATTTAAGTCACAAAGATAAATGAATTTAGTATCTTATATTAGAGGACATGTTACAAAGGTTACTCTCACGATTTCTTCAATCACATGTCGACGTAAGTGTGAGTCAGAAACACAAGTGAATTTCAGTTCCTCTAGACCTTCCGTACAAAGGAGGGTCTGCACGAAAAAAGGAATCTAAATTCGACTAGACACAGAGTTGTCCTCAGTGTATGGAGGTAGAACACCGGGTAAGTATTTCAAGGGTGTAAAAAAAAACTTCTACAAGATTAAAACATACTTCAAGTTTAAAGGATCAGGATAGTAATTATGGTATTAGTAAACTTTTAGACAAAGGATTCTCAGTACATTTTAACTTACCAAAAGGTTAGTAATCACCGGAAATGTTTCACTTCGTAACAGAGTAGACAAATACTTTGTGTTTAGGTAAGATTACCGGTTGTTTTTGCGGTTGAAGGGGATAAATGGAATTTCTCTCTTTTTCTCAAAGAAAATTTAACAGACTAAAAAAAAAAGATCATAGTAAAGTGTCACTACATACGTGTTGAGAAAAGTTTTAAGGTAAAATAGTCGGAGACTAATTCATAAATGATCCCTTGTTCTAGTTTTCTGAATAAATTTGGGTTCTATGTAATAGAGAAAACGAAAGAGTGTTAAATAGTTTAAGTAAAGAAACATTGTCTTCATATGAACAAAAATGTAATGAAACCGGTCAAAAGAAGGAATTCTTAGTTACGACTATAAACTGTACGTATTTTAATTCTAACATAATCAAAAAAAAGATCATAGAATTCTTATGATCACTTTGGACTTTTATATATGAAATAGTAAATAATAAATTGAGTTAAATTTATCTGTAAAAATCAGTAATTTGTAGAAAGAGACAAAACATGAGGTATTAGTAACGAGGAACGATTGGGTTCGAGACGAGGGTTTTGTAAGACTAGGGAAGTCTTACTATCGTCCCTGAATGTAAATAAATTTTTTTAATTACTTGGGATAGAAACTCGTCTTAGAAAGTAAAACTATTTAAGTTGGTAGATTAAGTTTGTCGTTAAAGGAGAATTACATATAGACGAACTTTAATTCACAACCCCTTAAGTAACAGATTGTCACAAAGACTAATGTGTGACATATAGTACCGATTTAAGAATTACACTGATACAACTGGAAGTCTAACAATATTGTGATGGAAAAGTCAGATAGTTTAAAATTAATAAACTGTAAATTAAACACAAACTATGGAGGTTGGACACAGAGAATCGTAGCAAAGTTTACCTCATGTGTGGTTGATACTACTGGATTAAGAGGATTAGAATATAATTTTCTTGTTAGAACGGTAGTAACAAATTAATAAGATATATAATTCATGGTGTCCTTAACATTGGAACGTGAAACAACAAAACCAAGTAAGTAAGAAAACTAAGCTCATGCCGACAGAGAGATCGACAACAGGGAACGGGTCATTTTAAGGGTGAAACGTCTTTACTCCCCTTACTATAGGAATTAATTTTCTTGGTCCTTAATGAAATGTCTTACCATTTTATACTGACATTGACTTTCCATTGACAGGGGAAGAAAAAATCTCCGCTCGACGACTATTAAACTCTTCTGTAGTGGTTATAGTTCATTCAATAAAAATATAGAACTTTGGATGTGATTTTATTTCGTGTTAGGGGAGAAAACTTGACTGAGATCTCTCTAGTATAAATACGTGACTTCTCGTTAAGAGAGTAAAAGATTACGGAGTCCTTCAATACGCCTTGGACCATTTCGCTATGCAACGGCGTTACTAATCTCTACGGTTTTGACTCCTTCCAAACTGTCTCCTCTTGAAATTCCATTGGTGAAAGTAGAAACAGTGGTTCTCCACCTAAGATGTCTCACACCTTCGTCCCGTCGGGTAAAATTGAGTCTCGACCTTTACCCCCAGCACACAAGGCTCGTTCGGAAAGACAGAAGAAGAAAAGGAAAAAAAATTTAAGTTCGGGATGACTTAATAAAAAAAAATTCACCATTTTAAAGAAAGGTTTTATGTGACGTAGGTTTGTCTGAATTAGACTTTCTAGCTCCTCTGAATAAACCTGTCTCTTTTAGGATCACGGAACACCGTAAGACTAATGACTAGAGTCGGTGTCCAAAAAACTTTGAAACTAAACTAAAGATTGGGACTTTGTAAATCATTGGTTACCAGACTTGTGTTGTTTTTTGGAAGAAACACAAGACGTGCCGAAACGATCTCCTTTTAAATTCCAAACTCGAACTAATCTCGAGTGTTTACATCAAAAAGAGGAACTCAACAACAACAACAAAAAATTAAGATAGTCTCAGTTTTTCCATCTTATGCACTTTATGCATCAAGAATAGAGTACCATATTTTACGGAAACAATGAGACGTACCCAACAATCCTTCAGAGGTCTGTTCTTATGACCTCACCCATTACTAAGGGAAGAGGTCCCCTAGAAGGTCTGGGTCCCTATCTTGGGCCCAGAGGACGTAACGTCCGTTTAAGAAATGACAGACTCGGTGGTTCCTTCGAGGTCCCTAAAACCTGTTGACTGATTTTCAGTTATTCTAGAATATCCGTTTCTGTTTTCTTTGTATATTTTTTGGGATATCCTCTGGTATTGTTTCTTTTTGTCATCCGAACTGTCCCTTATTTATTTTCGTCGGTTAATCCATTCTTCTCTCTATTTAACGTTTTGTTTCGTGTCCAATTTTCAACTGATCCTAGGTTTTACAAGACACATCGGTGTTGTAGGTTTAAAACCTCAATTTACTAAGGACTGTGAATCTCACTACCCAACCTCCGTCCTCCGGTGGGGTTTCGGGTGGTCGTCCAATCCTGACTCTTAAGCCAACAGGTTTTCCTACTTCCCTACTTAGATCCTTTACGACAGATAAGTGGTTAAGGGTCCTAAATCACCGACTGGGTCTACAACTCTTTTTTAGTCGAGGTCCCATTATTTGCTAACTTTCATTGACGGTTGAGACCCTTCCCATCTGAGGTGAAATTAATAAATCACAGGGACCCCTGTGGTTTTACAAGGTTATAATTTTTAGAGCTTTTTTGTTTGTTTGGGGATGTAGGGACTTCTCTTACACTCTACTGAACTTTCGTCTACGTATAAAACCTCTCTTTCATAAACTTTGACATCAGGGTTTCTTTGGGTCGTAGGGGGTGATGAAGTTTGACATCAGGGCTTCTTTGGGTCGTAGGGGGTGATGTCTCGCTACCCTTTCTTTTGAGAATGGGGAAGAAAACTTAGTTGGAATCCTTCAGAGGAGGAAAGATGTCTTGACACTATCCTCTTAATCCTCTGTAGTTTATCTATGTTCACGTCACCTCTCTTGACTGGCAAGATTTACCTTGGTGTCGGCTCCCCTGAGGATCGAGAGTCTTTACTCACTTCTGCACAGCCTAGGTATACACTTTACTCGTTTATTGTCGAAGGACCGACGGCAGTACCCCAGCGTGTCTCAGCCTGTGCTGACTTCGCTGAATCGTCGTCGTCGTCTTTGCAAATAAACAAATCCAGTGCTTGATTAAAGGAGTAAAAGGAAAAGTGAATCCTTGAGTTCGTTCTGTAAAGATCGAAGGCGAAACTTCAGGACCCCAATAATTCTCCTTCGTTTGAGAGGTGCCAGGTCAGACGGGTCCCGTGCTTCCTCAGAAGATTGAGGCGTCTGAGCCTACTTTTCTCACTATTGCTCCCATCGTCGTTCCTGTTCTTTTTCTTGAAGTCGGAGAAGCTGGACTGGTGGGAGTAAGTGGGCGCCAGCCGCCGTTAACGGCGGCTTGCTGTGTGGTAGTCGTTGCCGAGGCGGGAGCACCACGTCCTCGGGGGCTCCCTCTTCGTCTCTTTTCACTTAAAACACTGCCTATAGTCTGTGAAACCCAACAAAGTGTCTGCTAGCTTTGTTGTGCGGCGGCGGCTCGTTTTGCGTTTGGTCTAGAAGAGACAAAGTCTTCCCCACCGGGCAGTTGTTCGACTTCCTGGGGACCTCTCCTCGTAGGTCGACCTCAGGGCTCGAGATCGAAGTGCCCCACTGAACTTGTAGGGCCCCGAGTCGCTTGTCACATATAACCATCTAGTAGCTCTTTCTTTATGTCTGAGGGACCCACATGTCCACTCGTTCTCTCACACAAGTAAGTTCAGTCTCTTCCACCACCACCTCCTGTGCCAAGGGTAGTATGGTTTCCTCTTCTTTGTGCGCTTTCTCCTCCTGAGCTCACATCTGATACTACGTTTGGAGTGTCTGTGGCAGTGGGTGCTTCTGATACACTGGTGTTCCGACACTATGAACTGGGCTCTTTCGCAAAGAGTAGGCATTGTGTGTAAAAGGTATCACTCGACCCACCACCCCCCTCTACAAATAGTCACTTAATCGGTTACGATTGAAGGTGAAATGTCGTAAATAGTTGACCCCGTATAATTGGCACAGTACAAATTTATTCCGTTTCCGATAGGGTTTGGGAACAAAACAATGGGCGAAAACGAAAGTGTTAAACAAAATGTCAAAAACAACAACAACAACAATTATTTATTTAGGTGGAACATAAGAACGTGACAACGCTATTGGGTGTCCTTTAAAAATCGAGAAAAAGTTAAATTTGTTTTCGTTGAATGATGTCCACCATCAACTGAGGATATTATCCTATAAAAATATACGTTTTTTTTTTTACATCGACTTTATCATCTCGAAAAGTATTAAAAAGTCCCAGGGATCTCTACCAATGAGTAGTTCCTGAAAAGTGGTTCGGTCTTTCAAACCGAAATTTTGTGTTTATAATAGGTTAATAAAGAATTCTTGTACATTTATAGTACGTATCAAATTCATTTGTTCAGAGGAGTACCTTAGTTCTAGCTCGAGAATTTTACTTTCAGTCCATATGCAAGATCTCAAAATGCCACAGGTCAAAAACGAGAGTCATTCATTTTCTTTACAAACAGGAATTATGTACAACTACTAAAAATTACAAAACAGTCTTTTATTAAGAATTCAAACAAAAAATTACTGGAAAAAGTCAGAGTGGACGTTTAATATATTCATACTCCCAAACACTTATTTCTCTTAAAGCTTTTACACCGTTTTCTAGAGTCACGATCTTTTCTTATTGTTATTTCATGTTGTAGAATTTGTTTCGTTCTACTAACGTCCAAGTATTGTAAGTCCACTTTTACTTAAACAAGATTATTAGATTTGGATTCGTTTCAATGTAGGACAAAAATTGGTCACGTTGTATTAAGTTTTCTCCATGTTTTTGGATCATCAAAGGAGATGAAAGGGGGTCACTGATCATAAAGAAATTTTAATTTTAGTGAGATTTTAATGGTAATTAAAATCGTCATCCTTATCTATATATCAAAAGGGATGTCGCTGGTGAGAATTAATCCATAAAGAAGATAACAAAGGTTCCATTAAATCGAATATAATAGGAGTAAATGATGGGTGAGGGGGTAACAAGAACGGACCTCTTAGGGTCCCTGTCTCCTCGGGTCACCCGACGGCAGATACCCCAGCGTGTCTCAGTCTGTGTTGACTTCGTTGAATCGTCGTCGTCGTCGTCGTAGGAGTAAATGACTCGAGGACTTCTTCTTCACAAAAATGGACTATGGTTTTTTCCACGACCGTTGAAGAAATTCAAATCTAATATATTGGACACAGATAGATTCGGTGGTACCTTTATCTGCAAAGGAGTGGTGTACGTTAATCGTAAATAAAGTTTAGTTGTCTTTGTACGACTCAAACAAAGTAGTTTTTAATGGAGGTACTTGATCTATTTAGTATATACTAAATCGTAACTGGTTTTCGTCCATCGAGTCTACTATTTCTTATACGAACGTTACGCCCTTTGGATCCAAGCTAGGGACCCAGTCCTTCTAGGGTCCTCTTCCCTTACCGTTGGGTAAGGTCATAAGAACGGACCTCTTAAGGTACCTATTTCCTCGGACCGCCCGATGCCAGGTACTCCGATGTTTCTCAGCCTGTACTGACTCGTTAATTGTGTATGTACATTTTTGAAGCATCATACTGTTTTGGGTCAAAGACTAGGGACGTGCAGTTTTATTCTTGATTGGCGTTTATCGTTGCAGTCGGTGACAAAACACACGATACGCACACAATTTTGTGTACATGACGAGTACTGTTGGGGACGTTATCGACGATAAGACTAGGGGTGAACAAATCTGCTCCTTTACCTCCGTCCGTTATTGATTCGACTTCAAGTGTCGGTCTTTACTTCGAGACTCCTCAGGAACTTCCAGTACGGGCATTGACGAAATGGTGTGACGGAGAGTCTTGTGATTGCTGCCGGTTCGTTTTACTACGCGTGTGTGCCTCGAATGACGCCGGTGAAGACTTTACGACTTCAGACCCTCGCTTACTCGGTTTATTTGAGGTATTTACACACCGGGAAAACATTTCGGTTTCCTTCCATGTTTAAATTTCTACGTTAACTAAACTGAGAAACTGTTAATGTACTACCTTCTACCATCTACAAAAAATTTTGAGCTAAAGAATCCCCGACAGCCTTAAGTTGGACCTAATAATCTAAAATCAAATATCCTTTCGTTCTCCGTGATTCTACGACTTGTAAGGATTTAGACCTAAAGCAGACTCCCTAACTCCTTACCCAGTCCCTCGAGATCTCACTGTGTTATTCGGATTACTTACAAGACTGATGAAGTTGTTGTGGAAATCGAGTTCATCCAATCTTGAGTCTTATTCGGGACCCTCTATCACCTTACGAACTTACAAGCTTCAGTCTGTATCTCGTCATCCCCTTAGTATCATGATCAGAGATATGAACACTATAAAAAGTCACTAAGGAAAAACCGACAGAGACAAAACACACACACAAGGGAACTGGCAATTCTAGTATATACATGCATAGTGATACTATGTCAGAAGTGGCCTTTAAATTCAAGTTTAAAGGAGACAAGGAAGACCATTGTGGTGGTTGTTATTTTCGCTGGGTTTTAAAAAGGGTCATCGAATAAATATAGTCTCCAATCCCCCGACTACAAAATGTCCACTTGTACCACTATTGTCTCCTGGAAGCCTCGTGTATTGTGGAACGAAAAGTCACAAGGTTTTTAGTACCAAAGATTGTTGAGGGTCTACAGTGACTGTCTCCATAAATA
The DNA here is from genome assembly GCA_006410555.1 of Capra ibex. Lineage (NCBI taxonomy): Eukaryota > Metazoa > Chordata > Mammalia > Artiodactyla > Bovidae > Capra > Capra ibex. The sequence continues at coordinate 51,101,354 of SJYO01048061.1, read as the reverse complement.
CCCAAATTTGTTTTATGACCTATAACGAACATGACCAATAGGATCTTAACCTCTAATAAGATTTATACATCGTTATAATCCACCGTAATTATTCGTCCTTGTCATCCCTTTCTTATTCTTTACTAGTTTCTTTTTATCCTAAAGTTTTATTTCCCTACTACATAAAAACTCCAAAAAAAAATTCACTCATTAAACACCAAAGAAAACTAAAGATAAGTATAAAGATAGTTGCTTGAAGATTTGGGGTCTCTCTCCAAACTGTAGTGTGAAATTAAACACATTTTGTTACAAAGAACATAAAGTACGGGAGACCTAGGAGAATAACGAGTGGAAATAAATAAATAAATAACCGTCCCGACCCACTTTCTCCTGGATCTTTTAAGTTATCTTGAAATTATCTTAAACCAAGTTAAGTATTCTGAAGTGGATGGTATCTATACAAACATTTTTTGGGGAATGTTCTTTCTTACGATATTTCTACATGGAGTGACAAACACTATCTACATAAGAGTTTTTATAGACACATTTATTTAGATATAATTGCAACCATCCCTTGACTGACACCTTTTTTTTTCTATTGCCACCACTTAATAAAACATTTTACTACTTAATAAAAAGTTTCACTATTAGGAGGGGTTTTACATTGACAAAGTATTGAACCTATAAACATATAGTTTTAAAGAATTTAATCTATAAAATAAATACCCGACCGTTAATTTTATGACGTTTTCGTATGAGTAAAAGAACGGAACTGGACCTGTCGTTGGGTTGTGTGAAGTTTGTTACTTTAAAGAACTAATTGACACCATCACGTTTCTTTTTAAACTACTTCTCAATTCCAACCATTTGTAGTATAATAAGACTTTCTTCGTCAGTTTAAAAGTCAATTACACAATTCCTTATATCTATTGGGTTTTATATCCATTGGATTTTTGCGTGAGAAGATGATAAGTTATTAGGAATTATTAACACATTTAATTAACTCACTAACACGTCAGAGTACTGATAACTTCTGGTCTGTAGTTCGTGACTTTATAATAGTAAGAGTCAATAAATACGTAACACAGACGTCGTCTTAGAAGATGTAAAATCTGTGGACGGTCAAAATTGTCAAATTCATTGTTGGGGTTTTGTTGGATCGTTTTTGATGGGTACATAGAAATATTTGTACAAGTTTTACTGAGTCTAAAAATTTTTCGGATTAAATGAACATATAAAGTGGTGAAACTTTCAATAAAAAAGTCAAATCGAAATAACACAAAAAAAGAATATTAGAGGTTTTAATTCTTGAAGATCATTGACGTCTTAAATCTTTAAATTATATCGACAGTCAAAGGAGTTTGACTTGAGGTTTTTTACAATAGGATTAATAAAATGTTATACAATTTTACATAAAACAAATATATCGAATATATCAAATTTTTTAACTTTTGGCACAATTTATTATAGAGTTATATATTGACCTCTTTGAGTCCTGTAAATACCGTTAAAAGGTTTAAATGGTTCAATGAGTCACCGATTCAACCTTGAAGTTCTTTTTTGGGACGTAGATCTGTAAGACTCTTCAGTATTTACATACTTACGTAGAAATAAAAACACCTTAAACCAAAAGAAACGGGAGAGGAAGTCATCCTTTATAAATATCAACAAGTTTAAAAGATACTGATTTTAAAACTCAATTATAGTATAATGTGAAAATAGGGATGTCTTAACATCAGTGTCTAAAAAAATTTTGTGACTAAAGAATGACAAAAAGTTTTTATGTGACAAGTCATGAAAGTAAAGTTGGACATCTAATACACTGTTAAGATATACGTGTGACCATTATAATTATTATTTCACATAGTTGATTATAATTGACTTTTTACTACCTCGACCCTTTGTACTTCCCCTTAGTTCTAGTTCTGGTACCCTGGTCCCGATCTGTACTGGTACTTGAGTGACTTGACTGTCTTGTCACTTCGAGAGTGTAGTTACGGTCATTTTAAGTGGTCGTCGTCTTGGTAATCAAAGGTAACCTCGATCGGACAGGTTATACCATCGCTGATCGGTGGATATCAATAATTCATGAACTTTACACCGATATCCACATTTTGTGTATGGTCTAAAGTTTCGGAATCATATTTTATTACGTTTTCTAATTATAAATATAACCAATGTACAACTTTATTATAAAACCTACGTAACTCAATTTTACATGATTACTTCAATCAAAAATAAAATGCAAAAATTACCTCGATGGTCTTCTAAATTTTTATGGACACACCGAGCGTAAACATTAAACGTGATGTCAAGAAAACCTGGCATCACGATAAACTAAGTGAGTCAAGTAAACAAACGGAGTAAACTTAAAGTACCCATTTCAAATACATAAGCTCATGAGTCTTTAAAACTATACCGACCTGATTTCAGACAGTACGGAAGAACTAAGGGTCTTAGGATTAACCTTAGTGACGACTAATGAAGAAGAAATATACAAAAGGGAACGACAACGTTTCTATAATTGTATGTTTATACATGTATAATACAAAAAATTGAAAAAGAGTTCTTACCCTAATATGATATGGATATCGAATACTGAAACAAAAAGTAGTTTGTCCCATAGTACCTACGGAAAAGATCTCAGTGAATTATATTGTCTCGATAAACTTAGGTAAGTTTCTTTCGGGGAGTCATCAACGAAATGGATGACTTTATGTAAGTATCCGATAAGATTTCCGAAAAATCTTCTCGATGAGTAACCCAGTTTACACTTTAAAACTCCTCATGAACTCTCTACTCCTGCTACGCAAAACTTTCCGTTTATACGAGTAAAGAGAGGAGACAAGTCAGAACGTCTCGACAGAGGGACCACAAATTCACGTCTAAGGTGTCGATCTGGAAGCATTTCACCGGGGTGAACCACCATGGTCGTAGTAAAGAGTCGTAGTAAGAAAGGATGAGGGATTTGAAGTAGGTAGGACCTGAAACAAAGTAAGAAATTCTGAATTATAAAGAGAAAGAGGTTGTAAAGGTTTATGACAAGAAGGTCCAAACCTATTATTAACCTGATAGTAAAAATACCAAAGGAAATCCAGATTAACAAAATAGTTTACAGAAAAAGGAATTTCTACTAGAAAAAGCACTCAGACGTCTATTACTAAGTCGAAGAGACGTGACTGAAGGAAAGTCCGGTAATTGATTAAATCTCTCCAAATTAAATGAGGATCCTTTATTGAGTGTCTCAACGAAGTGGTAAGTGTTATGTTTGACGGGACACCGGACCTTCTTCCGTTCTTTAACCATAAAAAAGTATCGGTGACACTTCACTGTTCAACATATAAAGTGAGTAAGTCTGAAGTAGACGACTATAAACTTCAAAGACCTACTTTTACAAGGATAGTTAGGGATTTTATAGTTTATAAAATTTATAAAATTTATAAAATTTAGGAGAACGATTTCAAGATTCATGGTTTATTTATCCCTTCACCTTTACACCTTTTTTTATTTCTGTGACATTTTACAAGTCACTTACCAATAAAGAAGTAATTTTTACCAATAAAAATTAATTCGAATTTTTATAAAATCTAGAAATAACTGAGTATACGTCAACATTCTTTATAATTATTATGTCTCTTTAAAGTACATGTTTAATAGGTAAAAGGAAAATTGTCTTTGAAGAAAGTTTAGACATCAGATTATGACGTATTATAACTGTATCTATATTAGGGGGTCAGAACGAGTCTAAAAACGTCAACATGAACACTTCCACCTGAACACACACGTGAATCAAAACATGTTAAAATAGAGTGCATATACAAAGACATCGGTGTCGGTATCAGTTCTAATTTTTGTAAAAGTACCGATGTTCCTATAGACCATAGTGGACACAAATTGGTGTAGGTGTAAGATTGAGGAGAGTTAAGGTTTAGGACTGTCAGATTGAACAATAGGTAAAAATATTAACACAGTAAAGTTCTACCAATATATACACCTTAGTATACTATACGTTGAAAACCCCTAATCACATAAAGTGAGTTGTATTAAGAAACTTCTAAGTAAGTTCAACAATGTGATAATCATTAAACGAGGAAAAAATAACGACTCAGAAGGAGGTACTACACCTACATGGTGTTAAACAAATCGTAAAATGGGTGACTTTCCGTAGACCCGACAAAGATCAAAAAAAGATAATGTTTATTTTTCAACGCTACTCGTAAGTACTTGCCTAAAACCACACTGGTCCTGACACTGACGACTCATCGTACCGTCAACGCACGAATTAGATATTCTTTGTCGGTTGGACATAGGAACAAACCGGTATGGCAAAAGGCATGAGTGGTCGTTACATCCTCACCCAGTCAAAGAGGTGTAAAAACGATCATAAACCACAAAAGTGGTAAAAAATAAGATACGTAAGACTATCAACACGATACTATAGAGTAACACCAAAATTAAACGTGAGGGGACTACTGGTTACACAACTTGTTGAAAGGAACACTAATAGACGGTACACATACAGTAGAATCATTTCGAAGATATACAAAAAAACATACAAAAGATTACTTTAATAAACACGAAAAAAAAAATCACGACTACAAAAAGTCTCAAGAAAAATATACGATCTACGGTAAGATAACTGTCTATACACAAAACGTTTATAAAAGAGGGTTAGACACTCAGTAGAAAATTGGGAGCATTATCCCCGAAAAACGTCTCGTTTTAAATTTTAAAAATAGTTCAAGTTGAAAAGTCGGAATACAAAATACCGTCAACATTCTTCGGAAACACGTCCGGATCTAGTACTTCTAGAAGAGGTCAAAAAAAAGGGGGTTTAGAAATATGACCATACAAAATTTAATACAAAGTATAAATTGTTTTGATAGAAAGAATTAAAAAAGGCTCATGAAATCGTATATAAGTCTAAATACCTTTTCTTTAGTAGAACTCCTTACGTTAGTGTATCTCTCCTTTACTTCTTTTCCTAACGTCTCCCATTTGGACGTCCACCATCACTTTAGCTCCACTGTTTTTCTTTCGAATCATTTAGTAAAAATACTGTATTGTTGACTGAATCAATGAGCCTTTGATATGTGTTAGAAAAGACTTCAAACTTTGTTGTTTTGAGTTTAATAAAGTCAAAGTAACGTACAGAAGGTTGAAGGACTTAGTCTACTTCTTCGTTATTCCTTACTCTTTTTGACGACACTACTTTAACTTTTGATCTTTGTACTTTTAAAAAGTTTACGTAAGTAAGTACTTTAGGTTGACAACAAACTTTTTCCGACCCCAAAGACTTTATAGTGGACTGGGAGATAAAAGACCTTTTGTTAGTGATTTAAACTTCGATCATACATACATGGTAATTTTAATGGCTAAAAAAAAATTACGAAGAAAACCCGAAATTATCTCGTGGTGGTGTTGTTTTTTCTTATAAACTAATATTTTTTCATTCCACTAAGTAATTACATTTAAATCCTTTTAAACTTAGTACTTTAATTTTCATGTACTCTTATATATCCTGGCTAATTTGTTCCGTTCACTCATGTGTGTTTTTTATTACTAAGTCACTAACTCACACCATACGTCAAGAGTACAATTAATTTCAGTAAAGAGTCTGAACGTAATCCTTCTTTTTAATGATTATTGATATTTTTATACCTGGTCTTAAAACCGATTTAGTGTTAAAAAGAAAGATTACGTTCGGACTCGTTTATACCCTGGGAGTCCACCGTGTCACCATTTCTTAAGTGAACGGTCAAGTCCTCCGCGACCTCAACGTCCAAGATAAGGACCCAGCTCTTCTAGGGGACCTCCTCCTTTACCGTTGAGTGATGTCCTAAGAACGGACTTTTTAAGGTACTTGTCTCTTCGGACCACCCGATGTCAGGTACCCTAGTGTTTCTCGACCTGTGTCGATTCACGCGTGCGTGTACGTGATGTCCTTTATGACGTTCATTGACTTAGTGTATTTGTCCCTTTGTTAACCTTAGGAGGTTATTTTAAGTATCAAAGACGAAATGTTTTCGTTTCAGTCTTTGACATTGAGTTAAGTATAACTCACTATAACTCACTATATAATTATCTAGAAATTAAAAAGAAAATGAAAAATAGTAAAGGATAGGGGGGAGGTGTGGTAATCTCTAAGTCGGGTCACCGTCTGTTGTCCCTATTTTCCTACTGCACGTGAAAGGTCTCCTCGAGTGTTTTAGTTCAGACCTTTTAGAGTGAATGCAAAATGTAACATTCTATAATCATTGAAATGACAAGAAGTATGTCGACCACCAATCGTCAGCCCCAAATATCTGACCTAAAGAATAAGTTGTAAGTCGTTCAGTACACTTTTCTGCAAAAACAATTTACTCCATACATAAAATCAAAAGAAACACCATCTTGACATTATTCTTTATGACTTCTCTGTGCCAAAAAATAGGATACGGATTTTTAATAAATTAACCACTATACGACTAGTTTATCGTAGAAGTATAACACCGGAAAACAGTGTTAATAAGGAAGTAAGTTTTTGTAACTAATTCGTGTGTAAAACACTGTCTGTAACGTTATGTGTGATTCTTATTTGACTATTTGGTTCTCAGTGACTTGATTTTTTTTTCAATTAGAAGACCTTTATTGTTAAGTCAGACTACTCGTACTGCCACAGAGACCTCTCGTAAATCCCTCTCGTAGTTCGGGTCATACCCATCTCCCCTGTTCCCAACAGATACAGTCAAGAGTCTCTACTCATTATTAATAAGTCTTCAACCAAAAATAAGACCCGTGTTGACTTTCAGTAAATTCTTAAAGGATATCCTAAACAATACTGTTTTAAGAGAACGACATCTCTACCTTTCTCTCCACTTTCAGTGGTCTAAAACGTGATGTTTTAATTTCCCTTCACTCAGGAAAGTTAAGACATTTTCCTAAAGAAAATCCTAAAGTGAACAAAATTTATCGGATTAGAGGATAGACATCCACTATTTACCCAGTAAAAAGAAGTTCAAAAGATTTTGGTTTGTTCAGTTACATTAAGATTAATCAAAATATAAAATAGAAAATTTTTCGACTTATACCAAACACAAGTTAATATTATTTAAACCTCCGGTAAGAATTAGTGATTGCTCATTAATAGAAAAAACTCTCAAAATAACTCTATATTTTCGTGTAAGGTATGTTAGTAAGTAAATTCCATATTTTAAGTTACCAAAAATCGTATAGGTGTCTTTACATGTTGACAACGGTGTCAGTTAAAATCTTTTAAAAGTAGTGAAGTTTTTCTTTGGCATAGAAAATCGATAGTGGTTGGACAGAAGGTTGGGGTGAGTAGAGGTCGGGATTCGTTTGGTGATTAAAGGAAAGACCAGGATATTTAAAGGATCAGACCTTTAAGTATACTTAAACTAGTACATCAACCACAAACCACTGACTGAAGAAAGTCGACCGTATTACAAAAGTTCCGAGTACTGTACATAGTCTTGAATAAAGAAACATGACGATTCATTGTAAGGTAACATATATATATGTAAACCAAAAATAAGTAAACAAACGACTACCTGTAACTAAACAAAGGTGGAAAATCGATAATAAGGGGACCTCTTCCTTTACCGTTAGGTGAGGTCATGAGAACGGACCTTTTAAGGTACCTGCCTCCTCGGACCATCCGATGTCAATCAAGTACCCCAGCATTTCTCAACCTGTGCTGATTCATTGAAGTGTAAGTCGATAATATTTATTACTACGATATTTGAAGTATAAATTCCAAACACACCTGTATACAAAAGTAAAAAAAGGGGGTTATCAATAGATCCTCACCTTAAGGATCCAGAATACCACTGACGTATATTAACTAACTCCTTGACGGTCTGACAAAAACTGTCATCGACGTGGTAAAATGTAGGGGTGGTTGTTACATACTCTTAAGAGTAAGAGACGAAGAAGCAGTTGTAAGAAAGAGAGGTCTAAAAATAAGATCGGTAGGATGACCCACGCTTCATCATAGAATACATCAAAACTGAACGTGACTATTGATTACCATAACTCTGAAAAAAAGTACACGAAGAAACGATAAACATATTGAAGGAACCTCTTTACAGTTAAGTCTAAGAAACGAGTAAGAATTGACCTAATAATAGAAAATAATAACTTAGAATTCCCAAAAATTAACACATATGTTAAACATGTATGTTTAGGGAATAGTATATATACTAAACGTTTATAAAAGTTGGAGAGATAACCAATATAAAAGTAAAATAACTACCATAGAATACTTTGTGTTTTAAAAATTAAAACTACTTCAGGTTAAATAGATAAAAAGAAAACGCCAAATACGAAAACCACAGTATAGATCCTTAGACCACTTGTACAGTACTTATAAATCGGTGTACTAAGGAGCGTTTTAAAAATATCAAAATCGAGAGTGTAAATCCAGTCACTAGGTAAACCTCAATTAAAAATTTATACGTTACTCTATTCCCAGGTTACAATAAGACCAACCATTCTCTGATTGGTCAATGGAGACGTACCAAACAACTTTACGAAAAGAAAGGAGTAGTTTTCCAGTACCATGGGAATAGTCTTTAGTCAACTGGTGTCTACATAAGTCAAGTCAAGTCAAGTCAACGAGTCAGTACAGGTTGAGAAACACTGGGGTACTTGACGTCATGCGGTCCGGAGGGACAGGTAGTGGTTGACGACCTCAAGTGAGGTTAGGTACAGGTAACTCAGTCACTACGGTAGGTTGGTAGGGTAGGAGACAGTAGGGGAAGAGGAGGACGAGAGTTAGAAAGGGTCGTAGTCCCCGAAAAGTTTACTCAGTCGAGAAGTGTAGTCCATCGGTTTCATGACCTCAAAGTCGAAGTTGTAGTCAGGAAGGTTACTTGTGGGTCCTGACTAGAGGAAATCCTACCCGACAAACCTAGAGGAACGTCAGGTTCCCTGAGAGTTCTCAAGAGGTTGTGGTATCAAGTTTTCGTAGTTAAGAAGTTGTAAGTCGAAAGAAATATCGAGTCGAGAGTATAGGTATGTACTGATGACCTTTTTGGTATCGAAACTGATCTATTTGTAAACAACTGTTTCATTACAGAGACGAAAAATTATACGACAGATCCAACCAGTATTGAAAGGAAGGTTCCTTATTCGCGGAAAATAAAAGTACCGACGTTAGTGGTAGACGTCACTAAAACCTCGGGGGGTTTTATTTCAGACTGTGACAAAGGGGTAGATAAAGGGTACTTCACTACCCTGGTCTACGGTACTAGAAGTAAAAGACCTATAACTCGAAATTCGGTTGAAAAAGTGAGAGGAGAAAGTGAAAGTAGTTCTCCGAGAAATCAAGGAGAAGTGAAAGACGGTATTCCCACCATAATAGACGTATAGACTCCAATAACTATAAAGGGGGTCGTTAGAACTAAGGTCGAACACGAAGAAGGTCAGGTCGCAAAGAGTACTACATGAGACGTATATTCAACTTATTTGTCCCACTGTTATATGTCGGAACTACATGAGGAAAAGGATAAACCTTGGTCAGACAACAAGGTACAGGTCAAGATGGACAACGAAGGACTAGACGCATGTCCGAAGTGTTCTCCGTCCAGTCCATCAGACCATAAGGGTATAGAAAATCTTCAAAGGTGTCAAATAACACTAGTTGTGTCAGTTTCCGAAACCGTACCAGTTATTTCGCCTTTATATACAAAAAGACCTTGAAAGAACGAAAAAACTACTAGGTCGTCTACAACCTTTAAACTTGAGACCAAGGAGACGGAAAAGATTTTGGTCGAACTTGTAGACCTTCAAGTACCAAGCGTATAACGACTTCGGACCGAACCTCTTAAAACTACATACGCACCTGAATAAAGAATTGAAAGTCGAGATAAAGTGACTCTATATACAAATAGGAATGTGACAATGGTGTGGTAAACTAATGACAATGGAATATCATTAAAACTTCAGAGAATGAACTAAGAAGAAAAAATCGTATGAAAACCGATAAAACCCAGGGAACTTTTAGGTATACTTAAAATCTTAGTTTAAAAGTTAAAGGTGATCCTTCGATCACTCTAAGACTATCCCTAAAATAACTAAGACACTCTATCAAATACCTAATAATGTTAAATTCCTTCCAATATAGTAGACTAGGTACTTGTCGCATACAAAAGAGTTAATAAATCTAATTTTTTTAAAAATAGTTGTTACAAAATATTAAAAGTCTCATCTTCAAAACATAAAGAAAAAGACTTAAATAAGGATTCATAAAATAAAAAATACTACGATAATATTTACTTTAATATTCATAGAAAATTCTAAGAGTTTTCAGTCTTTAATGACTATGTGTTTATGTATTTTCAAGTAGTTACAATATTTTATGATGTATTTCACTTTAAAGACAGGAGACAATCGAATCTTTGAAAAACGATTTATACTACGTTAGAGACTCTTAGGTTAGAGAAACTAATTATTTCGGTAAATTGACGAGTTTAACTAAGTTTCCACCGTATATATTTTCGGTTCTTATTTTATATAATGCATAAATTCGTGTCCTAAGAGACATGAATAAGTCTTTAGGAGGAGTACAGAGTAAAATTAGTGGAACACGTCATAGATGTATTGAAAACAGTGAAATTTAAAGTAACAGTAATGGACACAATTACTGTACAAACATGAATGTGGATTCGAATCGTACACTAGGTAGAGTGGTAAGGTATTTTATTTGTGTCTGAGGGGTAAAAAGTAAAAATCTTCCTTCAAAGTTTGACCATATATACATACGTGACCATACATACACATGTGACTTCAAACAACTACGATTAGATCTGATTCATTGGTGTATCCTCTACAGTAAATACCCATATATTAGTGTTAGAATGTCTGTTCTCTTTACTTCTCACCTTTTCATCTAATTTTCTGAAATGATAAAAATTATAAATATTAAAATAATATACGAATTATTACCCAAAAAAACAGATTATACCTTTCATATAGATATTTAAAATGGTCTCTAATACAAGTAGAATAATATATCTTGTTTTTCTTCTACATCGACGAACCTTCCTAAACACAGGTATAATGAAGGAATCTACTCCGGTATTGGTTTGATTCACCACTCAACTTTTTTTACTATACTTTTCTTTTTCTACTCACCGACGTAGTCTTTTGATCTAGGTTCTATAGACTTCTAATTTTAAAGTGACATCTACTTTTTTTTTGTACTCTTACCGCTGGTGTTGTTCGTTTTGAAGTGTAGGTGTTGAGACGAGGACTGTCGTGGAGTATGTGACCGGAAATAGAAGAGAAAGACAGAGATAGTTCCTGTTAATTCCTCCTTTTTCTGCACACACACACACACACACACACACACACACACACACACACATGTCTGTGCGTGATTTGACTCACCCTTAGACCAATATTAGTACAAATTGTTTAATTCTATCGATTTGGGTAGGAGGTCAGTTTATTCAACCGGTCTTAAGAGACGAGACCGATAATGTGAACTTTCGTTCAAGTTAAAGGGTGAAATAGGATTACAGAAATGACAGAGTAAACATTTTACTCTTTTATTGTTGAATAAGACTTGGTTCGAGTTCAATAGTAATACTAAATTTTTGGCCTTTTTCTTTACTTTTCGTAAAATAGTTCATATTCTTCGAGACACACGTACTAAAAGAAAAGTAATGTATTCCCATTGTGATTCCTTAGGGTTTCCTGACTCCTGATTCACCATACATTTAGAGAACAGTATACTGAACCTAGTTTCATTTTGATACATTGTGGGATTCCTTCTCGACGTCCGGTTCTTCTAAAGTAACATTGGAACAGATTAAATAATTGAACCGTTTTATTTCCTCACAAACGGCCTCACCCAGATTCCCCGAGATAGATCTCTTTACGGTATCTCTTCTCTTTCCTCACACAGTCTCGTCGGACAGACCGTAAAGGGTAGTGTATAGTGGGACCTTTTCTCTCTTAGTATCAGGTGACTGACTCTAGTAAGTCCAGGGTTCCTATTTCGACTAGATCAAACCTCTATGTACTTTCTTCAATACAAAGGATACGGAGACTATGGTTCGGGGTGTGAATAGAAAGGTTAGGATCACTACAGGAGAACACCGAAATTAGTACCTCGTTTACGTGATGGTTGTAACTTGGGACACAGGTCAAGTACACTGTCGATATTGGTGCGTTTATTCTTACCCGTGGAACTAACATCTTTCGTTTTTGAGGACTTGAACTCAGACACTCTCAACCCTGATGTCGATATCAACGTCTGTTTTAATCTAAAGTCTGTGACAGCTTTTTCTCGGTCTATGACTTAATACTGTTTAATTAATTTCACTGTCGTAGTGACTGAGTTACCTATACTCAAACTCTTTTTATGTCCTCTGTCACTTCCTGTCCGTTCGGACCACACGACGTCAGGTATCCTACCGTTTCCTAGTCTGCACTGAAGCTGACTTGTTGTCGTTGTCAATTTTCACTCCGGTCGAACTCTCTAGAGGACCACCTTCTGTGGGTCGAGCGGAAAAGGTCCACGTATAAAACAGACATAGTGGTCCGTGTAAATGATAAGATAATGGGTACCAATAATAATAATAACGGTTTAGAGTAAAATGTGTAATGTAACTTCTGGATTCAATGATTTGTTTCTTTCATTTTCCTAGTGTCTACAATAGGTGAACCCGAATCTGGTCTGAAATGACTTTATCTTGTTTTACATATACGTTTGTTTTGGATACAGCTGGGACAAAAACAAACAAACAACCAACCAAACCAAACCAAAAATTTCTGGTTGGGTTTGACCACTACTCTTTGTACTTTTTAAGTTCTTCGTACGAGTGTAGAGACCGGATCCGTCTACTTGGCAAGTTCCCTGCTTGTCTTATTTCTCTTTTGACTTGTTGGATTTCCAGTATCGGTCTTTCTGTCACATTTCGGTAACAGTTTAGAAGTTCCCCAGTTCATTGTATTTCTTGTCCCTACTTCTTATCTCTTGCACTTCGTTCAATTGTACTCAAAGTACCTCATCTCCTCTTTATGAGACTTTCCACGTAATTTTTAACTTTTGCTAAGTATGAGGGTCGAAGGACGAGAGTTCTCTGTACCTTACAAACTCATACTGAGTATGACGTGCTGTCCCGGTGTGTCCCTTCACCAAAGGAGCCCACTCTTGGTTCCTAAGTCCTCCACTTTTAATCACCTGTAATACAAATTTCATCACCCACTAATAAAATTTGAGTAAATAAGGGGTACTTTATTTACTTCTTTATAAACGAGGTCTTAAATTTTATCTTTTCGAACTCCCTCTTTAATGCCCTCTCTTTTCTACTGACCTTTTTTTTTGTATTTTCCTTCAATTGAGATATTGTTCCTAACTTTTTATCCCACCGAGGTCACACAACTTTAGAAAGGAATTTATTGTCTAAAAAGATTCAAGGACCACCTAAACCCTTCTTTCACCTCTGTAATGAGTTGAATGATATGGAGGACCCTTTTTAGTCTGAGGAGAAACTAATCAACACAAAGACTCTCTTTGACCCGAGTTCACTCGTCCGTACATTATCCAAAATAATTCTCAGATAGACATATTGACTTAGTGAAACGACAAGGGAACTTTGATCGTGTTGTAACATAATTGATTTAATTGATAACCTCTTCCTTTACCGTTGGGTAAGGTCATAAGAACGGACCTGTTAGAGTACCTGTCTCCTCGGACCACCCGATATCAGGTACCCCAACGTTTCTCAACCTGTGCTGACTCGTTGGAGTGAAAGTGAAAAGTGAAAGTACGCAACCTCTCCCTTTACCGTTGCGTGAGGTCACAAGAACGGACCTCCTAGGGTCCCTGCCCCCTCGGACCACCCGACGGCAGATACCCCAACGTGTCTCAGCCTGTGCTGACTGTGCTGAATCGTCGTCGTCGTTAAATTTTATAAAAAATTATTTTTTTTAAAATTCCTCAGATTGGTCCTCAGGATTTATCATCACGCACGAGTCAGTGAAATCAGTACAGGTTGAGAGACGTTGGGTACCTGGTACCGGGCGGTCCGAGGAGACAGGTACCCTAAGAGGTCCGTTCTTATGACCTCACCCCACGGTAAAGGAAGAGGTCACTATTTCACACTTCACTCACTTCACTCACTTCACTTCAGTGAGTCAGCACAAGCTGAGAAACGCTGGGGTACCTGACTTCAGGTGGTTCGAGGGGACAGGTACCCTAAAAGGTCCGTTCTCATGATCTAAATAAGTAAACAACTCACTTTTGTAATTGACTTTAGTAGTAAACATCACGGAATTTTTAATAACGATTTTTGATCCTTTCTTTTTTTCTAAGCAATTCTGTCACTGTATTCTAATAAGTTTTCCATAATTACCTAGGTCACGTTAAAAATATTCTACGATAAAAGGTCGAGAGTTAAAAATATTATGAAATTTTATTAGTGATCTGATAGATTTGAAAAAGGATCGGTAATTAAATACACAACGAAGAGACACACAAAAGACGGAGTAACAGAGATTTTAAGGTGAGATATTCCGTCCTCTAAATAGGTAGACCAAGTGAGATAAAGACCACGGATCTTATCACAAATCCTATAAACTTATATGGATTATTTATACCATATTATTTCAAACTTTATAAGGAAGTATGACGGATCAAATGGTTGGTGGGGTTAAAAGAGATAGTTATTCAGTTTCTTAATCTTTACCAGTTTTCGTATTCGTGAGTTACCAAAAGATTTTAGTGGTAAAAATGTTAGTCAAGTCAAGTCAAGTCAACGAGTCATCACAGGTTGACAAACACTGGGGCACCTGACGTCGTACGGTTCGGAGGGTCAGGTAGTAGTTGAGGGTCTCAAATGAGTTTAAGTAGAGGTGACTCAGCCACTACGGGTAGGTTGGTAAAGTAGGAGACAGCATGTGAAGAGGAGGACGGAAGTTAGAAAGGTACTAGTCCCAGAAAAGTTTACTCAGTCAAGAAACGTAGTCCCTCGGGTTCATAACGTCTAAGTGGAAGTCGTAGTCAGGAACAATACTTATAAGTCCTGACTCTAAAGGAAATCCTACCTGACCAACCTAGAGGAACATCAGGTTCCCTGAGAGTTCTCAGAAGAGGTTATGGTGTCAAGTTTTCGTAGTTAAGAAGTCGTGAGTCGAAAGAAATATCGGGTTGAGAGTGTTTGTATGTGCTGATGACCTTTTTGGTATCGAAACTGATCTGCGTGTAAACAACCGTTTCATTACAGAGATCAAAAATTATACAACAGATCCAACCAGTATTGAAAAGAAGGTTCCTCGTTCCCATAAAATGAAAGTACCGACGTTAGTGGTAGACGTCACTAAAACCTCGGGGGTTTTAACTTCAGACAGTGACAAAGGGGTAAATAAAGGGTACTTCACTACCCTGACCTACGGTACTAGAATCAAAAGACTTGTAAATCAAAATTCGGTTGAGAAGAGTGAGAGGAGATAGTGTAACTTCTCCGAAAGATCAAGGAGAAACGAAAGACGGTATTCCCACAACAGTAGACGTATAGACTCCAATAACTATTAAGACCGTTAGAACTAAGGTCGAACACGAAGAAGATCGGGTCGCAAAGAATACTACATGAGACGTATATTCAATTTATTCGTCCACTGTTATATGTCAGAACTACATGAGGAAAAGGATAAACCTTGGTCAGACAACAAGGTACAGGTCAAGATTGACAACGAAAGACTGGACGTATACTAAAGAGTTCTCCGTCCAGTCCACCAGACCATAAGGGTAGAGAAAGTCTTAAAAGGTGTCAAACAACACTAGGTGTGTCAGCTTCCGAAATCGAATCAGTTATTTCGTCTTCATCTGCAAAAAGACCTTGTGAGAACGAAAAAGCTACTAGGTTACGTACAACCGTTAAACTGGAGACCAAGGAGACGGAAAAGATTTTGGTCGAACTTGTAGACCTTCAAATTCCAAGTGTATGACAACTTCGGACTGAACCTCCTAAAACTCGTATGAAGTGGTCGCACACTCTACTGAGGTTAACACGCCATCAAACTCGTAAGAAACCGTAACGGAAAGAAACCCTAACCTTACTTTTGACTGGAAAAGGTCAGGACACCGGTGACGACTTAAAAGGTTTAAACGACCGTACAACTCACGTTGTGAAAGTGTCGTAGTAGAAAATCTTAAACTTTATCAAGTTGACCTTAAGGTAGTGGAGATGATCTAAATAAGTATCACTACGAAGACTTCGGGGGAACTGAAGTGTAAGGTCCTACAGAGTGAGATCCGACCACTAGTATGGTAGTACTAATAGACCCAACACTTCTAGACAAAACATATCAAAAAGACACATAGGAACGGTGGAGAAGAATTATAGAAGACGAAGACACTCCAGGTATGGTAAAGACGGGAAATAACACGAGTAGAAACGTACTTTACAAGGGAACCATAGAGATTAAAAGAACTTTTCTAGAGATCTGAAAGGGTAAGATAACAAAAAGGAGATAAAGAAACGTAACTAGACACTCCTTCCGAAAGAACAGAGAGAAACAATAAGAAACCTTGAGACGTAAGTTTACCCATATAGAAAGGGAAAGAGGAAACGGAAAACGAAGAGAAGATAAGTGTCGATAAACATTCCGGAGGTGTCTGTTGGTAAAACGGAAAAACGTAAAAAAAAGGGAACCCCTAACACAACTAGGGACGGAGAACATGTTACAGGTGTTTGGAGGTAGGTATCAAGTAGTCCATGAGATAGTCTAGATTAGGGAACTTAGATAAAGAGTAAAGGTGACATATTAGTATTCCCTCAACTGGAAGTATGGACTTACCACATCACCAAAAGGGACGAAAGAAGTTAAATTCAGAATTAAACAGTTATTCCTCAAGTACCAGACACGGTGTCAGTCCAGGACCAGAACAAAACGACTGACATATCTTGAAGATGTAGAAACCGACGTTTCTTATATTAGTTAGACTAAAACCATAGCTGGTAGACACTTACAGGTACACATCTCAGAAGAGAAGACAACAACCTTCTGTCACAAACGATACTGTTCACACAAGAGAACCGTTTTGAGATAATCGGAAACGGGACGAAGTAAGACATGAGGTTCCGGTTTAAACGGACAATGAGGTCCACAAAGAACTGAAGGATGAAAACGTAAGGTCAGGGGATATTACTTTTCTTGTAGAAAAACCCCACAATCAAGATCTTCCAGAACATCCAGAAATACCATGGTAAGTTGAAGTCGAAGAAATCGTAATGACCACCCTGTATCTGAACCTAATGACACTATAATTTACCAAACGAAACCTTTACTTGTTTCTAGTCACAGTAAAAACTCGGACGTAGGTTCGTGACGTAAAACCAGAGAAAACAACTGATACTACCGATGAGGTAAAGAAGATTCCCTAAGAATGGGTGTCATCATCTATATTACCAGTAGACTCAATTTAAGTGGGTAAGGTCAGGTAAAATCAAACGACTAAGGATTTTACAACTACGAATGAGAACGGTAGAGGACAACCGGGTGAAGGTTAAACGGAACTAAGTACCTGGATTAAAAGGTCCAAGGATACGTTATAACGAGAAATGTCGTAGCCTGAAATGAAGGTAGTGGTCAGTGTAGGTGTTGACCCACAATAAAAACGAAACCGAGGTAGGGAAGTAAGAAAGACCTCAATAAAGAGGTGACGAGAGGTTATCGTATAGCCCGTGGTTGGTTGGACCCTTCAAGTAGAAAGTCACAGAATAGAAAAACGGAAAAGTATGACAAGTACCCCAAGAGTTCCGTTTCTATGACCTCACCAAACGGTAAGGGAAGAGATCACCTGGTGCAAAACAGTCTCGAGAGATGGTACTGGGCAGGTAGAACTCACAGGGATATGCCGTACCGAGTATCAAAAGTAACTCAATCTGTGACACCAGATACACTAGTCCAACCAATCAAAGGACACTAACATCCAAAGTCAGACGGATGGAAGAGTACCTTCGAATACCTGCGAAGGACTACCCTCTCTGACTGACCGCCCTTTGACCCAGAACAAGACTACCCGTCCCGGTACAACCCATTTAGAAATTAGGTTAAAAGACAGCTACCTACCCCGACACAAGGGAGGGATAATAAAATGACCCTGGTTTGATACCACCGAGTCTCCAATTTCGTAGACGGAGGTTGCGCCCTCTGGGTCCAAACTAGGGACCCAACCCTTCTAGGGGACCTCTTCCTTTACCGTTGGGTGAGGTCATAAGAACGGACCTCTTAGGGTACCTGCCTCCTCGGACCGCCCGATGTCAGGTACCCCAGCGTCTCAGCCTGTACTGACTCGCTGAAGTGAGTGAGTGAGTTCGTTTGATACCACCTCCATTACTTCTATTGCCACTGGAGGAAGTTTTTCAGGATACGTGTGTGACGATGTGAGTCACGGGGGTCGGGATGTCGTCCGGTGGTGGTTGAGTCGGAGGTAACCTCTGAGGACCTGTGAGTGCCCGTTCAGACCCAGTCAGAGAACACCCCAGTAACGAGGAAAGAGGACCAGGACCACGTGTGTTCCCAGAGAAACACGAGTCGTTCAAACAAAAGGGTCAGACACATTCAAGACCACCGAGATGCCACCCTAATTACCACTTGAGGAGGTTCTCCTGAATACGGTATAGGTCCAGACGACGTGGGTTTCGGGGACAGGGACACCGTCAGGTGACGACTGGACATGGAGGAGTCCTCTGTGAGTTTGTGTCAAGACAGAGTCAGCGACACCCGGAGACCCAGGACCACGTGTATTCCAAACAAACTCGGGAGACTCGTAGAGACCGCCCATACCCAGAACTAAGATTTGTGCTAAAACGGGGAGGATGGTAGAAGACCTCGAAGATGAAACAAGAACCTGCATCCCATAGAGAAGTGTCAGTGAGGGCGTGGTGTGTCTGCGACAAGGGTACGACACGTTAAATTGTTTCTTTATTTTCATTCTTTCCTTTAGATAAAACCCTGTGATGAATATGGTTCTGTAAAAGTGTGGATAAAGGAAATTACATTGAGTATTTCCAACAATTACTTATTCAAAACGTCCTTCTTCTCTAACTCTTTCAAATCGTGAAACGCAGTTTACGTATAAACCCCTTATAAGATTGTATACGTGGAGTAAAGTTTCTCTTTCTCCTCCTTCTCCTCCGTCGTTTCCTTCCCCTCCTTCTCCTTCTCTTTCATCTTCTCTTTAGTTATAAAGTACCCTATTTGTGAAGTAGAATAGTAACAGTGTTATTGATCTACACTATTTGAGGCAAGGGTATTGTAATGAGTTTTTAACTACTAGTGTCTCAAAAATACTAGAAAGGTACACTAAGTATTGATTTTCCATCACCTCAACTCTAAACTTGAGTCAATAAACATTTGGGTTTCGGTTACGAGAAGACTAAGATAGTGATAAAAACTGTCATTTTTCTTTCCGTCTAAAACCTTTTGACATAAACCCGACTAAGAATGTCAGTACCATTTACTCCCTCTTCCACAAGGAAGAATAAATGTTCAGAGGTACGAAGACAATCGACCTCAATGCAACAAACGTAAATATACAATTGTAATATGATTTTTATTTCAATACTCCTTTAATACTAATCATTCGATAATAGGGTATGTGTATACTAGTGGTAGTACCATTAACAAAGGAGAGTGTAACCTATTGGACAGTGTCTTAGTGATATCTTTGTGTTTCTTCTTCTTTCTAAAAAAAAGGAAACGAAAGACGGAGGTGTCTTACATCTGAACGTCTAAGTGGTGTACTCAGATCTCTTTACGAGGGTCTTTATTCGGGGTCTTCACTAAATACGTTATTTTTTTACCTCCCACCACACCGTAATTCATGTGAAAAGTTATTTCTACGTATTCCTACTGACGCAAAAGGTAATTATTACGCGTCCCTAAAAATTGTTCGATACGGATGGGATTGAAAAGTATAAACAAGAAAAAAGAACTCGAGGGTACAATAGAGTACCTAAGTACAGTGGTGATTGTTATTATTGACATCTGAGACTATTTCTAAAGTCAGTTGACTAATAACACATTCACTACTTATATTATCGTCGTCTACTTTTCAGTTGTCAATGTCTTCCGTTTTAGTCGAGACACATGTTTTTTTATTTTCTCTCTGTGTCACGGAGTGTGTTTCAGTCCCTCTCAGATAACAGTATTGTACTACAGAATGTTTCCCAATAACATTTGTAAACTAAACTCTCGTTTCAATTCTTTACGACGAAAACAAACGTAAAAACTTCACGACATAAAAATTCTAAAGACAGTACTTTAAAAACTGTGTGTCGGAAATGGACTTAGATTTTATGTCACTGACAACATAAGCACGGTATGGGAGACGTCCTTCTAAAGTCGATAACTTCTCTTGACCAACAACCGACCAACCTTCTCTTGTTTATCTCCGTGTCTACGGGAAACAAATACGGAGAGACGAGAGTGGGTCGTAGGAGAATGGATGAGTCGGACGATCAAGAGCCCTATGTACTACCGGAAAGAGTATATTCTTCCGAGATAACTGACCTGAGTTCATCTCTTTATTACCGTTAGCAGTGTTCAAGATTGAGAAGATTGTGTCCAATAATGTTATCTTTAGACAAATAAAGGTTGGAGAGTGAGGGACAGTTCTTCGTCCCCGTAGAGACTCCCTTAAAAATGTCTTCTCTGTATTATACAACACAGATCCAGGATTTGCAAAACGAAGACTCCCTAACCGTCCCTCCCCCCCTGACACTTGAGGTCAGTGTTTCTCTCACCAGGTTCCTACTGAAGTTTGACTATGACTGGAACCTTGTACATAAACTCACACTCAAACATGTGACTATACACGTACAGACACTGTGTCCGTCCCTCATGGGTGTCGGACCGAGGGTCGAGTCCCCTCTACTAGTCTCCATTAAGAAGGGTTACCCCTTTACAAACCGTTACCGATGTTTGAGCATTCAAGTCACGTCGTCAGAAAATTTCTCAAAATTTCTCTCCCTCTCACACCCTACTAAACCCTCTTACCGTAACTTTGTACATATGACAGTATATTATTGTTTAGCGGTCAGATACAAACTATGTCCTATGTCCTACGAACCCCGACCACGTGCTCCTACTAGGTCTCTCTACTATACCCCACCCTCCACCCTCCCCCCAAGTCCTAACCCTTGAGCACATGTGGGCACCGACTAAGTACAGTTACATACCGTTTTGGTTATGTCATAACATTTCGTTTTATTTCATTTTTATTTTTAAAAAATTTATTTTTTTCTCAAAAGGTAAGAGAAACAAGTAGTCATAGTACTTTAAGGGACATACGTTTATCATTATGATTTATATTGTTTTCGTTGTTTTACACTAAGTCTGAGACGTCTAGAAAGTTTTTACGAGTGTAGTTTATATGGGTCCCTTAAGGGACCACCAGGTCACCGATTCTTAGGTGGAAGGTTACGTCCCTTGCATCCAAGTTAGGGACCAACTCCTCGATTCTAGGGTACTTAACGTTTCACTTATTCGGGCACGGGATGTTGATGGGTCGGTCGCACACCGTCACTTTCTAGGACGTACGGGGTTGACTCTAGGTCACGTCGGTTTATTTATTTATTTGTTCATATTTATTGACGTAGGTTTATTATGTGAATCTATACATTTCCACTACTTTGACTCCCCATTTTCCAATTTGTCAACGGTCACAGTGTCTGGACCATCTTAAGTATTGACGAGCTACAATATCTTCTCGTAGTGGGTAAGAGATGAGTATTTTTGTTTACGAATCGGTACGAAGAAAATGTAGGATGGACGAAACTCGAAGAGTAGGGACGAGAGAAAACAGGTACCATCGACTACCCTTGGGTCTCGAATTTACACTCCAACGACGACCACTTTCCTTAGAGTCTGAGCATACTTCTTCGTCTACTGTGATGCAGTGGAGGTCGAAGGTACTTCTACAACTGTAAATATTTTTAAGTAACAGTTTTTGTATTTCTTCGTAGTGTGAAGACTGAACATGGTTGTACATCCTTCTATGTTTAATAACAAACCTTAAGGGATAAGTCTCCTTATACATTCTCAACCATAGAGTGGATTCAATTGTTACATAATCGACCTCTTAAAGGTTCAACCTCCCTTTGAAAGTTTAGGAGAGGTCGTGAGATTAAAATTGCCTCCAAAACACTTCACTTTAATATAAGTGTTCCAATGTGTCGTTCAATCTCTACCTTTGTTGAGACCTTACGTTCAAAGGTCAAAGGATTCGGTCGTAGAATTCAGGGTAGATGTACTGGTCGGAACTTCTTAATATACTTGTCTTGGATTATGAATAACGTACAATATAAAATCTTGAACGACATATACTCTGGACTAACCCCAACGAGTCTTGGACTCCACTGTAACATCAACCGATTCTCGAGTGTCGAGATTAAAATTTTAGTGGGAATCTAGTATAGTACATACTAACCGTACTGTAAATGTAGTTCAGTTTAAGTCTTTCAAATTCTTACTTAAGTATAAGACGGGTCCTCCACGATCACCATTTCTTAGGTGGACGGTTACGTCCTCTACGTTCTCTGTGCCCAAACTAGAGATTCAGTTTTGCCTTTACTTCCTTTACTAGGGATTCAGGGACCTCTTCCTTTACCGTTGGACGAAGTCATAAGAACGGACCTTTTAGGTACCTGTCTTCTCGGACCACCCGATGTCGAAACGTTTCCCAACTTGTACTGACTCGTGGTCGTGGTTGGTTGGTTGTCGGTTATTGAGTAGTATAAAGTAGAGAAACATCTTAAACAAGACCCACAATGATTTGTGGTCCCTAGATCACTTTTCAAATAGTGTTGGACCCCGGGTGATTAGTGTTAAACCAACCATCACCAAATAAGACCGAGTAGATTTTATCACACGTTTCAGTCTTCTGAACTTGATAGTGAAGTTTGAGGTAGTAAATTCAGAATAAGATTGAATGTAAGTGGTTCTCGATCAACGGAATCGTTATTTCATCTCAATTAGTATCTTGAACTGAATGTCTGAATGGTCGTAGTTCACTCCATTTCACGAACTTTCAAGAAACTTAACGTCTTTACTATTTACTCGTATCGGACCACCTAGAACGGACTTGAGTTGAATGTCTACGGGGTCTCCGTTCTTTCTCCAACTTTCTACTGTTTTAGAGAGAGAGAGAGAGAGAGAGAGAGAGAGAAAGAGAGTGTGTATGTGTGACTATCTAGGAACCCCTTGTTTTGTACAAATAAAAGTCGACTCCCAAACCCCTGTCTCACCATCGGATCCTGTAATATTTATCTCACATCCCCGAAGGGACCGTCGAGTCGCCATTTCTTAGACGGACAGTTACGTCCTCTGTACCCAAGCCGGGACTAAACCCTTCTAGGGTGCACGGTACCTAGTCGATTCGGGTGCACGGTGTTGATGACTCGGACACGAGGCGCTGTCACAGAGCACGACATCTAGCGTTGTCGAGCTTCGTGGTGTCGATCGCTCCTCGGGTCCGTCGTCACTTCGGGGTCGTGTCGGCTCTTATTTGCTTGTCTTTAATAAAAATACTTTTTTCTAACCGACTTCTTATCTGAAGATCTATAACAGTGGTTCCCTTGCCCATAGACACTGTAGGATGTTCTAACTTACAATGTACAGACAGCCCTCATTGTTCGATTTAGACGTGTCTCGATGTACCCAACTAAAATTTTGTACAATAACTCACTTTCTATGTGTAGACATCCTTTAGACTTGTGTGTTTTAAGAACTAACGAAATGTTAAACATTCTTGGTAGAAGAGGGGAAAAAGTGTGAAAAAGGACCGCTTTTTAATTTTGAAGGTGGGAGAGTCTGTACAAAACTTCTTCGGAAAACGGGAACCCGAAGGGACCACCGAGTCTACCATTTCGTAGACGGACGTTACGCCCTCTGAGCCCAAGTGAGGGACCCAGCCCTTCTAAGGGACCTCTTCCTTTACCGTTGGGTGAGGTCATGAGAACGGACCTTTTAGGGTACCTGCCTCCTCGGACCATCCGATGTCGGGTACCCCAGCGTTTCTCAGCTTGTGCTGACTCGCCGAAGTGAAAGTGAGAGACATCCTTTCATGATAAACACATGTAAACATTACACGTGTATGTATTTTGTCTTGTTTTGTGATGTAAAAAGGACGGTGTGTGTATATAATCGTTACTTAACTCAAAGATATTATCTCCTTGTGATACACCCTACCCAAAAAAATTTTTTTTCTTTTATTATTTTGTCTTGTACCCTCCTTGAAATCGTCTTTGATTGTGTTGTAACATTACGTTAGTATAAGGTTATTATTTTAAAAAATTTAATTTTTTAAAGTTCCACCTTTTTAAACTTTATATATTAATATTACTGAAAGACCAAAATTTTTTTATCATCAGAGGGAAAGGATGAGAGTTTAGTGAAAACTTGGAAAACCCCTCGGTCGGGATGAAAGGTCTCTTTCGGAAGAATGCATTCATTATTTACAGAAATATAGGAGAACACGTACACACCTTAGTAGTCAGAACTTGAGATCTGGTTTACACTCATCACCTTAACTAGGACGACGATGAGTCCTTCGGTGTTTAATTTTTCCTTCTGTTTTCTGTGTGCCCATGATTGAAGGCAAGAAGACTAGGAAAATTACTACTACGACCAGGTTCCTCGGTTGTACACCATTTTCTTTTAACGGTCTTTCTCGATACGTAACTAATAAAAATGGGAAAATTGACTTTAATGGTAATTCCGACTTCCGATTTCTCTTTATAAAAATATTAAAAATAGAGATAAAGTAAAACTTATTTTATTTTTATCGTGAATTCGTTTTATTCAGAAAATATTCGGTGTCCCTTATATAAAGATACCATTGTACTAGGGGTTGTCTTTATCGCTGTCTCTAGAACTGTGTGAGAGTCCTAAGTAAAAGAGAACTATACTATGTCACCGTATATCTATTCAGGACGTTTCTGAAATTTGTCTTAAGAATTCGATGCTACCTTCCGTTGACAGTATTACTCCAATATATTTCGCAATGGGAGTTTCAGTAACACGGTTTGTTAGTCTTCAAGGAAAAACCTGACACGTAAAGTGTACAACCTTTCCCTATGTTTCGTATCGACGAAAAAGTCCCGCGTAGTCGTCTTATCATTAGGACAGTCCATGTGGAATGAAAAGTCAATAAGAGTTGATAAATACAGAGGACCGTCGGTTTTCGGTTTGGCACATAGGTGTTTATTTATAGAACCTAGAAAAATCTGTTTTATGATTTTTCCTAAGAAATTTTAAGTTGAATGTAAATAACTGTTCGTTTATACAGTTAATAACATGTTAAAGGCTACGTAATGACTTGTCATAAAGATACACATATAACACCAACAACAAGTCTGCGATTCAACACAGTCGGAGAAACGTTGTGGTACCTGATTCGGATAGTCTTAGGAGACAGGTACCCCTGAAGGGTCCGTTCTTATGACCTTTCACAATCAGCGAATCAGCACAGACTGACACTGAGGCACCGAGGACACAGGTACCCTAAAGGGTCCGTTCTTATGACCTCAGTCAACGGAAAAGGAAGAGGTCCCCTAGAAGGGCTGAGTCTCTAGCTTGGGTGCAGAGGACGTAACTGTCCCTCTAAGAAATGGTGACTCGGTGGTCCCTTCGGGAGAATTTACACATATTTGTATATAAAAAAAGAAGAAGAAAAATTACACCTGTGAAACGTAAAACTTTTGCACAGTCAACTCGTAGAGTGACAATAGTACGGTCCTAGTATGTTGGGATTATCACTTGAATTTGTAGATCATGAAACAGAAAACACGCAAACTGGACATGAAAGAGGAGGTATGGACCCGAGAAGGACATACAGGGGACTCAACTAATAGACTCATCCGACTCATCCACGAAGATACAAAAAAAGAGGGGGGTCTTCACAGAATAAGGAGACTGAGATTTAGGAGGAGTGGACGACATGTTATATTTTTAGTATGGTTATGTGTGTTAGGGTGAAGTTTGTTTTTATTGAGACCCGTAAAAGTAACTATAAAAACAACGATGTCGTTTTATCAAGGAACTCGAGTTAGTGGCACGGATAGTTCCGACTCTTTATTTTTACCAGAGAATGATAGAACCACCGAGTCTGCCATTTCGCAGACGGGTGGTACGCCCTCTGGACCCAAGTTGGGGACCCATCCCTTCTAGGGGACCTCTTCCTTTACCGTTGGGTGAGGTCGTGAGAACGGACCTTTTAGGGTACCCGTCTCCTCGGACTATCCGATGTCAGATACCCCAGCGTTTCTCAGCCTGTACTGACTTGCTGAAGATAAGTTAAGTTAAGTTGACAGAGAACTTCCAGAGTGATCTGTATTTTTGTCTTAACCGTAAAAACTCATAATAAGTGAAGGTAGTTGGAACTTTTCCGTGTCTTAAATGAAATAAACCTGTAAATGAAATTTTGAGAGAGAATGAAATTTTTATTGAGGACTTTGTAGAGACTCCCCCCTTTCCTGTCTATAATAATCGACTAATCAGTCGATTCCTGTGACTCCGTGTTTCTACGATTCGTTAAAAGGTTACTAGAGTAACGACTTCTGCTCTATTGTTTCCCAAGGTGGGACCGGTAGACTGAGGGTTCATCGTCGGAGAAATTTCTTATATATGTCGTCACAGAGAGAGAAACAGAGTAGAAATTCGAAAATTAAAGAAATGAGACAGAAAAATGAAAGTAATTATAAATTTAGAAAATTTAAAATTGTCATTACATATTCAAAGGTACTTTCTTCTTTCTAGGTTACGTTTTCGATACCTTTCCTTATTTTCTGCTTTTTATTCGTTAGAAATGATTCCCCAGTTGTACCACGGTCAGTATTCAAAGAAATGTCAAAAGGAATTAAAAAGAATGGTTCTAGACTTTAGTCGTCTTTATTTGAGTAAAAATGGAAATCTTCTACTAGCTAGTTTCAAAATGGGGACAAGGAGTCTCGACATAGAATTGCTACTTAAACAATTTTTTTTTTTTTTTTTCTGAAAGTATATGTATTTCAAAGTCCGACATAGTCTGTCACCTACTGAAATCGTCCTACTTCTTAAACCTTCTCTTCCTTTCTCACAGAGACGAGTAGAGACTCTTGTATAGGTCGTTCTTAAAAGGATGAGTCGGAAAGTCTAAGAGAAGAGACGGAATTTAAACTATCAAACCTAGTGAAGGTCAGGTAACAGTTTGGGGTCTGTACTAGGTAGAGTGGAAGGGGGTAAAATTGGCACACACACCACTATATTGTAATAGACTTAGTTTACGTTAGGATTTTTAGTAGATTAACGAAATAAAACTTGAGTAGATTTTTTTATAACTCAAGATTTATAAAGTAGAGAAGTTCACTAAACATATACGATTCAATTAATCTTCGACTTTCATAAAGAAACTAATTGAAATTTCCTTGTTGTTGTTTTAGGTTGATCATGTGAAACACAGTCTTGTAGACTTGGTCACCGACGGTTAGGACCGACAAATAATAATAAAGAACCCTTTCATAAATAAGTAAATAAATAAAAGATCCCACCACCAGACCGATAGACGTGAAAATTTTTCGAGAAGTCCAGTAAGATTGCATGTCAATCCCAGTTGTTCGTAATTAGATCTGTAAAGTATATTGTCATGAAATCTCGGGTTCAATCGACCCCTTACCAGTGTTATAAAAAAGGAATATATTAATATTTTGGGAGTGTAAAAATTTCCCAGTCACTTATATATCAATTCGATTTTCAGTCAAAAATCCTGAAATCAATAATATCGGTTTTATAAAAGTAGACGATGGAGGACCTAAACAATAAAACAGTTATTTTAGAGTTTCCTTAATCAGTTCCGACTTGTTTGAGACTTCCTTTAAATAGAGGAAATGTCAACGTTTTTCACCAACGTTGGTGATCCCCAGTCCGTCAATTTAGACATTATACTATGTGTTTGTGATTTCAATGGGTCAAATCTTAAGGTATGGGACTAAAGTTTTTATGAAAGATTTAAAAGAAGGTAGTAATTTTGAGTGCAGGAAAGTTTTCAAGTTTCGGTAAAGGAAGGACCCACCTATCCGCAAAATGTGCGATAAATCAGGTTCGAAGTTTTAAGATTTCTCTTGACATTAGGTCCTCTTACCTTTCAATTTCGTACTAGCCGTACTACTAAAAGTTTTTTATTTTATCCTTTATTTCGATAATCCATATATCAAGAAGGTGTATGTACTAGACTAAAGTGGTGACAAATCTCCTGAGACATCCGTAAAGATCCAGATGGTCTTCAGGGTCCCGGATTACGATAAGAGGGTAACGGTGTTCATAAAAATAGGAGAACAGTAACTCCCCACAACAGATACTCGGGAGAAGACTGTAAACCTGACTGAACACTGTAAAAGTCAGTAATAATGACACTGACTTGTAGCACACACGAGTCTCAGTCGAGTAATTTTTTGTACGTACAATCAACCTAGTACGTCGATAGTACATGTTTCGGATTGATGAGACTCCGGTGGTGTTTGACCTCTCCGGTACCCCTTTACGAGGTCGACTGTCACGGTCGACTCGAGTCGGAAGGTCGGGTAGAACGGTTACACGAACCGGAGGTTCACTTCTGTGGTAGAACCGTTATCTCGGAGGAAGTCATGTTCCATAAAGCCCACCGTCGACCGTCGGTGACTGGTCGGTAAGACCGGAGGGGTCGACTTCGACGGCTGTCGTGTCGTCCTACCTAGAAGTGACACGTGACACTCTTAAGGGTCTGGGTCTCTTTAGGTGACGATAAGGGCGGATACCCCAGCGTGTTTCAGCCTGTGCTGACTTCGCTGAATCGTCGTCGTTCGAGTCTTACCACACAATCCGTCTCGATCTATTGACCTTGAGGGTCTCTTTAATTGACTCGAGGGAGGGAAGTTGACCCCAAAACGGTTTCGTCTTTACAGGTTTTACACCCAGTTGACCCCGTTTACTAAACAAGAAAGTAATATGGGTAATTGGAAACCCATATTTCGAACCCCACCCCCCTCTTTTCCACATTTTTTTTCGACCGCTTTTTCAGTGACGACGTACCATTTTTATACACGACTATCCACAAATTTATGTTAACTTTTGTATTAGACAGAATTTTAACTTTAAGGGGTTTATGACATATCTACACTCTCAACCTGATATTTCTTTCGACTTACGGTTTCTTAACCACGAAAACTTGACACCACAACCTCTTCTGAGAACTCTCAGGGAACCTGTCGTTCCTCTAGGTTGGTCAGGTAGGATTTCCTTTAATCAGGACTTTTAAGTAACCTTCCTGACTACAACTTCCACTTTGAGGTTTTGAAACTCTGAAGACTACGTTTCTTGACTGAGTAGACTTTTCTGGACTACGACCCTTTCTAACTTCCGCCCTTCTCTTCCCCTACTGTCTCCTACTCTACTAACCTACCGTAGTGGTTGAGTTACCTGTACTCAAACTCATTTGAGGTCCTCAACTACTACCTGTCCCTCCAAACCGCATGACGTCAGGTATCCCAACGTTCCTCAACCTGTGCTGACTCGCTGTCTTGACTTGACTGACTTTATGAGACTGACTTCTTTATATTTAAATGTCGGAGATAAAAAAAAAAAATGACGAACCGATAATTTCAAAGAATGACATGGTCGTGATAGTTGAGGGTGGGTTTCATTTCAAAGAGAGGGTGTAAAATGAAACAGACACTTAAGGTTTGTGACGACTACATGTAGTTATATAAGTAATATTATTTATCGATGATAACAATAAAAATTCTAGGGAACCTCTTCCTTACCGTTGGGTGAGGACATAAGAACGGACCTCTTAGGGTACCTGTCTCCTCGGACCGCCCGATGTCAGGTGCCCCGGTGCTTCTCATCCTGTGTTGACTCGTTGACTTGCACACGTACGCACACACGCACGTGCGTGTGTGTGTGTGTACGTGTGTGTGTACGTATAAATTCTGAAACGGACCTTTTTAGGTACCTGATCCTCGGACCACCCGATATCAGGTACCCAAGACCTGTGATGACTCGTGAGTGTGAATGAATTCGACTTTTACTGAACGATGTCCATTTTTTATACGTTAATACTCATTCAGATACTTTTACTTTTCGTCTGAATTATTTTTTAAGAACAGAGTAAATTCCATTTTCGACGGTAGTTGATGATATTCGGAATAAAAAAAAATAGACTTATTCTTGGTATCTTAATCAGAGATATGGTGAGCTTACTGAAAAGAGAGGTCTTTAGAAAGATTATTCCAGTAAAAAACGCCAAGCAATATAGGACCCTCTGATAATACAGGTTTGGGAACATATTCAACATGTACATCTATATTAGAATCCAGGATTCTGAGCAGATTAAGGTAAAAAGGGTGTTGATGTCCATAGAGACCCCTGTTCTTATTTTTACCGTAAACAATTTGTTCCTCTTATCCTCCAGAAAGGTAAAGACAAGGGGTGTCACGATTGTATCATGGAGTTCTAATCAAACGTGTGTTCTTTTAACATCGTTCATTTTTGGAAGACGTTACGTACGTAAATCTCTTCACTGTAAAAACTCCTTTAAACTTGTTCCTTTAACCCTTTAGAGTACTATATCCCCCTCTCTTTCTTCTTAGAGGTTATCGTTTTTACGAGTTCAGAGACGTTAACCTTTAAATAATATATTCTAACTATAGACCTCTTCACCTCTTTTAGTCAAATAAAATTTCGTCGGAGTTAGAAACTCCGATCGTCTGTCTACAATCAACTTTTTACTCTTCATCCTGAAGGAAGTACTAGGTTACCAATTCTTAAGACGAACGTTACGTCCCCCGAGTCCAGGTCAGGGACAACGTATTGATTCTAAGGTATACGGAGTCTCGCTGACTCGGGTGCGTGGTACTGACCTTTCAGACGCACGGTGTTGACCTTTCAGGTTCGCGGTGTCACGTTCCAGGACGTACTGGGTTGGTTCTGGGGAATCAACGTGAACGACGTTGATTCTGCACTGTGTCGGTTTTTTTGTTTATTTATGAAATTTTTTCTGTCTTTCTCTCTTTCCCTACACTCTTCATTGAGTTGAACCCAACAAAAGGACCTTCTTCATGCTCTTTGAAGATTCCATACCTCTCTCCCTCTCTTATATCCGTTACATAATGTTTGTGACCTGTGTCTTCAACTCCTGAACTCCTGTTACAGTTGTACCTGTTTATTTACCTCCTCTATAGTCGTCTGTCTCCCGATTTATACTCCGGGCTCTTATAAAGACAAAGTCTCCCTGTTTTCCTCCACTATTTGTCTAATAGCACTTACTACCACAATCGCATTAAGTCTGGTAAGAAAATCCTCTTGTGTATACGGCCTGTCCAGATCGCGAAATTCACTACCTACAGATGTCTCGAGAAAGTTGTCGTCGTCAATAGGTAGGGAGGTAGAGTGTTAGACCAGACTTTCCTATAATCTTCAATAGACATTCACCCTCTGTCTACTACTGATCTCAGAATTGATAGAGACTTTACTCCTGAATCAAGTTTAGAGTCACTCTCTTTTCTAGTTTCCGTGGACAGTTGTCGTAGTTCGTCCGTTCTTTGTACTCCTCCTTGGTTGTCAACTTTTATTTGACGTCTTAACTAGTAAAGGTTAGTCAATGGACTGTATCTTTTCAGGTAGTGTTAAAGAATAGGAACAGTGATCAGATACAGTGACATCGTGTTGTTGTTTTTGAGTCTAATTTTTTTGTTACTTCACTAAGTAAGAAGTCTGTATATGTATGTTTGTGTTCTGGTTTAAAAAGTGAAAAATAGACCTAAACTGTAGTAAATAACGTCAGTTAGATTTAGTCGAACTTTTATAAAATACATTCTCTAGTAACGATTAGAAATCAACGGACCGTAAGACTTTACGTGTATTTTACAAATTCTAAAAAAATACAGGTCAAGTGTAATTAATAATAAAATTAGTTTTACATAGACACGAAGACCTTTGTATATGACGTGAAAGAGGTGATCTACAGAGGTCTCTTTATGTTCATTTATGACCATTATTCTTCACAACGATTATGTGAGGGTAAAATTTTAAAGGTTTTCAAACCTCGAATTTATTCCTGTTTATCACTTTGTTACCAATGAATCATATCCTCACTTTAGACAGTGACTGTCTAAAAATTTCTTTTACTTCCAGATTCATGTAAAAATATTTTTCTATCGTGTGACAGGTGTAAATGGTGTCTTTCGGTTGACTAAAGATTTACTTAATTGTAATTTTCTCTCCAGTAAATTACGAAAGAAACCCTAGACCAATTCAGTATAGAAGGAACCTTATACTAAAGTAATAGAATTTTTACAAACCGGTCCCGTACGGACTTCTAGATACCCGTTTCTAGACATCTCCTTCTTTAGGTGACCTTCTTTAGGTTACCCACCTACCGACCCCTCCACTGGAAAGAATATCCGAAATGCTCCACAATCGGTGGTTATAGACTTAGATATTATGACGGGAAGACTGGAGAAAATTCAGCCGGTAATTACAAGTTAAAATAAAACCAGTACACTCACAAAATTACTCCTTTTTTAACGTTTAAAATTAAACCCCGAATTAAACTTAAGGAAGATGACTCAAGTCGTATTAGATTAGTGAAATTCTTTTACAAAAGAGAGTAAACTCCCTTCATTGTAGAGACCCCAGAAACAGTCTTGAAGTCAAATGTTCCGACGTTTGGGTCCATGGTTCCTTCCGACATGGGTAGTGACCACTTACACGAACCTGTGACTCTTAATCCAGGGGTTCTTTCAGGAAAATTCGATTCCACGAAGTTTCGGAATTCCACAAAATGTTCATTCAAGATAATGACCATAAAATGTTTACTCGGTTATCCTTTCTTTTCGTCATGATTTCTTTGTAGTTCTAAGGTGTTTTTTTTTTTTTTCTTTTGTTCTGCTCTAAATTTTAATAACCTATTAAGCTAAGTTAATAACCTAGTGAGGTCTAGTACGTTATGGTTCCTGTAAGACATAAAATTTTTGGACGAGAACCGAACTCATAGATCCAAACAACTTAGGTATCCGGTACAGGTTAGGATCTCACACGTCTTATTCAAATTACAACCAATGTCCGACCACTATCCCGAAGGAATCACAAAGTCTGTCATTTCTTAGCTGGACGTCACTCTCTGGGTCCAAGGTAGGGACCCAACCCTTTTAAGGGACCTCTTCCCTTATCGTTAGATGAGGTCATGAGAGCGGTCCTCTTAAGGTATCTGTCTCTTCAGACCGCCCGGTGTCAGGTACCCCGGCGGTTCTCATCTTGTGCTGACTCGCTGATTGTAAAAAGTGTAGGACCACTATTATTCGTGTTATGAAATTAGTGTAGTGTCAGAGGTCTCCAATGTTCCGGAGATGTTACTGGGTGGACTACTAAACGTTTGACGGTCATTTAATCGTAGGACTATCTTTGTTTGTAGAGGAAGTCTGTGTAATAAAAAGAAACCAACATTTAGTAAAGAAAAAGTCATTACTGAATGTAAAGGTCCAGTTTGAGACGTTGGGACTTTCAGTCTGTTAACGGTTCCAAAGTTAGAAGGAGGTCTGACGATTATTTTAATACATCGGTTGTATCCCCGTCCTAGAAAAGTACTTTGTCTTCTTATTCCCAGGACACACCTCTCTTTCGTTCTCTAATTGGGAATCACTGAAGAGACTTTCCTCTCTTAACACAACGAGAGTTCTAAAATTTTAGAAAAGAGATGTCGAACCTGTCACAAAAGAAGGGTAAGAGACTTTGATAAAGGAAGGGAGTGGGATGTGGTTCAACAACTACCTGGTATCAAGGTAATAATCGAAGGAATTTCGGTCCTACGACCGATTTCATCAACGAACCTGAAGGAGGGTGATATATTACAGAATATTATAGCGTGAAGACCCTATTCGAGTCGTAAAATTTAACGTCACGAAAAAAAAATGGGATTTACAAGGAAGAGAACCTTACAAGAGGTTGGAGATTTAAATGTACATTAAATCTACATGTTAGACCAGGAGTAAAAGTTCTAGGAGAAACTACCGTAATGAGTAGGACTTACATTTATAAACAACTCCCGATTGTACACAACTGCAGGTACCCTGAAGATGTTCAAGGTTTATATTACGAGTCCTACCGATGTAAATTCTGAGTTAATAAGGTTTGAGACTTTTCTTTCTAAATTCTCGGGAGAAAAATTTTATACTTGTATATGGTACGAAGAATGTTTTTCATTTAGAGATTGAGGAAAGTCTTCTCTTGTCAGCGGAAAACTTTATGTTTACGGAAAGGTAAAAGTGGTGAAAAAAGTACGTTAATAAACAGGTAAACACGGTGACTTCCCTAGTCCTACTTACCTTCGGTAACTAAGGGTGCCTATTTTAACACCAGTGTCCTTGTTTATGAAGTTTTAACAAGAACTTTTATTAGTTATATAAAAGGTAAATATCCGTGACAATTCTTTCATCCATTGTTGTCTTATAATAATTAAAACGAAAGTGCGGATAGAAGTATTCAGATACACAATAGTAAGACTTGGTCTAAATTTCTTGAAAAAATGAGAACTATGTATAATTGGTTCAAATATAGAAGGTGACTTGTGGAGTCAGGAAAAAGAGGTCAGGTTGGGGTGACCTGTACTCATCTAAAGTCGAAGTAGTGTTTTCACGAATAATTGTCAATGTCGACAGATTTTGCTTTTCCCAACGTAATTAGCGTCTCTCGTAGAGGCATTTCTCACTACTGATAATTATAAATGTCACTACTACAACCTCTCCAAAGACATAAAACTCAAACTAGACAAAGAGACATTAAGATTTTAAGATGGTAATATAGAATTCTATGAGTTAGATGTAATATAACGGAGTGGTCGGATCTTAACTTCTGAAAATATATTGCCAATAATTATTAGATTATCGATTATATAACTATAGTCTTGAACAAAAGTATTTTCGAAAAGGTAGGATAAGTTATTTGTTAATGACTAGTGGATGATAAATTTGGATGATATATTTCGTTTGGTCACTGTAATTTTAATTTTATTAAGGTAAGTCTCCTTGTATTCACTATCTAATTAAGAGGAAGGGTGCCCCCTGGTCCCTTTCGTATATTAAATGAAGAATGGTAGAAGAGAGGTCAAGAGGAAGACTTAACGAGAACGCAAAAGATATGGAATTATAGTTCCAAAAGTTTAACTTTTCTTCGGAGATTTGTATAAAATCTTAAATAATAAAATAACATACGAAAGAATTATTTAATCGTCGCGTAACATCTTAATAAAGTCACGGGGTTCTGTTTTAGGGTATCGTTCGAATTATATTGAGAGGACCAGGAACCTTAGGAGAGACCGGGTAAGGTCAGGGGGAATTTTCAGATAGGTTAACCCGTTGTGTCAAAGTAAAAGTCTAAAGAGGTGTAACGGTCACCCCTTAGTTGAGACTACCTGGTAATATCGCCATTATGAAACGTTGTTCTTACATAAACTTAATGTGAAAATGAAATCCTATTACACACTGAACAAATAGGTCCCTCTGACGTCAATAACGTCCATTAAAAACTGAAGACTACAAGTCTAAAGAAAGTAGGTTTCGCAAGACTTGTAAAGGACATAGTATATACCCCACCACTCTCACCTATAAGAGAACCGACCCTTTACGTGACGCATTGTAACTCTGAAATCAATGAGAAACATTTTCTCTTCTTCGTCTTAAGGCCGTTACGGGAACAAAGAATCGTGTATAACGTAATAAGGGAAGGTCAATCTAACCATTATCACCAAAGGTTTTCCCATACGAAAACGGGACACCAATGGTTATCTACACGAGAGGTCTTTACCAGTTGCAGTACGGTACATACATTCCTTTTTTGTTCCGTGTGTACCAAAAGGAAACGACGAAGTAAAGTTTTCAATCCCGTTGAACGGTCTTGACCTACACACAATTGAGGTAGATACGGAACTGTAGACTTTCCTCTTCACTTTACCCTGCATAGGGGGGTCAAATCACTTTTGTACTAGGGAGGATGTACAAAGTGGTAGTTCAATTTTAAGATTAGAGTATGAGACACTTTCAAACATAGATCTGTTGTAAACAAAAATTAGTCGTCAGCAATGACGGAACACTAATAGTCTGAATGTAGATGGAAACGAATGACCACTTTTTATTATTGGAAAGTCAAGCCGACACTTGACTTATACTGTTCTACACTATTCTAGGTTAGTACGAGAGTGACTCGTACCCCTGTCCCTGAGACTTTCCATACCTAATGTCTTACTAGGAATTGCAGATTTACTTTAGTAAAGGGTATTTTCGGGAGATTTAATGTTTGCTTATTCTGCCGTTATACTTGGACTTTACTCAGTCCTTCATTTTATTTCTCTTTTTATTTAGTATGTTTTTATTTATAGAAAACCTCTCACTCTTCTTTTTCCTCCGAGTCAAACGAGTCAATTGTGTTGACTGTTTTCGCCTAAAATCGACCGTTGAACTTCAACGACTACGGAAAACCTCTCTCAAGTCTAAGGGTCCAACTATGTCTCGAGGGAGGGTCTTGAGACTGTACATATATTCGAGACTCGAGAGGTTTCGGGTGACGGTCAAGAGAAGCACTTGATTGACGTCGCCTCTCTGATTTCTACTAAGGAAAGAATGGTCATAAAAGAGACAAGGACGACGACCAACAATTGGGACGTTTACGGTTACCAGTGATACTGTTCTAGAACCGAGTGTCGGCATAGTCCCCGGCCCTAGTCCCCATTCAGTCACCAAACTAAAATATTTGGAAAGGGATGGGGGTGGGGGAATCGAACAACATACATATCAAGATGTATTTCAAAGAATAAATATGGAGTCCCAAAATAAGGATGAATAAACATTATTCTTTTTCCTTGTTTACTCATTAGACACCAAATACATGTACAGAATTTGAAATTCTTAATGACAGGTTTATTAAACACATATTAACGAAAAATACTTTGTAACGTTCTAAAATCAGATCAATCGTTGTAAATTACCCCGTAAAGAAATACTAAGTCAAATAAACACAAAATAAAGGAAGATTTAAAGACCTTACTCCAAAAGTTTTAATTTCTTAGACATCGATCTCCGAGAGTAATGTATTTATTGAAACTTTATAGAGTGTAATACAATCCCTTTAAAAGGAAATACATACTTTTAATGTGTTATCTATTACATTGTTCAAAAGACTTCAAAAAACTTCGTAAATTCTTACGAAAATTTAAAACGTAAGACATTTTAAACGTTATTGAACTAAAGTATCTTTTTTGATGTTGACTCAAAGAATTTCAAAAGTCTTTTAAATCATTGAATTGGTTCGTAAATCATAATTAAAAACTTTACCTAGAACCGTGACGACGGACACAGAGTCTCTTTAAAAAGTAGTACGAAGGTTCAAGGGAACGGAATGTCTCGTTTATTCTGAGCGTAGAGAAATTCCCTCTTTTTGTGAATTTTAAGACCGTCTCTTACAAAATTAGATTAATGAAGGTCCGTTTCTTTATTTAAAAGGAAACCCGTCGGTATAATAAATTCAATTAGAATCGTAAGTAAATGAAGACACTAACGAATGGATCTTTTAATGTCTCATGTCATAGAACCCTGAATCATTTTGAACAGATAAAACGACAGATTAGACAGTAACAAGGTCCCGGGACTTCGGTGAGGGTACGGGATGCACTCATGTGCAAACCAAATTTTCCCAGTCCCGTAATGGATGATAATTTTCATTATTCTTTGTATAACAATTTTAGATAATCTAATTGAAGACTTTATGACCGTAACATAAGGGTCTTCACATGTTAAAGGAGAGACAGAGAGTGTCAATCAAAAAGATTACTGAGTCATCCTAACCTAGTTCTTACTCTAGACGAGTACTGACCTCAGTGTAGAAACTTTTAGATTCGGTGTATAATTGAAAGAGAAAAAGAAAGAAACAAAAATTGACGGACTGGATGTCTATACTTTTTGATAAACAATTACAATACTGTAATTACAAGAAAGGAATGAAGACAGAAGGTCAGGTTTACAGACACGGGAAGTTGTCTAAAACCCGTGGTTTTTCTTTATGAAGTCATGGACGTCCTTGACCATAGTTCCACGGTAGACACCTTTTTTTTGCATTCAGAGTAGACAAGAAATTACACGGTCAAGGTTTCTGTTGTGACGCTACGGGTACCGAAAGAAACCTGTCTTTGTGTGTGACAAGAAAACTTTTATGAGAGGTTTTAACCATCGAATTTTTTTTTTTTTACCTAGTGACACTTATTTCTTTAAAGAGGACGTAAAGAGGGACACGAGTATTTTGATTGAAAAAGGAACTGAGATACCGTGACCGGGACACTGGACGATATCTTAGTGACATTATCAAACCGATACAGTAAAGACGAGGACCAATCCGGAGAAAATAGAACCCCGAAGGACCACCGAGTCAACCATTTCTTAGACGAACACTAGGTTCTCTGGATCCAAGTTAGGGACCCAGTCCTTCTAGGGACCTTTTCCTTTACCGGTGACCGGTACACTGAACCATATCTTAGTGTCTCTCAAACTTACCTTAGTGACTCCCAAACTGATACAGTAAAGAGGAGGACCAAACCGAAAAAAATAGAACCCCTTCAGTCAATTGGAGTAATAGAGTCAAAAGAGGAAAATAATTTTTCACCCGGTCTCCTTGTCTAACTAGACATTTTAGTCCTAAAATTCCATTCTAACAAACGGAGGTCATTAAATCTTTAATAGATTTTATGAAGTGAAATGGGGTCTCAAAAGTAGTTTCGAATTTCGACCTTTTCTAAGTTCAAAGTAGAAAAGTAAATTAGGTCAGTGAGGTAGGGTTTGACAGTCTAAGAGTCTCAGAGGTTTCCACTATTACCTTTGGGTGGTGATATAGACGATAAAGTTATTGACTTTTTCTACTAATGAGGGGTTAAATCAATAGACAAAGTGACTAATTGAATTTTAACCTTTTGTAAAAAATAATGAACTATCGAATAACCAAATAAGTTAATTATGTATAACCGTTCAAGAAGTAAAATTCTACCTCCTCGACTCAAGATCTGTCTTGTTTAATGATCTAGTTTTTCCAGTCTCTACAGTAGGAACCAGTTCTTTTGTCACCTTTACCGAGGACGGACGAAGGATAATTAAACCTGGGGTGGAAGTCACTTCCTATGGGACTCTTGGTGTTATACCCTCTGTGTAGTAGCAATTTGAAGTCTATGGGATTTATCCACTTTCGTAATCCCATAACAATTTTTATATAAGGATTGAATTATTATAACCAATGTTTATGATTTAGTGTAGTGGAAAACCTCAGAAGTTACGAAATGGATTTAAGTGGACTTTCCACTTAAATTAAGTAAAAGACTTCCCTTTCTTTCCCTTTCTTTCACTTCAGTGAGTCATCACAGGTTGAGAAACACTGGGGTACCTGACATCGGATGGTCCCAGGAGGTAGGTACCCTAAAAGGTCCGTTCTTATGACCTCACCCAACGGTAAAGGAAGAGGTCCTCTAGAAGGGCTGGGTCCCTGACTTGGGGCCAGGGGACGTAACATCCGTCTGCAAAATGGTAGACTCGGTGGTCCCTTCGAGACTTCCATTTTACTTACTTGTTTACACTTTAATGATTTATTGAGATTAAGTATTATAATCAGTAGGAATTCAAATTTAATAAAATTCGTTTAACCTATATGTGACCACCCTTTTCCTCCATACTTGTCTATGATAAATTTGACGTATCCCAATAGAAATAAAGATGATTCTTAGTACATAAGTTTTGTATGTCGGAATCGACCTGAAAGGTATCATTAGTTCAAATCATGGGGTGTCCTGTGACGACGGACAAGGGTGTGTAATCGAATTACATTAACATTGATTACAATGAAGAACTGGTCCTGTAATAAGGATAATCAAACGTCTGTAGACGATCTGAATAATCAGTAACTGTGTTAACGTTACATTGAGTCACCAATGTTCCTAGGACCGGTGCTAAATCCAGTCCGGGATCAACCTTTACGGTTTCGAGACCTAAGAAGAGGGAAACAAGAAATATAAGAACTAATGGTACTCCGAAGAAACCTTACGTGTGATTGATGTTTTCTTTCCTGGACGAAAGACTTTGTAAATTCCCTTTAGAAATAATGTGGGAAGGACCTTCAATTCCTTTAGACTATATTAGAATGAAATTAGGAGATTTATATAATCTTTACGGTTCCGAACATGTTCCGTATACGGTTCTTAGGAAGAACGAAAGGTAATTTTTTTTTAAGGACGAAACTTCAGACCGAAAAATGGTCTTTATATTGTACAGAAGAAACTAATTAATATAATCGAATAAAGACAATTGAAGTAAAAGTGTTTGTATAACTGTAGACACGAGACCTTATTTACATTTACGATCAAAATT
Source organism: Capra ibex (assembly GCA_006410555.1). Taxonomy (NCBI): domain Eukaryota; kingdom Metazoa; phylum Chordata; class Mammalia; order Artiodactyla; family Bovidae; genus Capra; species Capra ibex. The sequence continues at coordinate 51,060,957 of SJYO01048061.1, read as the reverse complement.
TATTGGTTTCTTTAGTTATTATAACTGTCCTTCTTACGGACTAAACGGTAGACGAACGTCGACGATTTTTAAGGTTTCAGTAGAAATCCTTGAATACATAGTCAACTGTCTTTATATAACTTACTAAACGAGTTCCAGTGTGTAGATGATCCATCATCTTGACTCTTGGTTTGAAGTAAGACCGAGGTGCTAGGATCTTGAAAAGGTGGTACGGTACTCCGATTACTCTTTACTTTGAGTATACTGATGGAATTACAGTTTTTTACAGTTTCTATACCGAAAAGGTCATTAGTACACGCCTACACTCTCAACCTGGTAGGTCTTCCGATTCGCGTCTTCTTGACTACGAAAACTTAACACCACGACCTATTTTGAGCAATTTAAAGAAACCTGTCGTTCCTCTAGTTTGGTCAGGTAGGATTTCCTTTAGTTAGGACTTATAAGTAACCTTCCTAACTACGACTTCGAGATTATGAAATCGATGGGCTACACTTCTCGGTTGAGTGATCCTTTTTTGGACTATGACCCTTTCCAACTTCCGTCCTTCTCTTCCCCTGTTGTCTCCTACTCTACCAACCCACCGTAGTGGGTGAGTTACCTGAACTCAAACTCGTTTGAATCCCTCTATCACTTCCTGTCCCTTCGGACCGGACTACGAAGTACCCCAACGTTTCTCAGTCTGTGTTGAATAGTTGATTTGTTGCAGTATTTGTTTGTTTTCTTGTTGTTTGAACTATAGATTTAATAGTTATTCAGTACCGTTATTTACTATACAAAACGATTGAATCAGTTTTACATAGGATACGTCACGGAGGTAAAATTATAATTAAAAGAAGGTTACATATCCTGACACAATATACTTACGACGGGACCAATATACTCCTACCTTCCTTACTTTCCGACGGGTCGTCCATTACATAGTTAATATCTTAATTTACTTTTTAAACAGAACACACTCCTTTTTTCTCAACTTAATCGAAAATCTCTTCGGTTATACACACACACACAAATCGTGGTACTATTTAGGTTCTATATAAGAGGTATAGAATTAGTGATCAAATAGTACCGTTATTTCGTACTTTTGTATGTAGAACATGTGACCTACGACCTGTTGTCTGCGAATAAGGTTTAAATTTAATCAAGTTGTAAGGAAGTTCTGCTTCTAGGAGTGATGTTTTACGGAAAAAAACTTGAACAGATCTTTGTACCCAACTGATGAACCGTTCCGTAGTAGAAAAGACTAAATTGACGAGTTGTCGAGACTAAAATATTCTAAGAAGCATGACTTTCAACCAAAGGACATTGAGCGGTTGAACTCTTTTTTATCAATTAGATAAAGGAGAAACTCTACTGTCGGTAAGTTTATAAATTGTGTTCAGTAGTGTGGGAAGGAGGTCGATGAGAGAAAAGGGGTCATCTTAGAAGGAAAGACACCCGAGTAGTGGGTGGCAAACTTACCCTAGATCTGAAACCTCGGGAATGACAGTACCTGTCGTTGGGTACCTTTTGGAGATTAGGTCAGAAAAAAAAAAAAAAATTAACCCTAGGTTTTGACCACAGATGTTGGGTACACACTGGTCCGGCACCTCTCTTATAATTCTGTTTATACAGTCACATCCCTCGAGGACTTGAAAACAACTACAGTAACTATTGGTACAATACGGTAATCGAGTACAACTTAAAAATTAATTAATTATGTCTAATCACCAGACAAAATATACTTATGATAGCTTAGTTCAGAAGGTGTCCTTAAACAAACACCGTAAATTGGACAATTAAACCTGAGTAAAAGGGGTAAGACAACCCTACAGAAATTTAGGACTAAAACATTAAATTAAATGATTAACGTATGGACAAGAAAGATAACAGTGTTTCTATTCTTAGTAGAGAGGACACTATACTAGGTTTAGTATAATTTGAAGTTTATTCCAGTACTTCTCATTCAACCGACATGGGTTGGATTTCCGATTGTAAGTGTATAATTAAAAGTAAGACTTCAAGTCCTCTAAAGACCTTCACAATCTATAAAATTAGATAAAAGAAGGACTTTAATACTACTTTTCTTCATCCAGATGTATAAAGAAAGTCCCTAGGTTTAGATATATTAATACTAGGAATGTGGATGTTCATAATATGATGAATCCTCGAAATTCGGTTGTACTTTTTTTAATAATGGAACCGGTGAGAGTCTCTCTTCACTCCTTTAAAAAAAGTTACTTTACTAGTTTCTATGAATCACTATTAACACTAACTTGGGAATGTCTGTATCGTCTAAACTGTTGATTTATCTATTTTATAATTTGATCCTATTATTAAATTTTAATAAACTGGAAGTTGTATTTCCTGTTCATAAAACCCCGAAGGGTCTACCGTGGTCACCATTTCTTAGACGAACGGTTACTTCCTCTGCGTTCTCTACGTCCAAGTTAGGGACCTAACCCTTCTAGGGGACCTCATACTTTACCGTTGGGTACGGTTATGAGAACGGATGTTTTAAGGTACCGGTCTCCTCGGACCTTCTGGGATTGTGACCCTTTCTAACTTCCGTTTTGTTTTACCCCTACCGTCTCCTACTCTACCAATCTATCGTAGCGATTTGGTTTCCTGTACTCAAACTCTTTTGAGACCTTCTATCACTTCCTGTTCCTTCGGACCGTACGACGTTAAGTAACTCAGTGTTTCTCAGCCTGTCCTGACTCACCAGTTTGTTGTCGTTGTTGTTATCATGAAATAGTAAACTGCAAGTTTTTCGTTGAAAGTATCTTTTGACTACTAAGTGTCTGAACACAACGATTTTAGTAGTCAATTTATAGAACTCCCTGAAGAGCATTTCCAATTTAGTAACATTTTATTGTAAAAACTGTAAAAGAGGATTCATGAATGAGTAGAGAACTAATAAAGTCACTACGGATAACTGGTACAAATACCTTGGGACCCGTAACACCCTCGATGGTGGTGTGTCGTGATAAGACTACAGAGTTTTGACTCCCTCCTCTAACTTCCTGTCCCTAGTAAGTGAATGAAGCGTGGCTCATTGCTTCGAACCCTGTTGGACCTAGGACATTAAGTAATAAAAATTACTTATATTGAAAAAGACAATAACAATATAATAAAGTTAACTAAATAATTGAATCTTTAATTATCTTTAACATATAGAAAAACAACACGTATATACTACTATGTATTTTCCTACTCCCATAATTCCTACGAGGAGTTAACTCCCATTCCTTTTTCACCGAGTCACCATTTCTTATGCGGACGGTCACGTCCTCTACGCCCAAGTTAGGGACGTAACCCGTCTAGGGGACCTCTTCCTTCACCGTTGGGTAAGGTCATAAGAACGGACCTTTTAAGGGTTTCTGTCTCCTGGGATCGCCCGATGTCAGGTACTCCAGCGTTTCTCAACCTGTACTTACTTGTACGTTTTTTGTTTGTTTTTTCCTCGTTTAGTAAAATCATAGAGGTACTTACCTTATTGTCGGGTCGTCCGAGTACCTGATTATTGTTTTTTCCGTTTGGTTATCATCTAACTTGTTCGTGAATAATAATAAGGTAAAATGAAGAAAAGAGAAAGGGAAAACCAACACCTTTTAATATCCATTAAAATCTACTACATAGAACATCTTTCCGTTCAATTCTTCGGAGAACTTTACAATAAAAATTATTCGAGATAATCTATATATAAATAGTAAAATTAACATATATTTACATATACTGACAAATTTCTGACTGTATTCACACATACCTATAAATTTACTTCCCAACATTTAATACGTAAATTAAAAGTCCAAAAAGATACGTGTGATTCAATACTGAGTTATAGGTCTAGATATATTGACCATATCTTTATATAAGGATGAAAGATGAACTATACTTCTACTTGACTTTTAATGATGATCTCAGTACAGTCAAGTCAAGTCAGTGAGTCAGTACAGGTGGAAAAACGTTGGGGTACCTGACGTCGTATGGTCCGAAGGGACAGGTAGTGGTTGAGGACCTCGAATGAGTTTGAGTACTCAGTATATCATAAATCATTTTGAATCCATCTAAGAAACCCTAAAATGGAACTATATAATTGACACTCCAATGAACGAATGTTTATGTCTTGAAAGGGAGAAGACCAACAGAAACTAGTTTAGAGATTGGTGGAAGGACCGGGAAAAACGTCTGAGGAGGAGAAGGAGCAGAATTCTTACCCAAAATAATTTCGGAGAAGATCCTTGAGATGAGACGTCAAGTATACGTGAAGTCTACCGAAGTCGAAAGTGAATTACGTGTCTTGGTACTTCAGACACAAAGACCTAGGGGTCCTCTTATAAAGATTGTGGACAGAATTATAAAGAGGAACCTATGTGGTAGATATAGAAATTCGTTTGACAATAGGTTTTGTCTACGGTGAAAGAGGGGTAGTTTTTGCCGAAAAGACGACAAAGGTATTGACCGTTGGGGTTAGAGTCTCAAGTTTGAAATTTTAATACTCAGTAGGAATGAAGAGGGGAGAAGTCAAGAATCTTTGATGATAATCAGTAGGTGTCGAGTAAAAAGTAGGAGCATTATGAGAGGAAGACAATGTGTAACGGTGGTCTAATTGGAAGAATTTCGGGTCCGATTAACAACATAAGATTACGGCGTTTTCCCCGAATCACCGAGAGATAACGGTCAAATTACATGAGAAACGAACCCTTAATTTCAGAAGATACAGTAACAGGGTACGTGAAAAGAATTTAAAGAGGGATAATAGACTCTTTGTATTTTGGTGTGACCTGTTAAGGACGAAAGAAACGGTCGTCAACCTGAATCTTTCTAGTGATGTTGTAAGGATGGGATAGATGGATAGGACGTTCTGGACAGAGGTTTGAAACTTAACGACCGGTAAAAGTAAACTGGATCTTTCGTAAAAAAGGAGGCAGACAGGAAATAGATTAGTACGAATATAAATGGTCGACGATATCGTAGGCACCCGAAGGGTCCACCTCGATCACCATTTCTTGGACGAACGGTTAGGTCCTCTACGTTCTCTGTGTCCAAATTAGGGAACCAGTCCTTCTAGGGGACCTCCTCCCGTACCGTTGGGTGAACGGACCTCTTAGGGTACCTGTCTCGTCGGATCACCCGATGTCAGGTATCCCAGAGTTTCTCAGTCTGTGTTGACTTCACTGAATTGTACGTGTGTGTATCCTATTCATGGAGTTTCTAGTTCTAAAGTGGAATGAATAGTAACATAAAGAGTATTGTGGTTCATGTCATACTATACTATAACTTATTCACTTTCCATGTCTTACCAACTTAAGAACTTACAATATCTTATTTGTATTTTGTGTAATTTTAATGTTATAATATACATATGTTTATATTACGGTAAAAATTAAAAAAGTGGGATTTTAAAATTTATAGACTATTAAAGTATGGGGGATTCGGAACTGTCGTTCTCGTAGAGAAGTAGTTATATCAGTAATTTTAAAAACAAAACTGGGATTTTTACAGGTTTATGAGACATTCTAGCCTTTCTGAAATGACTCATGGACATGAATATTTTAAAGAATCAGTCAACTTTATTATATTAAAATTCAATAAATAAAGTTGAACAAAACTGGTAGACCCATTAAGTTACTCTGTTATTATTCTCTCATCTTTGTCACACTAATGTCCGTAAAATTATTAATTGATATTATTTTATTTGAAGACGGTAAAATTAAAAAGGATCCTATAGGCCTCTCCAGACCTCTCGTTACACTTACAACTTAATGACTTACGAAATGTATCGGTGTACCAATTATTCTCTTACAACTGGTTCCTGAACTTTTTACCGTACTAATAGGGAAGTTACATATTGTTGAACCCCGAGAAGTAATTGGTAATAGGATTACCCCATTCAAATACATTATTTTTCATGTAACTAGTTATTGTGACGGGGTTTAAAAAAGATACTGGAAATATATTCCAAATGTCTTTATTATTTTACAGTCACTTATTTGAAAAGGAATGTACATTTCGTACACTTAAAGGTTAAGTCACTGACTAAAGATGGGTACTCACAACCGTTCCTTCTTTAATTTAAGTGTCAAACAACTGTCATCTGAATCTACAAGATGTTTCCCTTTAAAATAATCGACTACACAAACTTATTAGTTATTATTCTCTTTTTATTTTTTATTCTTAAATAGTTTCTTATTAGTCTCTTACTCTTAAGAAAATAAGTAGGGGAACGCTGATATGATTAAATCTAAAAACACCCAAAACTATTCGTACAAAACTATTTCAGTAACACCCTTTGAAGGTCGTTCCAGTACCCCGAGAAGGTCATCAGTCTAAAGGTCCCTGTCTTTCCTAGTCACTACTTCGTTATAAGTCCTTTAGTGACTTTATCTTGACTAATGTAAATGCATTATTAACAAAGACAGAGTCTTGAACCGGATGCAATCTTTATCACATACTGATAGAGATATTTTCTTTCACTTGTTATTTTTGTTATTAAGTTTTTTACAAAAACGGAATACAAAGATCTGTACAATTCATGTTAACCCAAGAGTTGACCAAGGTAAAAGAGAATCAAAACCCACCAAAAAAAAAAATCTGTGTCATTAAACATTCAGAGGTAGGAGTCGTAAACATAAGTCTTACAGTCAAGAAAGTACAATGTAAATGGTTATTTGAACTCTGTACCCTTTACCCGAACGTCAGAGTTACCAGTTGTCTGTCGACACTAAAGACGTTAGACTAAAAGGGTTTATTAACGTCCAACAGTGACACTTGACACGAGCTTAGTAGGTGCCCTTGGTCTAACGTTGTTTACCGCAACACGTGCAGTAACTGGCACAGGAATGTGTTTAACCATGGAGTTAAGTCCTGAAGTAACTTCGTCTTCTACTCGAGAGTAGAAAATCCCATACAGGTTCTTCATTGTCGTCTAACAAAACCTGGTGACTTTAAGAGGAGAAGAGGTAGTCTAAGATTTTTTTATTATTTTTCGATAATTAATTGCTTTCTGACAGTTAAGATCGTCTGTGTATTCGTCATATAAAGAACTTTACTTTTCCAAAAGTAAAATGTGTCTTCTTGAGTAGAAGAGTATACTTTCTTATTATAAATACACCTGTATTATTTCTTACTACTCAATACATTGACTTCACATAACTTGTGTAAATCTTCACAGATAGTCAATAATGTGATTGACGACCTATAACGAAGTCAGTATGTCCGTAATCGTCTTAAAGGGTAGATTTTATGTCAAACATCTTTCAAGATTTATTGTACCGACAAACACGTTTTTTATTACTATTAAAAAAATTTCTAGATTGTTCTCATTCTATATTAAAGATGTCGAAAGATATCCCAGTTGAGAGACCACAGTCGGATCTGACTCACAGAACATTGAAAAAAAGACTTAAAAGTTGTATGTTCGGAGACTTTTCGTGTAAACACAAAGTCCGTCGACGGTAGTGTAGACTATATGACCTCCGTGAGCCCTCTCTACCAGTGAAGTGTGAGAAACGAGGATGGTTACTTCGAAAACTCTTTGAAGGTGCTCCTCAAGATCTTTCCTAGTACCCTCTATTTCACCGAAGTCTTCCATGAATTCACAGAAACAGATACTCTTCGGAGGGTCCTAAGGTTCTTTTCCTTTACTTTTTCTCTAATTCAGGACGGTTACGATAATAAAAACTATTCGTTTCCGTTTCTTTTTGAAAATAAAACTCCGTCTGCTATTTTTAGAAACTTTCTCATCTGTTTCATTAATTTATTAATTAAATTATTAGGTTCATTAATTCATGAGCCCCATGTGATTTTTAGTGTACAAAGACGCGACGAAAGTTCATTTATTCATCGTCCGTAATTTTTCTTAATCTTTCACGACTTTATAATCTAGTAGGTTCAAATTATAATATATATAATAAGTTACCAAAATTAAGATTTAAATGTGACTTCAATCCCCTCTTTTAAGGTACCAATAGAAACCGGTGATGAATAAGTATGTGTCTTAAACCGAAGAAAGGTCTGAGGGAAAAATAACTATCAAAGTTGATCTAAAATTTAACACTGAGCGTGTAAAGAGAATACGTCGGATGGCATTTGTCTGAATTGGTTAAATACTACTCTATAAAACCACTTTTATATCTGTATGATCTCAAATCCGTGTCTAGTGAAGACTTCAGAAAGTTCTTTGGTAGAAACGAAACCAATGAAAGATCTACAACAGAAGTCCCGACGGTGTTTGGAGGTTAAACTTTTTTCGTGTGGTAGACGTTTCGTGTGTTTTCACGTCGAGTTATTTCATTTCATACGGACGAGTCGACAAGACAGGACTCATCAATTTCGTTCTATGATGAATCCACAAACGTTGTCCATAGTGATTGTTTATTGAAACTTCCGAAAGACTTTCCTCTTTAATAAGAACGCAAAGGTAGTCTTTAATAGAAGAATACTATTTACCTTGAACTGGATTGTGTAACATGACATGTTTATTAAAGTACGTCAACTAGAAGAAAAGACGAATAAAGAATGGTTTGACTCAATTAAAATGACCTCTCAACTACCTTTTTTTTTTGGTAAGACTCTTGTTTGTTTTAAAATTTGGGAATCCAGTCATGAATCCAGAATATATACGTAAGATAAAGACTCCTTATGAACCAAGGTGTCCCTTCCTGTAGACAATTCACAGTTTACGATAAAAGGAACTAGACTTTCGTACAAGGAAGAGGAAGTAGGAGGTCGAGAGTACTTCATGGTGTAAGATTTATGGGACGTCACAAGTCTCCGATAGTACCCTCCTCGCCAGAAACTCTGGGACCTTCCTTTGTGGTAACTCTATCCTACACTACCGCTGTCGTATTGTCACTTACCTTATTTTTACCACTTGTTTTTTCTATAACACTGTTTATTGCCACAGTAGGTAAACTAACTAGTCCAGGACCAAGGGCTAAGACCACTCGTTGTCGAAGGGTAAGAAGACGGATGACGACAAATAGTTAGTACTACAGATTTCATATCCGGATACCCTTTATTTACACGTCATACTCCTCACGGTACACTTCGCGTTTGTTTCGATTGTCCCTACCCCAGGTTATTTTGAAATAAATATTTTTGTTCATCACCCGACTGAACCGAGAATCCACTACTGAACGACTGGGGACCAGTTTACCCGTAAGGACATCGACCCAGTACCGATGTATTCTCAAATGGCAAGATAAGACAGATGAAAACATATACAAACTACAAAATGAGTTATTTTATAATTTTTTTTTATTATTGTTGTTGATTGTCGCTCGACACAGGATTTATCTATCGAACACATCAGTACCAGTAAGGTCACGTTATCTGAGACCGAAAGGTCTCAAAGATTATAGATTATAGCAGTTTCTAAGAATGTCACGGTCTCAAAAAGAACTTTTACCTTCCTTTCTATATTGGTTTACTAATGAAAACCTATTTACTTTCTCGATACCGGGAGTGTTCTCGTCTCTCTGTTCCCTACTCGTTATCTCTTGACTTCTTTTGACGTTTCGTACTTTAGTCTTTCTATAAAAGGAAGACTTTAAGAAACCAATAATTGGGGAGGTGGGAGGGTGGAGGGGGGCGGTTTTGTTTTCCCCTCGATCTTGAAAGAATGATCCCTTTCCGTCCTGAAGAATAGTGTAACAATCGTGTCGTTTATCGAATACCTTTGTCGGTTCTTGACTAAATGATTAAAGTACTACTATCATTATTGTTGCTACTGTAACAAACTTACCAGCACCAAATAAAATGTCGGTTTGTTCAATAACTCGACCGACCTTTAGTCGTTTGGTGAAAGTGTCTGGAACACCGGGTCAATCCGAACCGTAGACGAGACTCCGGTCTACCTCTTATGTGAAACGACCGTGGACACTTATTGCGTAAAAGACCATACATAGCCGGTGACGGTAAGGTCGAGAAGGGTGGGGATGTGTGGAAAAAAAAAAAAGGACGTGGCACTGACAGACGATTATTTATTATCTAGAAAATACTCCACAACTAATCAAAGAAGTGACCGATGTATATGTTACTTAATCATGACAAAAATAATTTTTCGGGAAATAAAGTTTTGTAAAGTAATATTATCCATTACCGGATGTCCTTTACTTTAAAACACTATTCCCAGAAGTCAAAGAGACACTTGGACTAGTATAAAGGTCGTGTACGTTACCTATATAATTGTCTAGAATTCTTTTTATTTAAACTAAACAAATTGTGGTTGTAATATGTATCCACGTAAAACGTTGAGTCCTAAACTTTCATTCCATAGTTTAATACTCTTTTATTTTTGTCCTCTTATACTATATGAAGATATAATACTACACTTGATAATAATGTTCATAAACTGGAATATGACGATAATTTTCTGACACCAATCTAATTATGTTGGAATGAAAAAAAAGGTCTTTTTTTACTGTTTCTGTATACACTTAACAATCCGTTTTAAATTGTTACTTTTTTATTAGTAGTAATAAAAAATACAAAAAGGTTTATGATCTAACATTGTATCTTTCAATAATTATTCTTTTAAGTTTAAGATTTTTTACAACAAAAAGGAAAAACATTATTATTCCAGACATTGAACAACTGTAGTTCGGTTGAAATTCTCCGATGTATTAAGCGGCTGAGAGAGAGGTCTTTAAATTCGTTTAAATGTTTACTAAGTAGTCAACAAAAAGTACACTGATTACCTGCAGTTTAAGAGTCTCTTTTAGAACCGGGCGGAATCTCAAATTTCAAATTGGAAATAGTTATTGGTGTACTTTGGTACATCGGGGAGTGACTCTACATTGGATAACAGACCTGACGAACCTGAGTACATTAGTAAACTACTTTATCGAGTACCACGTATCTCAAAGATCGGAAGTCATAAATCAGTTGAGTATATATTCACATCCTAGGAATTCTAGATATTATACTCCCTAAAAGGTAAAAGTACTAAAAGAGAATGTCCCCTTTGACATTACGAAAGATTTATTTTATTGTAAGAAAACATTACTTAAATGAATATCTACTATGTGACTCGTACCTAGTCGCGGAAGAATTTAATTAAGATGTCTTAGTATATAACTTTCATTTTCAACCGGAATTACTCGAAATGTTACCTGTCTTCGAACTCTGGTAACCTCCGTTTGTCGAGTCTCAGAAGCACATGGCATGTCATTCACGTAATCTTGCTCCATTTTATGGGTGTGACCGGATGTACAGTTTTCTATGCGGGAACAGTTTCTGACAGGAATATTGTTTACAGGGAGTCTTAAAATGATTATACTAAAATTATCAAGTATCCTTCTAGTCTCTTCACTCATCGTATAAACTTTTCTGACACTCCTTGCATATGTTTTCACGATACGTAATTATTAAGACTATTAAACGTAAACAAAGTAGTAGTTATTGAAAAAAATTTCGTAACAAAGTTGGGGTATTTATTGATTTTGGGGAAAGTTTATTCGAAGAACAAAGTATCTCATGACATAAAATGACAAATGCACCATTAAAAATATGACTCAGTTTATAAATCCTACTAGAAGTTGACATGGCAGTGGTAAGTCGTTGATTTAGAGAAAACTTACTCAAAGTACCATTTGAAAATATCCGTGTATTTCTAGAGATATTTTACCAAGATTGCACGGAATAGACTCCTTTTCAAAGATCTTCTATAACGAATAGTTTTAATGTCAAACTGTTCGCCACGATAAGTCAAAGAAAGGTCCGTTGGAACGTCAATGTCCATTTTTCTTAAGTATTCTTCAGTTTCTACTGGACCTTGGTTTGTACTGAGTGTCGCAAAAGTGTGGTATCAAGGTGTTCCAGTTCTGTGTGAAAAATTTACTATGCCTTCCCTGAAGAGACCACCAAGTCATCAATTCTGAGACACGAAGGTTGTGTTCCCCACACCCAAGTTAGAGACTACTCCTTTAACTCTAGGGTGTACAACACACCATGTCCGGTTTTTTTTTGGTCTTTGTTTTGTCTTTTACACGACGTAAGATTTACTATGTATATATTTATAATCAAAACAAGTTTCACGATATTGAATTGGTCATTAAATCGAATATGAACTATCCCAGAATGATAGTTATATCATTTATAAACGTATCTTTTATGTCGTTATATACCTTTATATACCCGAAGGGTTCACCACGGTGACCATTTCTTAAACGGACGGTAACGTCCTCTGTGTTCTTGACGTAAAAACTAGGGAACCAACCCTGCTAGGAGACCTCATCCTTTACCGTTGGGTGAGGTCATAAGAACGGACCTTTTAAGGTACCTGTCTGTTCGAACCACCTGAAGTCAAGTGCCCCATCATTTCTCAACCAGTGCTGATTCGTACGTGTGTGTACGGTGTGGTATCATTATATATCATTTCTAGTGTTCTCCGTCACTTCAGCGACTTGAAGTACTAATTTCTTTAAATGATCTTTCCCAGACTTTCTTACTCATCTTGGACCTCTCCTTACTGTCTTTTGTGTCTTTATCTTAATATACCTTAACGAAACCGTAGTGACTGAGTTATCTGTACTCAAACTCGTTATAGGACCTCTATCACTTCCTGTCCCTTCGGACCGCACGACGTCAGGTACCCCAACGTTTCTCAGTCTGTGTTGAATCGTGGACTTGTTGTTGTTAGCTGTTGTGATGGACAGGATGTGTATATCATCGAACGGATCATCATCTTTTGGACCAACTTATTCTACTCACTCCAGTCTACCACACGATACGAATCAGTGAATCGACACAGGCTGTCTGGTGATCCGAGGAGACAGGTATCCCTAAGAGGTCCGTTCTTATGACCTCACCCAACGGTACGGTAGGACGTCTCTTAGATGGCTTGAGTCCCTGGCTTGGGTCCAGAGGGTATGACGTCCGTTTAAGAAATGGTAGACTCGGTGGTTCCTTCGGGTACTTATGATCTCACCCATCGACTAGAGAAGAGGTGGGTCCTTTTCTTGGCCCCAGAGGGCGTAACGTCCGTCTAAGAATTGGTCGACTCGATGGTCCCTTCGGGTCCAGTCTACCATGTTCAGTAATTTTTGTCTCCTCTCTTTGGCAAAGGAGACCGTAGTATTCGGATCTCTGGAAAGTCTTCTTTGGTAGGTCTTTAAAATAATCCCTCGAAGAAGGTGTATCCCTTAAAGTTTATTCCTTTACGTGTCAACATAGAAAGAAAAGAAACGATCCGACAGACGTAACTTTTAAGCACGTACCACTCTCCTTCGTTCGTTCCTTCTTTACCACGGTAAGTGTATAAGGCTCTCTAGTAGTTCGGTCGTCTCTTTAGGGAGGTACTTTTTAACTTTGTCCTATTCGCGAAGTCCATTCGAAGTGGAGGTGTTCTCTTATTCTGGAAAACTGTATCAAAATAAAGTGTCATTCATAAGGTTTTACGTAAGTCATAAGTCATAACGACTCTTACGTTAAATCTTATTCTTCGAATATGCTCACAAAGTTTTAATTTTATATAAGAATTGTGATCAAAAGAAGGTATTATACTAAACCACTCATTTTTTGTTTGTTTTTGGTTAGATTATCTGACTTGATGAGGAATATTTAAAAAATACTAATACAAAAAATTTTTACCATCATACATAATCGTTTCTGATAAAACGTCTTATAATTTACTTGTTTACGAAGATAACACAATGGTTTACACTGAAGTAGTTCACAATGTCCCCTTTTTGTCTCCAAACCTTTAAATTTTTAGTATGTGTATGAATTTATTAAAGGGGTACTACTTTGAAATTGCCATTTAACGTAAACTTTGTATACTTTCACATACTCGGTAAAAGAATAAAAAGGTGCATTTCCCTAAGACGACATAAAGTCCGTACCAGCCATCCGAATGGCTCTGATTTAGATTATTTGTGTACAGGAAGGACGGATCGTAGAAGGAGTCAGATGAACTTCGACGTCTGAACTTTCTCGAGGATTGTGTCGGACCTCTGACCTGAAATAAACATGGTTGGTTACTACGGAAATTCCCTTACTGATTACTTCTTTTCCTTTAAGACTAAGCACTCATCTTCACTTGTGGTCTATATAAACGGGGAACTAAAGTACTAGAATAAAGAAGGAGTTCACAAGGATGGATCTACAGCCGGGGGGTGTCAAGGGAGAAAGTATAAGTGCCGATCGGAAGGAGAAGAATAAGGTGAATCTGATACATCTCCAAGGGAGTAGTCACAAGAGTTTATTGAGGAATGACAGTACAACACCCCGATCTATTAGTGAATACAGTAGAGATAATTTCCGGTGTGTCACTCCACTGTCTCTTCCTTTATCAGTGTTAAAGTTTTTTTATTAAACTAAAAAAAAAGGAGGTCATTCAACCTATTATAAAACTAACTTGACTGACTTCTCTGATACCAAACTATATCGTAACAATGACGGAACTCTCTTGTTACTGTAATACTCTTTAATGTCTCACCTTTTTTTATTAATGTTTCTTTATAAAAGGGGAATCAGCAGTATTATAGTTTTACAGTTTTATATACTGTATAATAATTTATTTATATATATAAAAAGAGGATCCCCTGTTTTTACGAGAAGTTTTGTAGTAGGAAATAGTGGACTGTGGTCCTCAAAAGTAACCTTTTCCAAAACTTGGACCGCAATGATTGTAAAATTTTTGGTGTGTTCCTTCATTTTAGATAGACTTCCCTCATTCAAGAGATCTTATAAAGATATCTCACAATTAGGTCATAAGTCAATAGGATTACAAGTAATTTAAAGGGTAACTGTAATAGGGGACAAAATTGTCCATTTACTATGTGAAGACCATTTACTTGACTTTAGTTTTCTTAGACTGTAGTACTGTTGTTTACCGCAGTAAGTACAGCATCTATTTGAGGAGATAGGTCGTCCAACCATTAATAACTTGACTAATTACTTTTTATTTAGAAAAAGTTATCTTTGGATCTAAAAATAAAGTAACTAAGAATGTCATAAGTAAAATATAAGGAGAAGTGTCTGTGTGGACAACCTTTACTAGTCGACGATCTTTATGAATTATTTGACTAGTTTATGTAGGTTTAATTCCATGTCTACAATAACGTATCACGAGAGGAACATCGAGTCAACCATTTCTTAGACGGACGTTACGTCCTTTTGACCCAAGCTAAGGACCCAGTCTTTCTAGACCTCTTCCTTTATCGTTGGGTGAGGTCATAAGAACGGATCTCTTAAGGTACCCGTCTCCTCGGACCGATAACGTATACAAAGATTACGCAAATTGTCTATAACGTCCAAATTGTATTTTTTGATCTTTACATATGTAATTATTCATTTATATGGGATTGATGTAACGAGAAACAACTAATATGTGGTAACCGTAGTAAAGAAGTCATCAAATGTTAGGTCATCCCTTCTATCCTGTACATCTATTTTCGTTATTAAAAAGATAGTAGTTTATAAAAACGATGTCTTATATTCCCTTTCTATAAACGAACATTCTTTATCAGTGATTAATGTTATCAATCCCAGAGGAATCGACGACTCTACCATTTCTTAGACGGACGTTACGTCCTCTGGACCCAACCCTTCTAGGGGACCTCCTCCCGTACCGTTGGGTGAGGTCATAAGAGCGGACCACTTAGGGGTATATGACTTCTCGGACCACCCGATCTCAGGTACTCCAACGTTTCTCAACCTGTACTGACTCGCTGATTCGTGTGTCGTGTTATTAATTTCCGTTTCCTTATAAACCCTTATTTGTGACCCAACTTATAGTCATCCCAATTTCATGGACTGTTGTATACTTTATAATAAATTACTTGTAAATTAAACCCTAAACGATAAAATATTAAAAATTTTGAGACTCATTGTTTAGGCTGGTAAAAACGGTAGAACGGTTATCGTTCTTTAAACTTCCACTGTACTTCTGAAGTAAAAAATGATTTACATTACCATCAAAGTGAAGAAATCACTCTTAATTTTTAGTACCACGGTGTTAAAACAATTATGTCACTGCTGTAAAGTACAATCACGTTACTGATGTAAAGTACAATGATTTATATAAATAAAAGTCAAACAAGCACCGTCATGGAAGTTTCTTTAGGGGTATTGACAGATGTCATTCATGTATTACTTATAAACAGTGTATATACACCGTTCTACAATTTTTTTCTTTTATTAAAACACAAATGACTCTACTAACTATTAGACCATAAATCTTAAGGTTTGTTACCGTTTTGAGTAGGGTGAACTTAGTCCCGAACGTCAGACCTCCTCTGGAAAGTCGGAACTGATAGGAGAAGTTGAGGTTACTTGGTGAAGAAGTGAGTGTCGAACTAAGTTAACAATCGGACCGTTTCTACGTTCCCTCTTTCAGTATGTTTGTATATCCCTTTTCTGTCGATTCTACGTAAGGTCTCGATAAACTTTTAAGTTTACACGCCTTTATCTTTATTATAACAACTTTGTAAAGATCGAGTAAGGTGAGAGTTCTGGAGTCGATAGATTCCCGTCTGACAGTCTCTTAAGATTGCAAATACCCGACCACCAAGTTTTTTGAGAGGGGTAAGTTTTAACCTACTTCCTTGTTTTTGTAACAGTCCACTATTTGGATCTCAAAGATCTAAGGTTCCAAAGAAAATAAGGACTGAGATGGTCTAATAGTTTTAATTTGGAGATAAAGAATTGGTACCATTTCCATAAAGTAAACGTATTTACAATTGAGTACCATAAAGAATAAGTCACATCAAAAAAGAAAGAAAAAGAAAAGGAGAAAAGGTGACGTCGAAAGTTTCGTCTTTAAGAAAAAGTAAAACAAAACTGAGATGTCAAGTTGTGAGTTTTGTATAGTCATCGATTTTGCAACGTGGGTAAACATGTAAATAAAATCGATCTTAACAAGATAAAATATGACACTCGTAGGACAATAAGTTAATTCTTTTAAAAGGAATTCTAAATGTGGTCTATACTTTGTCCGTATTTCTACTACATTCCTCGTTTTGTTTTACAGACGACAAGAATGACTAAAGTTCATACACTATAACTGTACCTGTTGGGATCTGAGTCCGGTCTAGTCGTGACAAAGTTTCTAAATCAACCTTTATCAATATGAAGGTGTACCAAATTTAAGGCCAGACCTTCATATGTCAGAACAATTTCTATATAAAATAAATTTTTTTAGTCTTTTGCAATACTCGAGATAAGTAGTCTTTACGATACAGTAGAAGGAGGTATTTTTAATACGGACGTGACGTAAAGGGATGAAATAGGTACTCGCCAAGTGGTAAAAGAGATATATAGTTACGTGATAAAACGAATGTTACTGGATTTTATAATATTAAGGAAATAAAAGGAAATGAATGTAACCTATGGATGAGTGTCTCTTATTAGACGTAAAATACTTTAATACGTTCAGATTACTTAGAACAGATGGATGAGTGTCGAGAACTTTCTCGAGACTCTAAATGTAAGGCTACACCTTACAGCGAAATTGAGGAGAGACTGCACATACGACAATGAACCTTCGTATCAACTCTATTTCCAACTCTGATTAATTTGATTAATTTGGTACAAGGAAATAACTGGACAGAGATTTTAAAGAAACAGAATATTACATGATAAGAACAGGGGGTTTATGGAATGTATAATTTAACATACCCCCTTTTTACGAGAGATCATATACGACGGTAAACTCCACCTCTCCTTATTTTAGTCATAAATTAGAAGTAGGAAACTGGACAGTTTTGATAAATTCATAAGTCTTTTCGTTTTGACTTCGTCTTGATCCTTGGTTTATTTATAAGATTTGAAGTTCAAGGAATTGTACTTCACATAAAAATTCGACTTCGATTAATTGGGTAAGACTATTATCGTCGTCTCTGGAGATACCTAAACTGGAAGTACCTTTCCAAAGAGACACCGGTCTGGTGGACGCCTTACCTATTGACCCGAGTGGTTAAACTATATAAAGTCTCAAAGTATTAAACTCTAGAGTTGTACAATTTAGACTTTCTTGACTTTGTCAGTGTTAATTCGGGACCTTAGGTATAATTAAGTTTCTCAACTGTGTCTATGTTTAAAGTTTGTGGACTTCACTTTTACACTGTCTTTAGGTTTACATGATTGTAGAACGGAGATCACACAGTTGTGTTAGACAATGTTGACGTGTCTGTCGAAATCAAGGAATAAATTACTGAGGTAGAAAATTCCGACATTAATCTTTACTATTTTTCAGTCATCGAGACCATAGACTGAGGTATCCGTGTGAAAGTCAATTAGATACGTTAGTTTTCGACTGGTTTACCAACCGATGATAAAATTTATATAAAACGTGTATTAATAAAGTCAACTCACCTATTGTATGTAAGTTTTATGAATCGAAAGTCAAATTTTGACTACTACTTTTAATATCAGTAAAATCGGACACTGTTTATAAATTTATATACTAGTATAGTATAAACAACGTATCTCGAGTACCGACCGACTGACTTTTTTAGGTAAAAATTCATAAGACTTGATTAAAAAAAAATTAAAAGGAAAGATATAGTGACAGTAGTTTACGTACTTTTTATAAAGTTCAGAAAAAGAAAGTTACAGAAGAAGATTAACTCTTTCTTGGGTTGTTACGTTAAATTCTATGATACTTAACATACTTTAATTAGTACAAATAAACAGAAACAACGATGTGTCGGTCATAAAAGTTCTTCATGTTTTCTTCCATTTCTCGAAATCACGACGTCAAGTTTGAACATCTAAAGATCCATCTTAAGGAGTGTATCTTTCATATATAAAGTGACCTTGTTTAGTTTCAGTGACCTGAAGTCTCAAGTAGACCTGTTCTCTTCTATGATCTATTAATGATACTTAATAAAGGACATATACTGACGGACTTGTATAATGGTGTAGACTATGGAGTCATGGGTTGTTTCTGGTTTCCCCTTTTTTTCTGTTAAAGTAAGTCCAACAAAAATACATTCGTAGTAAATACAAGGTGAAAGATATGAAAGTCGTTGATTTTAATATTGCTTTCAACACCTTGGTTTTTAATTTCACTAACTTCCGTCAGAAGTCGGATAATAGTTTTGTCTTCCATTTTTAGTTACATATGTACCAAGGAATTTTTAGGTACATTATCTGACTAAAGATACTTACATAGATGTAAGAAAAACTTTGATTGTACGATTTATAAAGGTATAGCTACCGTACGAGTAAATTGTCGTCTTACGTCTTACGTTCAAATAAATCTTCTCATTTACACGTAAGGATTATGGAAGTCATGTAAACGAACATAGACTAAAGTAAACTTGAATTAAACGGTAACGTAATCGTGATCATGGGTCTATGAGCGATTTGACTCGAAAGAAGGGACGTGGACCTGAGAAAGTCTCTCACATGAGAAATATCGACACAAAGGTCAGAGGGGTATAGTTAGAGAAAGTATGACAATCTTCCACGAGGTTTTTTCACGTGTATAGAAAAATAAGTTGTCTGAGTCTCTCGTGTCTTCGACATATATAACTTCTTTTGAAAAATTTACATGTAGGTGTGTACTATATGAAAAATTAATTTGGTGATCCTTGTCTCCTTTATTCATCAACCATGTTACTTAGTTTGGAATCTTAGGAATTAAGGTCGGAACTTACACACACATATAAAATGTATAAGAATATATATCATAATATATAAGAACATACATATATATATATTCTACCTACAAGGAACCTACAAGTCACTAATCCCGAGTTACAAAAGTAACACCATCGGGTCCGAAATAGGGACAAACCTCTTAATTCTAGGACGTTCGGGTACATCGTACCGGTTTTTTTATTTCAATTTTATTTATTTTAATCCAACAAATTTCTCTCTCTCTTAAACCACGAAATTCTTCAATTTGGTGTCTTTAAAAACAAATCTTTTATAAAGAACTAGTAAAATTACTTTTTTATTTTACCAGGAATTAAAATTTTAAGAACATGATAAAAAAAATTTAATCTAAGGGATTTTAACACATATTAGTGAACGTGTGTAGAAGAAGTCATCTTTAGTAAGTCTACGTGATAAAAACAAAAGGTTCTAAGTAGAGAAAAGAAAGTTCGAAGAAAGTTGGATAGATAGAAGGGTCAGAAACACTTGTCCTAAGATGACATAATGACAAAGAAGTTAATCCTTGTGTTACCTCGTAGTTGAGATGAACCCAAGGAGGATACTTCCCTTGATTCTACTTTTTACCCTAGTACAGGGGACACGTAATTGTTGAGAAGTCAATTTTTTAAACCTTTAAACTGAAATATATTGTATTACTCCCTCTGTTTATAATTATGAACGGAACCGTCGGTAGATATTAAAACAGTAGGATCCTAACGATAACCGTAAAGGAAGGGTGACAAATTTGAAAGCGACTAAGTAACCATTGAGGACTTAAGAATGATGTATACAATCCTACAAAGAATCTTTTCCATGAATTGGTTTAAAATCTTAATCCTTATTTAGTTGACTTTAAGTTAAGTTATTTATGAATAACATGGTTAGGACACGACCCATAAAAGGATCCACGGGTGGTCTCATTTATACTTTTTTTTTAAAAACCATCATTTAAGGACGGAAGTATCTTGAATTCCCACCTCCTACAAAGAGTTTACGATCAACTCCGAAAAGATTTCTTTACAAATGAACCTATAAAATAATTGAGTGAAGGACGAAAATTTGAGGAATCGACAAGAAAGGGAAACTTCAAAGGTGTGGAATTTTTGAACCGCAATACAAAACTATGAGTTACAGGGAACTGGGGTAACTAGTTTATAATACCACACTTTATGAATGACAAGTTTAGTCGACATGAGAACAAAGTAATAAAATCTAGAAGGATCTGATAAATTAAGACCCATTACCACATGTAACTGTTAAAGACCTGTTTGTTTATTTGGAAGGGTTTCTATTCCTTTACATCGAGGTAAGTTGACAATTTCCCACAATGATATACTCAATTTACATGACTTGAAGAGTAGATTAATGATACATCATTACATCATTAGTCGAAAGATTGTAAGTTTTACTAAAAGAGAACCTCGTTTTAGTAAAACGTTCAGTTTACATTGTGTTGAAAACGTAAACTTCCTGACAAATTGATAATTAACCATTTATAAACGTCGTAAGTGTATCTTTTCCATTCATGAGGGTAAAAGGGTATTTTGGACTTTTAACATAGAATTTCCATCCGTATTTCAACCCGAAAAAACTACAAGTCAATACGGGTAATCTATTTTTATATTCTATGCCTCATCAATTTTTAATTTAAATTTTACATTATTCTTTTCGTTCATTATCTGTAGTCATACCATTTCATTCTAGATGTGATCGATAGTGATCTCCTTGACTTTAAACATGTATGACGCACTAAGTGTTTCATATCAGTATATATTGTAAAACACACTTGTCTTAAATATTGATACTTATTTACCTAGTTAATTTGTAAGCAAATTTAAGATTTCGACTACTTTAAGTAAAATCATCGCGTGATTATCTGGGTCCTCAGTAAACAAGAGGATTTATGATGAGTTAGACTTCTGTTACCCTTGATAAATTTTGGCTAAAGGATTTTGGACTTTCATGAAACTGTAAAGTCGTTGTGGTCACAACTTTATTTAAAGGACAAGACCATTTAAATTTCCTGACGTAATTGTACTATTAAACAGAGGATTTTGCTGCGGAGTCCTGCGTGTTATGGTTTCCAGTTTTAACTTCCACTAGGACTTAAGTCTGACTAATTTCTTCCACTTTGCCATTGACTTCACTAGGTACCTCCACGCAAGACAAAGGGATCGGATAAATCCTAGTGACACTTGTAAAACTTTAACACGACCAAATTTATACAACTTATAGACTACAAAAGAGAACTGAAAATATGTGTAACCACTTTTCGAAAATAATCAATACCTAAGAATAATCGGTTAGTTAATTTTATATCAAATGGAAAATTACCTAGATCAACCTAAGCTAAAATGGTAATTTAGTGGTCCAGGTTGTTTTGGCAGGAATGAGACGTATACGTTCCTACTAATACTTATATTACTTTTGTTAGTGTAGTTATGGTCTATTGTACAACCAGAATCTTCTTTCTTACTTTTAAGACATTCTGATTATTCGGTGTCGGACCTGAAAAATATTCCAAGGGTAAGATTACTACACATTAAGGAACCTAAGAGGCATTTACGAGTAACGTGTCAGTCCTCTGTTCATACTGTACCTCACAATCGAACTGTCAACTGAGAGAGGAAATGGGTTCTAAGTCCTGTACTGATGATGGAGATAATAGACTTAAATAAACTCTATACAAGAGGTTTACTAATACTAACTAAAGATTTACCATAATGACACTCTTTATGTAAATTAGTTTACATGTAAATTATGTAAACTAATTTACAGATCGAATACCGGTAAATGTATGGTATGCTCCTGTTTAGTTTACGTAAAAAGAAGGGGTTAAATCTCGGTTAATAATTTTTTATGTGGTTCTAGTAACTACCTCACGGACACCTTTATTGACTTTTTCTTTGTTCCCTTCTTGCTTAGTAATGTCCATCGGAATTAAGTTATGATATCTTGTGACACACACACACACACACACACACACACACACACACGTAAGTTGCGTTGGGATACCTGACATCGGACGGTCCAAGGAGACAGGTACCCTACGAGGTCCGTTGATACGAACCTAATGTTTCTCGTTTAGTGTAAATTAGGATTTTATAGAGATATTCTTAATGATTTCTTGAAATTCAGTAAAAGTACCACCAATGGCTTCAATAAGTAAAGAAAAAACCATCTTTATTATGATTGAGATTTATATATTAGATACAAAAGAGGACTTAACCTTTAAACCCTCGTTTAGATATTCGTACACAAAAATAATACTTATGTGCATACATAATATATTATGTAATAGAAGTGAAACGATAAATAACTCAATGATTTAGGATTTTCTTTTTGGTAAGGGAGGAAACTTAAAAGGTAATTAGAATTCCAGATGTGTGGTTTGATATACGTTCAATCATATTTTGTTAAATATTTATTAAAGTCATTTGGAGACATAATCAGACGGTGGTTACTTAATCGTATTTTAAGACTTAAGTCGATAAAATGTTCATAAACAGATTTGTTCGTCAGTCGTGGATACCGGGTACGGTAGAAAATTATGAATACATTTATTTCAAAATAACCTTGTACTACACTGGTAAGTAAATATGTTACAGATACCGATAAAAGTGTGATGTTCCCTTTTCAACTTATCAACGTTGTGGTTGGTATACCGGGTATTTCAGATTTAATGAGTGATAGATTGACAATGTCTCCTTCACATGGATGGGAACAAAGTCCAGAAAAACATTTGACAGAAAGGAAATCCAGGACTTTATTTTATGTGATCCTAAAGTTGATGTCCACCTCTTTGTCTTCTTTGAGACTTCTTTAACAACGTTCTTCCAGTCATACAGATCTTTTTATTCTTACACTGAAAAGAATTCGATAGATAAATATAGTTTACGATTATATTAGAAACTCCGGAAAATGTAAAAGAAGAGATAGAGTGAGGAAACAAGATCAAGGTATGGTTGTGTTCTTTTTTTAGGTTTCTATCCCTTACTTTGAGTCTACTATCAGTATAACTACCCAAACAAGACATAAACAATATATGGTAAGTTGTTGAAACATTCTTTTAACCGAATAGTTTTTTATCGTGATTTTGGGTTCTTCTTGGTGCACAACAAGACCTTAAATAACAAACCGTCTACGGTAATACATAGCGTAGTTTAGAGGTCGGAAAAATAATGTATTTGGTTGAAGACGACATTTGTACATAGGAGAGTCTCCAGTGGTTCCAGTGGTTTAAGTAACTTCCACCACTACCAGTAAATAAACTTCTACTTCTTTAATTTTCTGACGAAGTCCCTCCAATCATTTTCCCTTTGTTGATTGGGTGAATTGTCCAAGACTATTGACTCAAGAAGTCGAAAAATTTCTGACTCGTAAGTCCAAACAAACAAAAAATTAATCCAATTTTTTGTCGTAGTTCAGACAGAATTGTCTAACTAACCCAGTTACCACCACTTTCATTCTCCATATTTCTTTCTTAATGATCGAATTTGTCAGAAATTTTTCAAGTCACCCCTCGTTACTTATAAAAAAACGAGACTATGTCTGTTGACATTCCTATAAGAATCATACACTTTCTCCCTACGAAAATTTTAACCATTAATAATTTTCTTCGCGTTTAACTTTATTAAAAAGATAAAATTTTTTTACATAAGTGACGGGGGTGTTGGTATTATTTTCCGTACAAATACTTAAAAAAATTCACGTATCTTGATCGTTTTTTTTTAACGTAAATCGTTAAAATAAAAGGTTTTGATGTAAGAGTCCTTACCCAATAGACAAAGAAGATTGTCAAGTTCACTATTAGATATGGACCTCGACATTTAATAAAACGTATACTTTAATTAAAATTAGAAATTTTATACCTTACAAGAGATACCGTAATTTTCCTGGATGAAAATTTTCCTTTCTTCTTTTTCTTAAGTTTTAGAATGTGTTCGAGAGTTACCATTAATGTGTTTCTTCAAACTGATTTGATTAAAGATTAAGTAAAATAATTGTTTTTTTCATGAATTTAACAAAATCTCTTTGTTCTTAAATTTAATAGATCTTTTTAGTTTATACAAGAAACTTTATATGACACTTAATTCTTTGTGTTGAATTCAAATCACAAATAGGTTTCATACCAAGGGTAATCGAAAATACGAATTTTAAAATTTTTAATATCATGATACAGGTTCTTCAACAGTAAAGAAAACCCTGACATAGATATAAATCGTTAATAAGAAATAAAAATGTAATCGTCTCAGAGAATGTATTATAACTATGACAAGTCGTTATCATTTTTATTTATTAAAAAAACTTGGTTACTAACTTAAAGGGGAGTTATCTTTTTACACACAGACTTTTTATGTTCTGAAGGAAAGTCTGACGACCCTCATATACTGTGAGGGTTTCGGTGTCATCTTGGTCAAAGGATATTCGATATTATGTTTTAAATGAGTGGATGTGGATTTACGAATGTGAGATGATCTTTTTTCCACCTCTAAACTCACTTCTTTCCGTCTATAACACTTTTAATTCAACTTAAGAAAAAAAAAGTCAGGAACGGTATCATTCGTCGAAACATCTTACCGTCACGAAAAATCTCTTACTTGGTTGGTCATCAACGTGAACATATATAACGAAATTAAATAAATCTGAATTTGAAGTCCATTCATACAAAAGGAGGGGAAGTTATGCGGGGACAATAGTTCAGGTAATATTTGTTGCTTGACTCAAAACTTCTGATTGAAGCTGGGTTTCTTCTATTATGGACAATGTTCTTATTCTATTAGATTAAAATTAGTTATCTTTATCTTAGGAAGAAATTAAGACCAAAGACAAGTAGGGTCTCCAACTAGGGAATTAGAAGGTCACAAACCAAAGAGATGTATGAATATTTCGTAAGTAAAACAATTATAGTGTTGTATTTAATTTATCAAAAAAATTTTCTACAATATAAAATATAACCTCATGGTCAATTGTTTCAACACTATCAATGCCTACGTATGTGTCGTCTCGATACGACATTTATATGTACTGACTCGGTGTGTATATGTACATAGGTAAGAGGGGGTTTGAGGGGAGGGTAGGTCCGACGGTGTATTGTGACTTGTCTCAAGGTACACGACACGTCATTTAGGAACGGTGTCGTATTTAAAAATAGTTTTGTAAAGATTCCTAAGAAAAGAGCATTCCTTCTGTTATATTCACCATATCAATGATTATGGACCTGTAATTGACCTGTAAGATCAAAAGAAAAAAGGTCGGGACATTTTGGTAACCCAGTTGTGACTCATTGTTCACAGGAGAACAGATCTAGGGTTCTTTGTGGTTACTTCGACCACACTTATTTCTAATACAGTACGTTCTATCCGAAAAAAAAAGAAAGTCTTATAACTAGATATCGATTTGATACCAGAAGTAGAGTTTCGAACATCAAAAGATAGACTTGACGAGTAAAATACCATGTATGTCATGTAAAACTACTTAACTTACATAAGGAGTTAGTAAATCAAGTACAAATATTTGAACCGATTTACCAGTTAACCCATGATTATGATACTAAACAATAAATTTATGAAGTCTGAGGAATTGATTTTAAGAAGAGTTTTTACATATGTCAACAAGTGAGAATAGAATTTATCTTGATGTAAATGACTTTGATGACTTCATTAATTCCCTTTTAACGTCTTTTCATCCGATACCTCTTTCCTTGTTGTTGTTTTTCGACAAACTCTTCCAAAACTATTTAGACGGTCATATTGTAAACTTCTAAATGTCGGAGACATGCCTTGTCTCCTAGTCCAGGATCCAGACCGAAAGTTAGACCCGAGGGCGAACTTGAATTCATTTGACTACACAAAGACAGAACAAAAGGATTAGACCCTTCACCCCTACCATTACAATGGATGTATTTTTATTTGGTTATATACCTGTCGTGAACCTTATTCCAAGTGACGTATTATTATTACAGGAGTCACTACAATCGATGATAGTCCTAATACAGTTAAGTGTGATTGTACCAGTTGTTTCATTATAAAATACGAGATGAAATTTAAATGTCTCAGTATCGATACATTTTTATGTTGTTAGAACGTCTATTAACCCACCTTTGTGACACACACAAATTCCTTCGTACCACCCCTCCCCGTAAGACCACCCTAGTAAGGTTACTGGCCAAATGGAATTGTGAAAACGAAGAGATTTGTGTTGTATGTTCACAGTAAGTCAAGCTTTAACATCTTTCGGTGACTCTCTTTTAGACTAAAGGACGTAAAATTAATTCGAAAAGAAGTTCTCTATAAACAAACGGTGTCACTTATAAAGAATAAAACTAAAACAGTATCGGTTTATCATTATTTAATTGTTCAATCCATTAATCTACACGTAATTAGTCTACGGCGGTTTAAATATTTTCTTTTAACTCACATTCACGAACAAAAGTTTTGATTA
This sequence comes from Capra ibex, assembly GCA_006410555.1. Classification (NCBI taxonomy): domain Eukaryota; kingdom Metazoa; phylum Chordata; class Mammalia; order Artiodactyla; family Bovidae; genus Capra; species Capra ibex. The sequence continues at coordinate 51,033,924 of SJYO01048061.1, read as the reverse complement.
CAACTTTAGAACAAAATTCAACGTAATATTCACGAGAAACCTTAATCATTCAGGTAAAATATGTTACTGAAGGTGGAAAAGCACTGTTATAAAGGTAGAAAAGAACTATAAAAAAAACACCGGTTTATTGGACTTCAATTCCCTTTATATAGTCAACCTCGTATGAGTATTAAGTCTGAAAAGATAGATTGGGTTTGAGAGGGGATGATAGGTTAGACTCTTCCAAAAGGTATCAAGATGTAAAATGATATCATAATTACGTATACTATTTACCAATACATTGAATATAGGTTCGTCTTATTTTTCTGTACGACCTTTACACGATACATCTGTCTTTGTGTTAAGAAGTTTTTTATGAATTATAAAGAAAAAAAAATTTTAAGAACTGTAATATGTCGGCTTTTATGACAACCACTATCAAAGTACAGAATGAAAATACTCTAAAGTCTCTTAACTTTCTTTATATAAATATATAGTATCTTTTTAAAACTGAAGTAAAACTCATGTCTATTATATATTTTTAGCTCTTCAGTTTGAAACCTCTTTTTTATTTCTTCCATTCGTCTCTTCGCTTCAGCGATATCCATGGTATAAATAAGAAACTAGAGTTTACAGGTTGTTGTCTTACTTTTACACTTAAAGTCAACTGGTTCATCAGAACAGTTATTCAATTTTCTTTTTTACTTCTTGACCCTTTATAAAACGTTTTATAACGTAACATACTTGTGACGTAACAATACTTGTGAACTTTAAGATTTTATACTCGAGAATAGTAAAAATTGATAAATTAAAAATTTACCAGAACAACCTAACCTTAAGCTAAGTCCTTAACTTAACCATGTTTGAAGAACTTAACGAATAACCGTATGAAGTGTATAATTTTCAATTAGTTTTAATTTAATGTTACTCTTAAAATGTCTCCGTCTTCAGACTATATAGTGTTTATCCTTACTGATCCTTTTTTTACTCACGTATTAAGACCCTTATATGAAGACGATTTGAAGTATCCTACAATCTGTAGGAAAGTAGTATTTCACTACGGAGAATGTTTTTCCTACTTTTCATTCAGTACATTCAGTGAATGAGGTACGTTTTTACCTTGTGGTAGACCCCGAGGTGTATTGTATTATTTTGTTATACAAAACGTTTTTATCATTTGTAAGTAATACTATATTCCTTCTGTTTACAGACAACGGTTACGGTTTCAGAGTGATGAGGTCCTCTTTTAGATGTACAAATTCACTACAAATAAATTTTGAAATGTGAAAAGACGATTTGACACAAAAGGACAGAGTACAATCAGTATTAAAGTTTCATAAAAATTGATGTTGACAAATTAAAGTCTGTGTGGACACTCTTTCTATGTTCGGTTGTTTTCTCAAGTTCCATTTATATAACTAATACCACTAAACGTATTCACCGTGTAGACAATGTCATTCTGTTTTGTTTCCTCTCATAAAATTATATGAATTAAAATTCGTTTCATAAAACTAATATACTTGGTCTTTTATTTAGAAAGTATAGTGAGTGATAATTATTTTACATTCTTTTCGTTTGTAATTTCCTTTCTTTTAATATGAGTACATTTGACAATTTATATAACTTAGTGACCCCATCTAATTTCATCTCAATTAAACTTTTCTTTAGAAACTTATTGTTTCAACTCATTTTTATTCAACGTCCATGTGGTCTTGAGACACTTTGATAATAAATTCTACTCCGACGTCAAACTCTGTTTTTATTTAAGTTTCGATATATATAACATGTGAATATCCTTTACTAATTATATAGATACATGTTTTACAACTATATTACACATCCAATATATGTACATATATAGTGGATACATGATATTGAAAGAAATATCGAAGTAAATACACGTAAAAGAGTAGAAGGTGAATCCTATAGAATATAAGACCATATTAGTTTATAGTTTCTAAAGGAGACACTTTGAATCTTAATGTATGATTATCAGTTTTCTTTAACGTTCCGAAAAGATATTTTACGTAAATATCCGTATAGACTAAAATTAGATCAGGTTATATCTGTAAACTTTGATTTCTGAGTTAACATGTTTATTAAACATTCACTTTTGAAATAGTACCTAAAGAAAATTTGTACGTTTTTAGTAGGTTTAAAAGATTCCTTTATTTCGTATTGAAATAATACAAGTATATGGAAACTAGTTTTCTACTGAACCAAAGTAGTATTTGTCTTATAATAATTCTTTTGTATCAAATTGTAAATAATATTATTCTTTATTATCAGAAAATATCTATATTAATACGTATTTTACCCCGAAACGACTACCGAGTCACTATTTCCTAGACGGACGTTGTCTCCTCTGCGTCCAAACTAGGAACCCCGTTCTTCTAGGGACCTCCTCCCGCACCGTTGGGTGAGGTCACAAGCAGACCTCTTAGGGTACCTGTCTCCTCGGACCGCCCGATGTCAGGTACCCCAACGTTTCTCCATCTGTACTGACTTCGGGGACTCGTACGTGGGTATGTGTACTCAGTTTATAGTATAGCAATTTGTGATATTAAAGTAGTATAAAGTGATATAAATGTTAGATATAAGAGACGGAAGAAGGATTAGTCGTAGATCTTCTGCTAGTTCCCTTCTAGCAGGAGTCACTTTTAGGTCTGTGGTCTGTTGTTTCAAATATGTTGGGATTTGGTTGTTGGGCCAGAATTTCCTTTTTATACTTTCGGTGAAACTACACTTCTTTACTCGGTTCTGTTTTCTCGTTAACAACTTGTTAAGACTTACGTCATTAAAAAAGAAAGACTTACTCTTTGTACTCCCTCTAACACCCAAATCGGAGGACACCCTATCTTAGACTCCCTTTGTATTGTGGAATGTCTGAAAATGTAGAACTGTACTTCTCAAGGTCGACTGAAACCTTAGGTACTCTCCTTTAGGAACAGTGACCTAAGTAATGTTAAGTTTAGAGACTCAACACTGGACAATAGGATAACTCTTCTAACTTGGAACTTAAATGTATGCCTCTCTATTTTACGTACGTTCCTCAATGGAGAGGCACCCTTTACCCATTTATTTTTACCCACGAGTCATAATTTTTTACTGTTTTGGTTTTAAAATGTAGTTTTTCGAAACGTGTAAAGATTATTTTACACCCAAATGACCGTTTAATACAATAAAGATGTTGATTAAAACATGAGAACTTTACAAACAGAATACGAAGAACGTTATGCATAAAAAATAGAGTTTGTAAAGTTATTTAGGTAAAAAGTCCATATTTCTCTTAATAAAGTTTACCCATTAAGTTTTTTTGAGTTCCAAATTCAATTATTCTCCAAACCTGAACCCTTGTCCTGAAATATGGAGAAAAAAATATATATTGTTTATGAGTAATTTCTCTAACTTACTTAAATCACAAAAAACTTAAAAATTTTGATAATACTATGTATTTATCGGTAATGTGTTACTTCGTTATCAATTTGTAGTTGACTCACATATTATACTGGGGACTTGACACGATTCGACACTCCTAAGTTTTCTCCTTACTCTGTTGATGACAAAAGTTTCCCGTTTTTCTGTTTGGTCATTGGGTGTTACATGGTACCTGACAATCTCTTCTTAATTGCCGTGCTGTGTTTGTGAAGTTAATTCATAAGGATCCGAATCCGATTGAATCTTCCTCGGTTTCTCTACAGAAATTACTTCTGAACTTCAGTGTATTCACAGGTAAAGTACTGTTTTCTCTTCTTCTTTTGATAAACAAAAGACTCTTACTATTTCTCTAAACAAACTAGATGAGTCTAGAGTTATTTACAGTAGGAATAGAACCTGGTCTCTATTCTCGTCCATCCCTAGTCTTAGGTATGACGACTCTTTGGTTGAACAGTATCGAATTATTTAATATAGTACACAACTTAAATCGTTAGTTTTCTGACATTTTGACTCCTTTTGGTTTTGTTTCTATAGAGAACCCAGTCTCCGAGTCACGATCTCATGATGATTTCCTGGATCTCTCTAGACTTCATCGACTTTTCGAAACCAAGAAACTCGTCGTAAACTCCATTCCTTCACTCCACAATTCAAGATTGTCACGGTGACTGACCTCTTAACGATCTATCACACCCAAAAGGAAAGATCAATCTGTCACCACTCTAAATACGTGTCGTGAGTTCTCGGGAACGGTTCTTTATTTTACAGGATGGTTGACTGATGAGTCTATCTATAGAAACCTGAAACTAAAGTCGACCTGTCTGGTAACGGTACTGAATTGGTTTTACTAAGTTTCCTCCACCAATACATTTCACCGTGACCACCTTATATGATTTGATTATAGTTCTATTTACCGACAAGATTGGTCTGTCACATAACAATTGATTGGAAGACCTTCTAGTGTCCAACTGACGTATCTTGTTTCTCATGCACTTAAGTAAGTAAAGTGAGGGAAGTCCCAAACGAAAACTATTACTCGACTCATAACGTACGTCTCAAACGGAAACTTGTACCAGTAGTATCTGTCATCTCTACTTGAACTCCAGAAAAATTTCTGACCGTGGAAATTCAAGATTCCGGGACCAAAAATTTAAAAAAAACATGGTATCTTCTTTTTTTTTATCATAAACGATTTGTATGTATGTTTTTAGATCGTATAGAGACCATTTCCTATCGGTTGACTATGTACAGTTATATAAATTTCTACTTTAAATTTCTATTTGATAACTATTTTATCTTTATTGTTATGTTCATTTTACTCTATTCCAATTTGACATACTTTCATTTGGTAAATTTTAGTGTTTTATTCTTAAATTTTATCTATTTATTACTTATTTATAGGATGGTCCCGTGAAAGATGTTTACCTTTGACACCGTATCATATACGAAAATATATGTTATAAATAAGGAAATTTTTAAGACTTCTCAACATAATAGAGGTCAAGATACACTTTTTGTACTCCGAGTTCCTGAAACATAGTGAAAAGAATAAAGAAAACGTGACATGAGAATGGAGTCCGGTAGTGAGTCGAATGGTGTACAAGTAATGGGTTGTTCGTGTTGAACTTATTTTGTTTGTGTGAACAAAAAACTTTAACACGAATGAGACGTGACGAACTAAAGTCGACAAAAAGATTGGTAGGAGACACATTCATCGTAACTTAAATTCAACTTAAAATTTTATTGGGAAAGATCAATTCAGACCACATGTTCCAAAAGATGTGATTGAAACTCTTTATTTGGAGATATCTCTAAGGACAACTCTAGTACCATAGGTTCGTCGGTGACTAGATGAAAGGTAGTGATGTCTATTGTCGTAAAAGGTCTGGAGATATATTTGACTCAGTATATCATACGTGCCGAAGAAAAAGACCTAAAGAGAATGTAATTATATATCCTCACTTTACCATCCTAGTATCCTTTCTACATACCAATTTCAAAATCCTTTGACCGTTTAGTATCAGGTTTCCGTAAGATAACAAAACGTGAGGGTGGTCTTTATAGACTCTCAAGGGTAAAGAGATCGGTTGTGGACGGTACCGGGTAGAAAAATTAACAGAGATACGATTCTCACCATATCACTAAAGTAACACCAAGATCACACGTAAAGGGACTACATACAAAAAGTAGACGAATAAATTGTAAATATATAGAAGAAGTTACTTCATAGACAAGTTGAAAAAACGGTCAAAATAATAAAAAAGAAAAATTTTAAAATAAATAAATAAATATCGGCACGACCCAGCACTAACGACTTGTCCGAAAAGAGATCAACACGGTTCGTCCCTGATGAGAGGTCAACACAAAGTGTCCGAAGAGTAACACCCCTCGAAGAGAACAACGTCTCGTACCCGAGATTTCACACGACCGAAGTCTTCAACACCGTGTCTCGAGTCACCAACACCAAAGACCCGGGATCTCGCGGTCAAGTCATCAATACCGCGTGTCCGATTTAACAAGACGTCGTACACTCTGGCAGGACCTAGTCCCCAGTGTGGGCAGAGGACGTAACCGTCCGCCTAAGAAATGGTGACTCGGTGGTCCCCTCGAGCGGTTAAAATTAACCAAACGAAATAAATGTTTTTAATTTTTTAATGAGAACTCAAAACTCTCAAAGATTATATAGTGTATATGTTCAGGAAATAGTCGATATATTCTACATTTATAAAAGAGGGGTATACCCTGAACAGAAAAGTGAGAGAATTGTAACAAAGACTTCTATGGTTGTGGATGAAATAGAAACTAGAAAAAAAACGAAAGTACCTAAGATGGATTGTAGAAAGTGCCACAACATAGATTCTTTAGAGAATAATTGGTTTCCAGTACTTTTAAAAGACCATACAAAAGAAAGTCTTCAAAATAATCTAATTCGAAAATGTGACTCTACACAATAGGTAAAACTTAATGAAAAACGAACACCATATTCCAAACTTAGTTCCAAGAAAAAAGGATATTTTTCGGTTAATAAGGTCGTGGTAAAAGACTTTTTTTTTTTTTTTTAGGAAACAGATGACTAGTCGAGATACGGAAACAGTTTTTAGGTATATAAACACCTATATAAAGACAAATAAAAGAGATAAGAAAAATAAGACAAGGTAATTAGAAACAGATAGAATTAACTTTACAGTGTGACTGACATAATTTTATCCAAATTTTATGATAAAGGATACAAACAGACATTACACAAAAATAAAAGATAAAGTGATAAAAGGTGACAATTGAAATAACGACAGAAAGAAGAGGAAATAGGCTAAAATGAAACTAGAACTAAGAGATCAAAAGATTCCATCTTCGACTTCAGTAACTGTATTTTTGAAAGTAAAAAGATTATGGTATCGACTCACCATATTTAAGGGGGTGATTCATGACGAATTACTATGCAGTATTTTAAAGTGAAAAATTAAAAATAAGATGAGTTTCATGAGAGATTAAAAGAAAGATTCATACAAAATTTCCAGTCAAAAAAAAATTCTTTAACTTCATTATTCTTTTTATAAATAAAAGTTCGTATCACTACTAAAGAATGCAAGAAACAAGCAAACACATCTAGGTATAAAGGTAGACCATAGTAAAAGGGGAACCATTGTAAAGAAAATCACGTCTAAATGTCCACTATTTTACTTAAAAAGACAGATTTATTTTTAGTGATAAAACAGAGACGAAAACTTTTGATAAAAACGATGTATTCGTTAAACTCTGACTGACAAAAAATAAATATTACGAAAGTCAAGTCAGCGAGTCAACACAGGCTGAATTTCTACGATAAAGTGACAAAAGAACGAACAGAAGAAAAATAAACGAGACATACATTGTACGGGAAAAATGGGAGAAACGGTCACAAAGACTTTTAAAACTAATACTACACGTGACCCCACCAAAAAAGAACAAAAACAAGGATCCTACATAACTCAAAGAATCTATGCACTAAAATCTTAAAAATAGTTTGGACTAAAAAAAATTGGCCATAGTTACAAAAATAAGACAGGGGAGGAAAGACCGTAAGATTAATGTATATAATCTGATGAAAAGTCAACAACATGTCAAGTGACAAGGTGTACAAAATTAATAAAAAAAAGAGACACACGAAAATAAAACCTCTCAAAGATGAAAGTATGGAAGTACAACTAATTGGGAAAGAAAGTGTTACACGTTAAACTGGGATTTAGATAGGGGACTTAAAAAGTAAAGTCTTTGATGTCGAAAGTAGAGATCTTCAAGTTAAACCGGAAAAAAAATTATAGAGTGTACAGAGAGGTATTGAAAAACTTGTATACCTTATATTAATATCATTGACAAAGTTTCAGGAGACGATGACCTTGTTACGCGGTCAAGACTCAGTGAAGTTACCCAACTTAAAACAGGAGTAAAAAGAGGTATATATGACCGAAACAACGTACGGATCATTTGAAACTAACCAAGAGTCTGTGACATGATAAAAGAACAACCCACGATCTATAAAACGTAAGAATGTTTATAAGAACTTATAACAAGATCCTATATCAATACAGAACCTTTGTCAAATTAGATAAACCCAGAACGAGGATTCTAAACGATCCGTCACGGGCTAGATGCATCAGACTCCGATTAATAAGTGACGGTACATCGGTACCAGGGTAACTCGTGACAGAGCCACGGGTCACTTAATACTCCAAAAGGTTAGACTGACCACCCTTGCCCACAAAAAGATCCGAGAACACTTACACTCTATGACAAAGACGATTAGAAAAGTTTACAAAAGGAGTGGAGACCAGAGATAATCAAAAGATTATATCGTACTAATTATCAATAATAAATTTTAATTATTAATAAAGTTTTTAAAAGATTATAAAGATTGGTGTACGACTACTAATGAAACGACTTATGAGCACCTTCGGGAGACGTAACGAGAGTGCAAGAGAGAGAGACGTCGATACAGGAGACAGGACACTTGCGATCGAAAGAACCAGAGGGAAATGTCAGTCGAGGGAGAGTAGTGAAGGTACTGAGTCGGTCAGAGGGGACATCCGAGAGGGAAGGACGTGACGTTGGACGTCCTGTCTTGAGACGTTGTTAGTGTCTCGAGTGGAACGGACAAAGGACTGAGACTGCGTAGTGACTGTAAACAACGGACTACGGGTCCGGGGTAAGGACTTATGGTATGAAACCTTTAAAAACAAAAAAGGGGACATTCATATTCTAGATGAGATTAAATTAAATCAATATAATTAAGATAAAGTATTAGTATTTGATATTGAAATTTATCCTCGTCGGTTGACCTTCTACGATTAGTATTCTTCTCGGTCTACCTTTACACAACTATCCTACACGTGTCTGGATAGGACTCATTGTCCTTTTCTTAAGTTCTACTTTATAGAATATCGATGATGGTAACGATACGTGTCCGTGAGTATATAATCTGTGACTATTCCTTGACAGATACCTCTTCCTTTACCGTTGGGTGAGGTCGTAAGAACGGATCTCTTAGAGTACGTGTCTTCTCGGACCACCCGGTATCAGGTACCCCAGTATTTCTCAGTCTGTGCTGACTCACTGATTGGGTATGTGTGTTTCTTGATTCTCTTTTACCATCGACTTAAAATAAATAACTCTAAAGAAAAAATACAAGTAGAATTGCATATAAAGAAAAGTAAGTAGTGCCTGAGTTACGTGTACTCAGACTCGTTGACTCCCTCTACCACTTCCTGTCCTTTCGGACTGCACGACGTCACGTACCCCAGTGTTTCTCAGTCTGTACTGAATCGCTGACTTGTCGTTGTTTGTGACTCTTGTCATAAAGAATTTCAAAATTCGTGAATAAATCCCATTGACTTTTATCGGAGTAACAGAAGTGAAGACTCTCAGAGGTTTTCCAGAATGTAGACAATTTATAAGTAACTACTCTAAAGATGCGTTATACTACTCTTTTCTGATCATTAAAAGATCGGTAGGATCCAAGGTTTTTGTTGTGAACTTTTTGAATCTGGTATACACTTATTCCGACAATCTACTGAAGGTAAATGTCGCTATTTCAGTAATTGATTACCTAAAGAATTTGAATTTACGACAGAGTCTTTTTCAAAACCTTTGTGTCTTTTTGTAGACTTCACATGTTCTATTAAGACCTTGAAGTCCTTTCTATCTAGTTTTTAAAGGCATTAATGTTGATGGAAGTTCTCCAACCATACTTATTAATCGAACTTTTATATTCTATATCAGGTACGCTTAAATTTTTGGCCTGTCTTTGTTCCAGTTATTTGTTACACATTTAATTCCTAGGTCGAATCAACTTCCTTAAAATTATTCAGGAAGGAGTTAATTAATAAGGACTTGTAATCAGGGTTGAATTAAGTCAATTTAAAATCTTTGACAAATAATCCAATTCAGTGATAATATTTTAGTTAAACCTAAAAAAAGAATTATACCGTCTTTTTATGTGGTAAACCAAAATTTTTTGACTTTAGTACTAAATAGGACAAAATCCTCTCAAGTTAATTTAAAAAAGAAGTCAGGTAATACATAGTGGTTGTAGACTCAAAGTTCATAAACACGGTGTCAAAGATAAACGAATAGAAAATGATATTATATTACTAACAGAGAGTGTGGGAATCTAAAGACCCCAGGTTCATGTGTCGGTAGTGTCAGTCGTCTCTTGGACGACGTTGGTTTTTATTGATGATGTAACAATAGAGACGTCTGGGTTTCGACGAGAGACCACAAGCAGTAGAAGAATGGTGGCACATTCATGTAGAAGTCCTTTTACTCGTATTTTTCGTTTATTTTAGGGACCCAGAACAAAGAGATACTGTCAACACAGATTCGTCAAAATAACGGTTTGTATTCTTGACATAATCTTTTTAATTAAGTTCCCCATCCTTTTCTTGTCGTGAATTGTAGAGAAAATGGGATACATAAAAAAAAAGAGGGTATCGTAAATAGTCTGAGTTTGTACGATGTCTTAAATAACTATGATAAATTATAAATAATATATAAGGGGAAGGGAGTGATCTTATATTTGAGGCACTCCCATCCCTAGAATAGACAAAACAGGTGTCGATCCAGGAATTACAGATGTGGACCCGAAAAGGGTAAGATTCGAAAGTTATCACTTAAACACTTATTTAGATGAATGTTATTCACGTTTTTAAAAATCTTGTTTAAGGAGTTTTATAGTTGTTTCAATCAAAATGTCTATAAAATATTTGGGAAGAAGTAAAAGATACGACATATGTGAAAGATTGTAACTAAAAATATTAGTCTTTTACAAAAAATTTACCTATACACACATACAATAACTTTTCTGTAACGATTACCTTAAACATACATTTACTTCCTTGTACATTTAGGAATATGTACTATGTGTTGTGTATGATATGTATTATTTGTGTACAGTGTATAGGGATGTGTACGGTTTCTGAGTTGAAAAAAAGTCTGAAGATACCTGGAAGAGTGACGTAGTAAATAAATAGTGACAAATGTCAGGCACTACTAAAATCAATAAGAACGGAAAGGAGAGTAAAAAAGGGGAGTATAATCTGGACGTTACAGAAGAGAAGTGTATAGGAAGATTATTAAAGAAGGAAACTTGTGTGCGAAAAAAAACGAAGTGAGTTGGAGGAGACGGATGTGATGTGTATGGTATGTTGTGTTTAGGGACGACATTAAAGAGTAGGGTCTCAGACGTACTGTATGTGGTAAGTGTGAAGGACTAGTTCTTTCTCTAGATACAAAATCGGTACACACATGCTAGTACCGGAATGTATTCCCGACCATATCTGTTATATTAATGGTTTTTTTCGTTTTTAATCCCCAGTACTACTTCACATGAGAGGAATTAATGGACATAAAAGTTGATCCTCGAAACGTCTGGAATTTCTTCTCTCTGTACGAGAACGTGTTCTCTACTTGCAGTTTCCCCCTTATCAGTCATCGATAGAGATTAAGGACCTGAATCAAAGGGTTTTACGGAATGTAGTAGACGAGACTTACTTAGGAAACAAAGTAAGAAGACCCGAGAGACCAGTATACGAGTGACGGAGACAGTGACAACACAGTAGTAGAGTACGGAAAGAAGATTACAAAGGTGAAAAGAGCGAGTGGTGAACCAATATAAATTATATACAAAAAAGAGTTACTTGAGTGTTGTCGAGAGAAGACGAAGTAAGAATATTCGTTGGTGGAGGGTCTGTTAGACTGTAAAGATGACCTTTGGTCTTCAATATGTTATTATTCTTACTAAAAATTTTATTTATTGTGGATAAACCGTAATGATATACTGTCTTGGACAAGTCGTAAAACATGTTTATGAGGACTGTTAAGATCCTCCCTCTAGATTAACAAAAGGTATAAAATCTTTTCTCCTGTAACCTAGTGTCTCTCAAATTTATTAAACGAGTCTAATCGTTCTTCGTCTTTATCTTAAACTCAGGTTTATCATACCGAAATATCAGACTCGAGATTTACTAAACTATCTGACTTAGAGAGAAGAATCAAAAGGGACTTAGACCAGAACTTGTCGTAATCAAAAAGTTGACCCGTAGGATGACGATCGTAAAAAACAGAATCAAGTACAAATTTTTAAAATTTACAAAAATAAGGATTTTGAGGTGAGACTGTCGTAGTGAGGTAACGAATCGGTGAAACTCGTGAAACTAATTGATACCTTCAGATTTGAAAATACGTCCGTATGTGTTACGGGAAGTTTAATTGGATTGGAGTGTGATCGGAACTGTTTGTGATCTATATGGTTGAACTGACGTGATGAGGATTTATAAATACAAAGAAAGGAGGCGTACAACTTCCGAGTCGAACTCAGGATATGACAGGTACCGTGGGGAGAACTAAACGGGTCGTTTTAAAGAGAAGGACAAGAGTAAAGGATATGCTGAAACCACCTTAGAGAGAAAACAGTGTACAATATCGGTTGGAACATAGAGAGGACGTAAGTAAGTAAGTCGTTTGTATTTCGATGTATAAACACGGTTGAAAGGATATTTTGAAGTCTAAAATCTCTTTCACGATGAAAAAAAGGCATTCACCTAAAGAGTATCCAATATAAATTACTTACTACTAACTTTATTTACATAAATAAACGAGTTTTAAAATGACTTATGAACAGTTGTTAAAGATGATTTAGTTTCAATATCACGAAGGTCAACACTTAATCAGGTTAAAGAGAGGTAGAAATTATCGGTAAAAATCTGTTAATTCCGACATTTGTTCTGTAGACCTCCCTTCTTCACCAGAGTCTTAGAAGGGTTCGACGACAAGTAGACGTGTGTAGACAACCAGTAATAATCAGTATCCTTTTATAGACTCAAATGTTCAAAATAAATCCAAGAGGAAGTATCAGAGAGACATAATCAGTTTGGTAGTACCCTAGGACACATATGATCAAGAAGGGTACATGTTCTGGAACCGAAGGACGGCTTAGAATAAGGAGTAAAAAGACAACTATTTCACTTTTTTAAGTACTAGTTACAGTCTAACTTGGGTCAAAACCCTTGAGGTCTACCGGATAAAAAAAGGAAGTCTTTTTTCTTTTCAAATGTGTTTTTATAATGAAACTTTAATGGTAAACCCCCAAAACTTTCTAATAAACAAAAAATTATCACATAACAATCACTTGTTAATGTAAACCGTTTTTACTACCGGGACAATACTTTGTATACAGTGATTGTATCTGGATTAGTGTTTATGTTCGAGGACTGTTAAGACTTCAAACATTTTAAAATCAGAAGTTTATGACGTCAACAATAAATAAGTATTCTCATTTATGAAATAAATAAGAACTCTCATTTATGATCAGACCAAACACCTATCTCATGTATGTTTACGTACTTGTGTCTTAAGTTTTACTATAATTCAAATTACGTTATGTTATACGGTAAAGAAAGTTATAATATCTAGTGATGTTTAACCTCAATCCTTTTTTTAATTTACAATACGAGAGTGTAAAAGATTAACTTATAAAATATAATGAAAATTTGATTTAAAAAATCAAAAATTAAAAGTCAAGACAGTGAGTCAGCACAGGCTGAGAAACGTTGGGGTACTTAGCGTCGTGCGGTCCGGAGCGACAGGTAGTGGTTGAGGGTCTCAAGTGAGTCTGAGTGTAGGTAACTCAGCCACTACGGTAGGTCGGTAGAGTAGGAGGTGGTAGGGGAAGAGGAGGACGGGGGTTACGGAGGGTCGTAGTCTCAGAAAAGGTTACTCAGTTGAGAAGCGTAGTCCACCGGTTTCATGACCTCGAAGTCGAAATCGTAGTAAGGAAGGTTTCTTTAGGATCCCGACTAGAGGAAGTCTTTCCTGACTAACCTAGAGGAACGTCAGGTTCCCTGAGAGTTCTCAGAAGAGGTTGTGGTGTCAAGTTTTCGTAGTTAAGAAACCGTGAGTCGGAAGCAGTGTCAGGTTGAGAGTGTAGGTATGTACTGGTGACCTTTTTGGTATCGGAACTGATCTGCCTGGAATCAGCCGTTTCATTACAGAGACGAAAACTTATACGATAGATCCAACCAGTATTGAAAAGAAGGTTCCTCATTCGCAAAAAATTAAAAGTACACATATAATAAGTTCTAAATGATCGAACATTTGTTGTCTTTCTGGTAAATATTATTTTAATAATCAAATATATCATCGTTTATATTTATTTATTGGACGTTCAAAGTTTTTCTTTCTCAAAGTCTGGTTTTGGAATCCTTGACCTTATTCTTTGAGTTACATTTATCGAAGTCGAACATGACCTAAAAACAAAAACGAAGACCAACATGGGTACCATACCTTGTACCAATGACTATTATAATGAGATCTTCGGCGTCTTCTTTCTTACCAAAATATAAAGTCACGGATCCTTCCTCTGGTTAACTAGAAGGTACTCTACACAAGTGAGAAACCTGGTCAGGGACACCCGTCCTTTTACACCCTTCTTCTTACGTGTATTGAAGAGGGTTGTTTTTCGAGGGTGTCACTGTTGTCACACGTTGTACAACCCCTGAAACCCCGACCGATTTCAGTCGTCTCTTTCTCGTCCCGTTGTGTCCCCTCATTAGTCCTGTCAGGTGTGAAGTGTCTGTCCCACTCCAAACCTACTCGTTGTACCCTCGAACTATCACACCATGGGAAAATTGAGTATACCAATCCATTTTAACCTTTCCTAATTACTATCAAGTTTCAAGAGAGTTTCCTCCTCTCCTTTACACGACCTCCAAAGGTATCAAGGAGGGGGTAAACAGGGACATCTCAAACGGGGATAGGACGTGTCGTTGTCGGAGAAATGGACTGTACGAAACATGGACGGAAGTAACAAAAAAAAGATTTGTCCGAAGGAACTAAGTCCCTTCCTTTACACTCGGTGCCTTGAAAAAAAAGTAAGAGTGTAAGTAAATTCTTAATACGAAGTATAGAAGATTTCGTTTTAAATTAGAAAATCTTGTATTTAGTGGGGAGGTTTATATTCTTGGTGTACTTTTGTATGTAATTAATACTTTTTAGTAGTTCCGGAATAACTCAGGAAAAGTATGGATCCCCAAGAAATAAATATGGGTCCACTAGATTTTTTTAAATGATAGTTGAAGAAAATAGGAAGGTCGATATTCTATAAAATTATCTAATATAGTACATCAAAGTTCTCCTTTACTAGAGAAGATCAAATCTTTTATGAACAACCTTAAATAAAAGTTGGGAGTAGTAGTTTTTGTACTTTAAATGGAATAACTGGTCTCCGCTTAAAGGCTTCTTGATGGTTTAGACATAATACAGTGTTGAACGTTGAGTGTAGTCGTTCATAGACGAACTATCCTATAATAACGAAGATTACTCAAAATCTGAAAAAGGGATTTTTAATCGTGACTTTGGATACCGAATACCAGTGGTGTATGGATTGTGTTATCGATTAAAAGACTATTGATCCAATTAAGATAATGTCTTCAGTGTTTAATAAAATATTTGTACAATTGTAAGACACGTTCTACCAAAATGACCCAACAAAAGAGAGTGAACATAGCACTGTCAAGTGGACCCACGGGAGTATAAGACCACCATTTTCGTATTTATCCTGGTCGAAAGGATCCCTAGTAAAACTCAATCTTGGTACGGTTATGAAACCGGGTCATTAAGTCGAACGTTATTAAATAAACTACTTTTATTAGTCTCTTGTTATGATTTGTGAACAATTTTACAAACCATGTCCAAGTAAATATTATAATATTTATATATAATATCATTATCTCTCCTTTATTGGAAGTGAAGTCTGAAGTTCTCTTGCCAATTTAATACCGATAATCTTATTATAGGTCCGTTTACTCCAAAACTATGTTAAAAAAACTTCTTTGACCCTCTTACTAGTCTTTTTGCTATCTTATTAGACAATGTGTTGTCCAATGATGTTTATTATATGTCGTCCCTAAGTAAACTCATTTTAAAAGTCGGTACTTTAATTTTCTGCGAATGAGGAACCTTCTTTTCAATACTGGTTGGATCTATCATATAAGTTTTCGTCTCTGTAATGAAACGGTTGTTTCCAGGCAGATCAGTTCCGATACCAAAAAGGTCACCAGTATATACTTACACTCTCAATCTGACACTTCTTTCGACTCACGACTTCTTAATTACGAAAACGTGACACCACAACCTCTTCTGAGAACTCTCAGGGAAGCTAACATTCCTCTAGGTTGGTCAGGTAAGACTTCCTCTAGTCGGGACCCTAAAGAAACCTTCCTTACTACGACATCGACTTTGAGGTCATGAAACCGGTGGAGTACACTTCTCAACTGAGTAACCTTTTTTGAAACTACGACCTTCCCTAACTCCCGTCCTCTTCTTCCCCTGTTGTCTCCTACTCTACCGACCTACCGTAGTGACTGAGCTACCTGCGCTCAGACTTACTTGAGGTCCTCAACCACTACCTGTCCCTCCGGACCGCACGACGCTAAGTACCCCAACGTTTCTCAGCCTGTGTGACTCGCTTACTTGACTTGACTTGACTCCGTTTTTATTTTGAAAACTTTTATAGAATTTTTATTAATAGAAATCAATATTTTAATATAAAAAGACAATGTTTTAAAAATGATATTCCGTATAAAAATCGATAAATTAAAGTAAAAGATTATATAAATGTAAATGAGGTAGGTTCATACTTTCTTACTAACCACTACGAAAACTTCCATCTTCATTTCTGTCTATCCCTTATAAAGAAGGTTGATTGTTTTTCCTTCCATGTTCTTCTCGTCCATGAGAAAGATAAATACTTCTGTTCATGCCACACACACACACACACACACACACACACACACACACACATAATCAGTGAGTCAGCACAGACTAAGACGTTAGGGTACCTGACACCGGGTGGTTCAAGGAGACAGGTACCCTAAAGGGCCCGTTTTTATGACGACACCCATCGGTAAGGGAAGAGGTCCGCTAGAAGGTCTGGGTCCCTAGTTTGGACCCAAAGGACGTGACGTCCGTCTAAGAAAATTACAGACTCGGTGTTCTCTTCAGGAATATTTTCGTCTTGTACCCACGTTTCTAAGTAATTCCGAAAGACACCTACCTCAGCTCCGTTATTGTAGACCGTATGTTAGATGTTATGACATTTTCCCTTTTACTTGGTCAGTCTTTCGATGACTCCGTTAAGTCTAGTCTTTAGGACCACCGAACTTGTTTCCATCACCATTACTTGTAATTCTCTTCTACTACCAAAATTTTATGTAAAACTTCCATCGTTACCGTCTAGAATCACTACGTAAACGACACACCGTCTTTTTCTCTTTCTTTAGTTCCTACTCGGGGTCCAAGGGCCGAACTCGTTGACCCACTCACTACTACGCGAAATTATTTTATCCTTTCAGACCCTCTTGTTTCTAGTCCTCTTCCTAAAACCTTAACTATTTGAGAACCCTGAAGATTCTGTATGTTTATCTATATTGTTTATCTAAGAACTTGTTTCCTTAAATCGTAAGTCTAGTCTATGAGAATTGATCTCCTCTATATTTAATATGGACACAACAGTGTACGACAAAAAACTTTAATTTTTTTTTTACCTAATCTAATCCTCTGTACAATCTCTTTTCTTTCTTCTCTATACGTGGGACTTCTTAAAGTCATCAACCTCCACCAACCTTCTCCCCCTCAATCCTTTGCTCTAATTAATTCTGTCTCACCACTGTCTCTACCCTCTTTTTTTTTCCTACCATCCAAGTTCCTTTCGTCCAACGAAGTTTTTGTCACACCTACTTACGTAACTAGTTACCATCCTACCATTACCGTCCTACCATCGACCTTAATCTTTTCCATCTCCTAACTCTCTAATTTAACAGTTGTAGGTAACCTGGTAGGTTTTTCGTTCTGTCAAGGTATTTTTGTAGATGAAGATGAAATAACTGATACAGTTTCGGGAACTGACACACCTAGTGTTATTTGAGACCTTTTAAGAAGGTCTCTACCCTTATGGTCTGGTGGACTGGACGGAGGACTCTTTAGACATACGTCCAATCCTTCGTTGTCAATCTTGACCTGTACCTTGTTGTCTGACAAAGGTTTAGTCCTTTCCTCATACAGTTCCGACATATAACAGTGGGACGAATAAATTGAAGATACGTCTCATGTAGTACTCTTTGTGACCTGACCTACTTCTTATTTGACCTTAGTTCTAACGACCCTCTTTATAATTATTGGAGTCTATACGTCTACTGTGGTGTGAATACCGTTTTTCACTTCTTGATTTCTCGGAGAACTACTTTCCCTTTCTCCTCTCACTTTTTCAACCGAATTTCGAGTTGTAAGTCTTTTACTTCTAGTACCGTAGACCAGGGTAGTGAAGTACCGTTTATCTACCCCCTTGTCACTGTCTGAAATAAAACTCCCCGAGGTTATAGTGACGTCTACCACTGACGTACTTTAATTTTCTACGAACGAGGAACCTTCTTTTCAATACTCGTTGGATCTGTCGTATAATTTTTCGTCTCTGTAATGAAACGGTTGTTTCCAGGCAGATCAGTTTCGATACCAAAAAGAACTACAGTACATACCTACACTCTCAACTTGATATTTCTTTCGACTCGTGACTTCTTGACCACGAAAACTTGTCACCACACAACTTCTTCTGAAAACTCTCAGGGAACCTGTCACACCTCTAGGTTGGTCAGGTAGGATTTCCTTTAGTCAGGACTTATAAGTAACCTTCTTGACTACGACTTCGACTTTGAAGTTATGAAACCGGTGCACTACGTTTCTTGACTGAGTAACCTTTTCTGTGACTACGACCCTTTCTAATTTCCGCTCTCCTCTTTCCCTGTTGTCTCCTACTCTACCAACTTACCGTAGTGACTGAGTTACCCGTACTCAAACTCGTTCGAGGTCCTCTGCCACTTCCTGTCCCTTCAAACCGAACGACGTCAGATACCCCAGCGTTTCTGAGTCTGTGTTGTCTCGTTGACTTGACTTGACTTCTACCATTCTTTCTCCTACCGTCTCACTCGAGTAATTTATAAGGTTGTTCTACAGTAACACTCAGAACCGTTCTCGTCCTGACCTTCATGTTCGGTTCTCATCTGACTGTTTTTTACTTTTCATTCTCTTCCTTTCGTCGTCTTTATATGTTGAAAGAACTCTTTTTATAACAGAAACCTCCCCTGACTTTAACTCCGTCACGAACCTCTCCCGACTTCTCAGTTCCCTTCACTAAAGAATTCCTTTTCGAAAATAAAAATATAAAAATAACTTTACCAAGTCATTGTTAGGAAATAATCTCTTTCGTTCTACAAAACATAATGTTTGACAGTTAATCTTAAAAAAACACTCCATCTGTCGAATTTACATAGATTTTTTGGAGTACTTTTACAAGATGTGTAGGTCAACTTCATTTATACTTAAGTTTTATAAAACAAATGTAGCAATAAAAAAAGTGGTGGTCAGAATTCTATACTGCAAAAGATGATATTAAAGAGTAGACCTAATGATGTAATCGGAGAGTGAAGGAGATCAAAACCACCAAATCAACGATTCACACAGGTTGAGAACACTAGGGTACCTACCCTCGGGTCATCCGAGGAGACAGGAACCTTAAGAGGTCCGTTCTTATGACCTTGTCCAACGGTAAAGGAAGAGGTCCCCTAGAAGGACTGGATCCTTAACTTGGGTCCAGAAGACGTAACGTCCGTCTAAGAAATGGTCGTCTCGATGTCCCCTTCGGGTGGAAATGAAGAGACAATAGTCATTAGAAGGTTTTAGGGGTTGTGTTAATACAGAATGGCAATTTTTTTCAGTTGGTATTCGAAAGTCTTGTTTCCGACTTGAGGAATGAAATCGAGGCGTTTAGTCGGGGATGTAAAACTTTGAAAACTTGTAGAAGATGAAGTAGGTAGTACGTAGTAAGAGGGTTTGTGTGTATAAGGTTGAGAGACGAAGTCTGAAAACATATGTGAATCTTATGTGTCAACGAATCTTACAAGAGACGTCATTAGCGTCATGAGTTCGGTATAGGTATTCATGTGTATGAGAATGTGTAATTTCTTGGGAAAATATAGATCGATAATAGATCAGTAGACAGTTGACAGTTGAGTTTGCAGTGAAGAACACCATTCGAAAGGAATAAAGTAAACAAAATCTAAGACTAAGGTATTTCGTTTAAAATGGTTAATATTGTGAGTTGGGTGACATAGTACCAAAAGAACGGTTTTGGCCGTCTTTTGTATTCCAGGAACTTCCTTTCTCTTTCCCAAGTACTTGAAATAATAGGACTTGTATTGTATTACGGACCGTTGACAAGAATTTTAACTTATATCGTTTTATCGACCTTCCTTTGACCTTTCTCATGACCCCTCTCTTTTCCCCTAAATGCTAAATATCTATAAGGGGTCGACTTATAATAATTCAGGTGATACGGTTGGATAAACTCTTGATGGCTAGAATAACTGATAGACAAGGACCCTTCGTTTTCCTTTTTTAATGAAGTAACAAAACGAATGTTCAAACTTTAGTATGGATTAATTTTCTTGTCAAACAAAAAGAATTGTATAGGATTCTTAACGTCTACAGTTTAAAACCGTGTAAGCGTTGTTTGAATGGTTTGTTTTTACATTTTAAGTGATGACCTTGGTCTATCTTCTAACCTCTTTCTATTTTTCATTGTGATTATTATTGGTATAAAAGGAGTTTTATCCGACGTGTAAAAACTTCTCGTGATCATAAGGAATACCAAAACGATTTAGTTCACTTTCTTAGTGACGTCTAAAACTACGCCTATGAAAAACCAGAATGATAATTTTTTTTTTACAAAGTTCCATCAAGTGGGGAATTTATTATACCGTTTTATTGTTTAATAGGAAACTGTGTCAGAATGTACATGTAAAAACTTTGACTAATTGGGAAGTTTTATATACAAGGTAAGTGGAGACAAAAGAGTGAGTCCGTCATAGAAGTATTGAACATAAGAAACGTTCACTTGTTATCCGTTGACTTATTAGAACGATGTCTGTGTGAGTCTTAAACAAAGAATCGGAGTCTAACGTTCTTTCCCTATTTCTTTTTCTTTCACATACAACATAAAGAATAACACAATAGAAGACTAATCAAAGATCCAGGGTTTGAACACAAACCCCTCAATAAATGGTAGTACTACATACAAAGGACACGACAATCGAAGACTTTCTTGTAGGTAGAACTATACTCTTTTGAATCTTATTTTGGTATCATTTTGTGAACCTTTAAAATCGAGGAGAACCCGTTATTCTACGATATCAAAAAATTGTATATATATATACTTATTGACGATATGTGAACTTTAATTTACTATAATCTTTAGTTCATTTGAAATTAAAAATTTTGGTACATTTTTTAAAATTTATATTTTACTTCGGTTAGTTAATAGTGTAGAGGACCAAGAGTGAAGATTTTACAGACCTACTCAGGTAAAGAATAGGACAGACGTAGGAACTCCGGAAGAACAAATGAACTTTATTTTGATTCTCGACGTACTCTTCGGTCTAAATTTTTTTTTTTTTTTCCTCCGGAGTTACTTCATCTTTATATTCCGAGTGTTCTCACTCACTCTCTCGTCCTTCTCAATTGTCAAACCGTATTTAAACCTCTCACACAAGTTCGATGTTTTATTTCTGATTAAGAAGTCTTTATAAGTCAATTCAACTTCGATTGACTTATGTAGGAAAATCTTAGATCTTTCCCCTTTTTTATTGTAGTATTTTAACTCACATAAACAATTTTTATATTAGGGATGATATACCTTGGTTGACCACTGTTAATCTTAATACAATTTTAAGTCTAATTGTGGACAAAGTTAACGCAAAGTGAAGTTACTAGAGAATTTAATTTTAAAAAACAAATCCAATCCATTAAATAGAAAATAACTTAGAAGAGACACAAGATTTATTTATTAGGTCTTTATCATTTATTTTAAAGATTATTTTATTTAGACTAACACATTTTGTCCCCGAGAATGTATCGTCTTATGGTTGGTAGTTTCTGATTACGGTTTCAAAAGTGGTATTAGGTCTTATTTCGGATATTCTGCACCTTTATTGTTGACGAAGAGATACTTTGTATTATGTACACTTTGTTGATATTTGGCTAATTCACTAACTATATAACTGGAAACATACGTCCGAGACTGTAATTAACTTTGTTTTTGGAATAACACCCAGGTTTCGTACAAGTAATTAACTCAGGTGACTGAAAAGTATCTGAACTTTTCACTGTATTCACTAACCAATATCCGTGATTAATTATGCGTAAACCTTTTCGTGATCCCTTCTTTAGTTATTTATACAAAATACTTTTACAACACCGGAGACTATTTCACCCTTTTTCAGTCGAAGGAACCTCTCGTCCCAAATTTATAAACTTAGTTCCCAAATATCTGTCCAAAACAAGAGTCCCAAGATTCACAAGATTCTTGTGAGACACAAGAAAAAAGTTTTATACAAAAACATCTCCATTACTTGTATATACCGTATTTTATGTTTCATGTTTCCAGACATGAAAATCTTTCATTTGGAGGAAAGGTAAGGAACGGTAAGAAAGGTTTAAGGGACACGATCGAATTTTTTTATTCGATACGTATATGCTTGTATGGATCCAGATAGAGATATACAGAGAGATGAACAGTAGATGGATAAGTAGAATATGTAGTTTTCGTTGTACAATTAGGATAAAGGACACGACTAAAAAAAACTTTATCATTATATAACACTTGTAGAAGGTGTGACCGTGTACATCGTGATGAAGTAAGAAAATTTCGGAGGATTTAAGACATCTTCAAAAGAAGAAACTGTGTTTGGACCGGGGTATCAACTAACCAATTATGATTTAAAAATAATCTCTTCCTTCACTTTCCTATCCGAACAAACAGATAACCACTAGTTATAGAAGTTAGCAGGGTATTGACTAAAGTACAATTAGTATATAGTATTAAATTATATAAAAGTTTTAACCGTATTGAATAAAATCAACATGAAACAATTAAGTTTTAAACTCTCAGTACTAAAGTTTATTACATACCGACAGAAGGTCAAAACTTTTATGAGACGAGAATCTCCTTAACCCCTTTAGGCCTCTTCATTAATGACCGATTTTGACAGTAGACAGGTCTTCTGATCAGGGGTCAACTCTCTGACAATGTTTAAAGTATGGGCAATTGAGACTTTAGGAAATGTTTATATTAAATGTACATACGTGTCAGAGTACCCCTGAACCAGAGACTGAACTAGCCACACCCTTCGACTGTTTCGTGTCTAAGAAATCCTTTTCTCGTAGGTTTGATTTGACATAAGAAACGTCGGATCAGTAGGTGAATCTGTGTTTACTGGTTTAGAAGTCAGTGATACAACCTTGTCCTCTTTCGGTAGGAGATTACTCGGAACTCAACATCCAAGACAATCTAAGATCCTTGATATACTAGTTGGACTCTCACACGTTTACTTATAGTCAATTGATTCTTTTATACCTTCTTTTAGTATTCGTTACAGTCAGTTACCAGAAACGAGTACTCCAGTCTCTTTATATTTTATTATTAGTCATCGTAAACGAGACACGTAAAATCCAAGTGTTTCTTGTAAGTGTCTATGACTAAGTTGACTCAGTCAAGTTAACCTTGAACCACATGACCTGTCCAAACTCATATTGGTGTTTCTCTTAAATCTCTAAACATATAATTGTATTATGGTATACGAAGTGTGTCCGGAGATGGATACTGACTATAATTATGGGAATTTAATAATGTCTGATCATTTACCTACCCCCACCTTCCCCCACCGTATTACAGAAAACTAAACCTACGACCCATGTGACCACAGGAATTAAACACTTTTCGGAGGTTTGATGTGTGAATTGTTAAACTAATGTAAACATATAGGGTTAAATGAAGTTAATTTTGGAAAATTTACCATCCTTTTGATGTCTCATTATTACGACATTTATAATTTTCTTTTTTAAATTCTGTAATTGGTATTTAAATAGGTTGACAAGTCCCAAGTGTGTAAAAACCAGATATATAAAAGTCAAAAAACGATGAGCATACAATATACACATAAAGGTGTTTTATATATTAGTATTACACCGTAAACAATTTTTATAAAAAATGAAATACTGTATAATACTTGATTGTGGAAAGGGACTCTCATGATTATAAAGATTTCATCGTAAAATTAATCAAAGATGAATCATTCTTGTAATAAATAAGAGTCAAAAACAGTAGAAGGAGAAGTACCCTATAATTTTATGTTGTGTTTACTTAGTGATGGGAATGGACAAAACGATCACAAGAACATAGGAGACTTTCAAATAAAACCAAAGGTAAAAATAAGACTCAATAAATTAGTTATCAGTAATTTCAATTTTTTTCAGTCAAAGTTATTTTTTTTTGTTTGACACTTAGGTTGTGTTTTTCTCTTAACAGTATAAAGTAGTGAAGATTCTACATGTATTAGAAGTGTTAAATTGAAGGGACTTTAAGACTTTAGTTTCGTGTAAAACATCGATGACCACGGAATATCAGTGATAGCGAGTCCGTCGGGAATACTATTTTAACAACGAGGAAGTACAGAGTGCACGCACTGTAAGTAGCGAGGAGTAAACTTGGCGAAACACGATGTCTGTAAAGTATATTAAAGGTAAATTTACAAAAGTTTCATAATGTAAATAGTAATAAAACAGAACGAACCCAGTTCCTTCGTCTCCCCTTTTGTTAAACTGTAACTCTGTTTATGGTGACACCCTCTTGATCACTGTTAAGTTATAAAAACATTTTGTTTTCAAACACCTCCTAAGACTTACTCCTTTTACGGGAGTCAATCTTAGAAGTGATTTAAGACTAACTTTTGTTTTCGTTCTCTTTCACCGCTTAAAGACTCTCTCCATATCACTGACGTCTCAATTGTTGACGATTCGACGTCCCGGAAAGAAGACTGACGAACACACGAGACACCGAATCGGCACAGACTGAGAAGTACTACGATACACAATGTCAGGGGGATCCGAGGACAGGTACCCTAAAGGGTCCGTTCTTATGACCTTACCCGACGGTAAAGGAAAGTCTTGTAGAAGGGTTGAGTCCCTAGTTTGGGTTCAGAGAGCGTAACCGTCCGTCAAAGAAATGGCGACTTGGTGTTCTCTTCGGGAAGGAAACAGAAAACAAGTCAGCGAGTCAGTACAGGTTGAGGAACGTTGGGGTATCTGACGTCGTGTAGTCCGAAGGGTCAGGAAGTGGTAGAAGGTCTCGAACGAGTCTGAGTACAGGTAGTTCAGCCACTACGGTAGGTTGGTAGAGTAGGAGACGGCAGGGGAAGAGGAGGGTGGAAGTTAGAAAGGGTCGTAGTCCCAGAAAAGGTTACTCAGTCAAGAAACGTAGTCCCCGGGTTTCATAACCTCGAAGTCGAAGTTGTAGTCAGGAAGGTCACCTATAAGGTTACTTATAAGGAGACAGATGATGTAGATGTACAGATTATGCGACGATTAGTCTCACATGTTTTTGTGTCAGGAATCGGGACACTCGATTTGACCTTTCGACATCTTAAGTGAGAAATCGGATCTTAGGTAGATCAATAGATCTGTTATTGATCTGTAACTTTCTAAAATGTGTTCCTTCCACTTATCCTAGGAGAATTTCTAGTGTAAGAGAACCTTGAAAACAGACCGAGAATTCAGTAAGAACCAAGGGAACCATTATGAGGGTATCGTCTACGAAACGATATTAATGTCTACTTGTACCCGTATAAAACTCTGTAATGAGAAACAATTAACATTAATATGTATGTACATGTGTCTTATTTGTTTTTGGTTTAAGAAGGTCTGGATCTCTTTCTTTTCCCCAGTTCCTACCAAAATTAGGGGTTTTGGACACTTATACATTGGACTGAACCGTCTTCCGTAAACTGTTCACACTGTTTCAATCCCCAAAACTCTACCCTCTACTGGGATCTAATAATACTGTCTAAATTATATTAGTGTCTCTAAGAACATTCTCTTTCGGTTCTCCTATTGACACTCTCCGACAGGTACTGTAGTCTTTGTCCCCAGTGACTTTACACCTCGGTGTCCGGTTCCTTACGTCCACCATAGATCTTCCACCTTTTCCGTTCCTTTTCTAAGCGGATCTTAGAGACCTCCTTAAGACTAGAGATCTTGATATTCTCCTATGTAAACATAACGAAATTCTTTCGACTCACGGCTTCTTAACTACGAAAACTTGACACCACAACCTCTTCTGAGAACTCTCAGGGAACCTAACGTTCCTCTAGGTTGGTCAGGTAAAGACTTCCTCTAGTCGGGACCCTAAAGAAACCTTCCTTACTACGATTTCGACTTCGAGGTCATGAAACCGGTGGACTACGCTTCTCAACTGAGTAACCTTTTCTGAGACTACGACCCTCCCTAACCCCCGTCCTCCTCTTCCCCTGCTGGGTCCTACTCTACCGACCTACCGTAGTGACTGAGCTACCTGCACTCAGACTCACTTGAGACCCTCTACCACTACCTGTCCCTCCGGACCGCACGACGCTAAGTACCCCAGAGTTTCTCAACCTGTGCTGACTCGCTGGCTTGACTTGACTTGACTTCGGTGATTTATACACTATGAAACATTATTATCGTCATTCATAGGTTATATGTCTGGAACTATTTTATTTTCTCATTCAATGTTCCCCTGTATCGTCTACATTTGATATACCCCACCCCCACCCCCACCCTTCAGGTAAATTCACCTAATTTTTTTTTTTTTGATCCTGTTTGTAAACCTTTTTGTTCTAGTACTCCAGAAAAAATTAGCGTCCTCTCTGACTCCATACAAGTTTCCACCCTACCTTTTCACCTCTCCCTTAATAGTTTCCAATACTTCTATTTGACACACTTCCCTACTTAAAGGTACCGTTGTCCTCTCTTATGATATTGTTCGTGTCAGTGGTAACTGAGTTACCTACACTCAAACTCCTTTGAGGTCCTCTATCACTTCCTGTCCCTTCGGACCACACGACGTCAAGTACCCAACGTTTCTCTGTACTGAATCACCGATTTGTTGTTGGTACACGAACGAGATGCTGTCAGGACAGTCAGTTTCAGGAAAGATGAAATAACTTCAGAATCTCACAGAGTAAATAACTAATCCATTAATACCAACTCCCACCTATTTATTAAATGAGTCTGATATGTACAATATTTAACGTCTCGTCCTGAACTTAGGTTCAGACGGACTATTGTTTCCGGTCGGGGAGTTGGGAGTCTTCTCTCTCCTTTCCAATGGTCCCGAGAGTTCGGGACTGAGGGTCGGGAAACTCTACCCTCCCCTGTTTTATTTTTACTTTCTTTAATTGCACGAAAGATATATTTTCGTCTTTCTATTTTTACATGAAGTATTCTATTCAAATTACAAAAAAATACTCGGTTGAAAATTTCGTACTCCAGTTATAGTTTTATAAAAAGTGACTTAGTGTTATAAGTTAGTTGTCACTCACAAAAATACGTGTCAAAATTACTGATGTACCAACTCTCAGAAGTCAAGTATTTTAAAAAAATACAAAAAGGGTATATACTCGTTTTTTATTCAATCCTTATTTTAATTGTATGGTCCCATAAGTCCAACTTAGATTTAGTTTTATTTAACATAAAGACGACTCAAAGTTTTCATTCTCGATAAAAGGGTGTAGAGACTCACTATTTAAAATGAGTCACTCTTTCATGTTTAATGAAACGTCTTGTGTCACATTTAACTGAATAGACTTACCATAAAACACAAAGATTAAACCCTTCCACGAACCAAATTGGTAAACGTAGGTTTTTTCCTTCTCTCTGATACTATTGTTAACCCATTCATGTGTCTTAGTCAACAGCCATACGTCTATAAAAGTGGATCATAAAAGAATGACAACCCCGAAGGGTCCACCGAGTCGCCATTTCTTAAGCGGTCGGTACGTCCTCTACGTCCTCCGCACCTAACCTAGGGACCTGATCCTTCTATGGGACCTCCTCCCGTACCGTTTGGTGAGGTTATAAGAACGGACCTCTTGAGTACCTGTCTCCTCGGACCTCCCCGATATCAAGGAGGGACCCCCTCAGTGTCACTCAGTCTGTAGTGACTCGGGGTCGTGTGTGTTTTAGATATGAAAGAATTTTTAGGTCCCGAGTAGGATTTAAAATGTGTCAATCTAGACTAAATAACTTACTTTCACTTTCACTTCAGTAAGTCAGCACAGGCTGAGAAACGTTGGGGTACCTGACATCGGATGATGAGAGGAGGTAGGTACCCTAAAAGGTCCGTTCTCATGACCTCACCCAACACTAAAGGAAGAGGTCTCCTAGAAGGACTGGGTCCCTAGCTTGGGTCCCTCTGCGAAATGGCAGACTCGGTGGTCCCTTCAAATAACTTATCAACTGACCTAAACCCGATTAAAACTCCTGTTAAAGTTTTACGTTTAACTATTTTTGTTATATTCAACTTTTTCATAAAGTTCACTTACCCGGTCAAACCTGTCAAGTATCTACGTTATTATTTCTATTTAATTCCTAAAGTTCCTTTGATAACGTATCATCCTTTTTTTAAACCTGACTTTATCTTATCTGACAATAAAAATTCTTTATTTTGACACTACATCTTTTATTCATATTTTACTATATGTTCTGAATATGTTTTTCCCTTTTTTCGGGTTTTAGTTATTATATTTACCTCCTACCTTTTACCTTCACGTTCGATTCTTACTGTCACGAGGACATCCTTTTGTCTCGTTGACTTGGTCTGAGTTATTAATTGTATGTCACGTCTTTTGTACGGGTTCAAATTTTTTGTCATGGATTCGTGTTTCTAATTCCATAACATAATATAAGATCCCCTTCCCGTTACTGTTTCTAGGGTAGTTTACTGTGCGTAGAACCTTTTGTCAGATAGTTATTCTAACTTTCATGTGGAGGTTCGTAGATATGTCTTTGACTTGAACGTTTTTTATGTTCCTAGACAATTTCTTGTTCCCGAAGGGACTACTGAGTCTACCATTTCTTAGATGGACGTTACGTCCTCTGGTCCCAAACTAGGGACCCATCCCTACTAGGGAACCTCTTCCCTTACCGATGGGTAAGGTCATGAGAACGGACCTCTTAAGGTGTCTGTCACCTCGGACCACTCAATGTCAGGTGTCCCAGTGTTTCTCAGATTGTGCTGACTCTGATTGTGAGAGTGAAAGTGAAATTACGGAACAGGATTGACGTCGGACCAAATAGACCTCGCGAGAGTAAATAAAACGAATGTTAGACCGAGAGAGGATGAGACCAGAATAAGATCGGTTTCCGAAAGACGACCGTATTCACCGTCCTAACTCAGACACGACCACTTCTACGTCTAATCTTGAGAAGTGAAGTTCGGGAGACAGAAGGATGTCGTGGACATAAAAAGGTGGTCTCCTGAATATTATCACTTCATGTCATAGATAAATTTTACAAACTTATTTACTTACCATTCCTCAACGATCGGTCTGTAATAAAATTTAAAGTAAATATCAACTGGCTCTGAAGTCATCAAACTCACAATAAATAATATCTTAAATACGTAGACAACGAGAAGTATATAATTATAATTCGTTACAGGATTAAACACCCCGGTGAATACCGGTGAAACAATGATTTTAAATAAATGTGTCTCTCGGAAAGGAAAAGTAATTTTTTATAATATAAGGAGTATATTGACTGGGGAGATACACAGAGAATGTACGTCACAATTTCAATATATGATTATCATCCCCAAAGGGTCCACCGCGATCACCCTTTCTTGGATGTACGGTTACGTCCATCTGTATTCTCTACACCCAAGCTAGGGACCCACCCCTTCTAAGGGACCCACCCCTTCTAAGGGACCTCTTTCCGTCCCGTTGAGTGAGGTCATAAGAACGGACCTCTTAGGGTACCCGCCTCCTCGGACCACCCGATATCATCTATCCCAGTGTCTCTCAGTTTGTGTTGACTCAATGATTCGTACATGTGTTTCAAAACCACTGAATTAGGACTTGTACAATTTGGATTTCCTACCCCCGTGTTAATTATCTAGTACTAGCCACATGTCTTCTTTCATCTGTCTCAATCCTCATCCGATCACGACCGTCTATAGTCGAACACTCTTGGGTGACAAATTAAAAGTCCTTAAAATTCACAACCAACAATTTTTATCCGTCGTTGTTTTTATTTGACATATTTGGGTGTTAATTTATTCAACGTAATTTTTGTTACTGTCATTTATTGGGTTTGAGTAGTAAAAGATTAAGAAATAATGTGACATGTTGATAGACATGGAAACTCAAATAAATATAGAAAGGTTGAGAAGTGACGGTGGGTGGGAATAGAACCAAGTGTATAAGTCGTGAGTATATAACTAAAGGTAGTATAATTGAACTTCAAGTAAAAAAATCAGTTACACCGATAAGTGTTGTTCTAGAGTTAAGTCCCGACTCAAAAATGAACCATAGTGAAGATAACGTGTCTTGTGTATTATTTCCGACAATCCGAAAGAAGATGTATCCATAGTCACTTCTGATTTTGTAGAGTCATAGAGACTTCTGATTTTGTAGAACTCAAGGAAATGTCATTGTTCCTTGTTTTATAGGACGACTCGTATTTCTGAGACCATAAACTTCAAATACGAAGAAGTGATATCTCTGACGAGTTCGGGTGGTGATAAAAGAACCACCGACTGGGACGATACCAGACTCTAAAGGGTTAATCGGACTTTTTAGTGTACTCCTTCTTGATGTTATTTCTTGATTCTTTTCACTCTTCGTTTCCTGGTGGGGACCCTCCCTACATTGTACTCATATTGTTCCGCTAACCTTTGTCCTTGTCGTTTAATCTCGGAATTTTTTCCCTCGACCCTTTCCTTGTATGTAAAAATTTATATGTGTATGGAGGTCTTACCCAGTAACCGAAAAGGTGTTTTTCCTTCTCACAACACACGTAGTGAAGATGAATTCGGTGACGAAAGATTGAGGGTTCGGATTCGGTCAATGTCATCCGATAGAGAATAGAGAATGAAAGTACTGTAATTTTGTGTAGAACCGAGTACCGGAAGAAAAATAGATTTTAAAATGTATAGATTGAAGAGAGGATACCAATCTTAAAAAAAGACAAGAAGTTCAAAAGGTTCAAAGAAGAGTAAGAAAAGATTCCGTAGTGTGTCTGGAAACTAATTAAATCAGTCGTTAGACTTAGTAGGAACGAGTAGTGGTTTATTTTTTTATCTTAGAATGATGAACAACATTCGACTGATTCTCTGTGACTTTAATTTTGGTTAACCCAAATCCGTTTTTCTTAGTTTATGGTGTCTACGCAAATATTAAACAAATATTAAAATTGTATTAAACTTTTGTTTTATAAGAGTGTCATTCTCAGATACCTAACCACCCGGTACCCGTAGAAACATATTAGACCTCCCTACCTCTTCAAAAGACAGACGTGTCCGACTTCGGTGATATACTTTAAGACTATATTTTTATTCTTTTTTTCTTTGACGGAGAACAGTAAAAGAGTGTCCTTATAAAAACACTTGATTTCAGTCTCGATAACCTAAAAAAAGGTACACTCAACACAACCTAAAAAGGGAGTGAAGTTGAAAACGAACGTTGTCGGATATGGACCCTATAAGAGAAACGAATACCTTACGGTATACATCATACGAAGTCTAGAACTATTTGTCTCTTATGACGGTTCCAACGTACAACAGGTGGTCGTTAATTTAAAATTAAATGACTCTTGGTTGATGCACAAGTCGTCGACGCCATCCGTAAGGTCCTATTATAATTATTCTATGTCAGAAATCAGAGTTCTACTAATGTAGTCCCTTCTCTTTTGGTACACGGTTTGTCTTTGAAATTCACTTTAACTTTATAAACCGTCTCTTTCTTTCAGAAGACCCCAGAATTTTAGTTGTGTTTTGACACTTATATTTAAAAGACAGTACTATGTACCGATCCCCCTCTCAAGTCCCTCGTTTTCTTTTTTTTTTTCTGTAGTCACTAAACCAGTGTATTCCGAGACTCAAAAGACAAGAGACACAATTTTTACTATATAATTTCGTTTCTTAACCTTCACTAAGAAGGGTTCGTGAAGAGCGACGGTTCATGTTTGACACACCTTTCAGGTTTTGACTTTCCCCGTAGTAGTCTGTCTTTCCTTGTACTCTTTATTCTTTGCTGTGTTTAAAGGTACGAATGGTGAGATAGGATTCTTCTCCACTATCACCAATTTATACGGATCTTTCTTTGTGTAAATGGATGTGGAGAAATCTAAACCGTTAAGGTGGAATTGAATTCTTTTTTTCATTCACCCGACCTGCAGATTGGGAAAGTAAAAAGAAGAGTGTCAAATAGCAAACAAATGTTAATAGAAATTTCCTATAAAATGAGGTTTGTGAAAAGTTTTATCCAATGTACATAATAATTTTATCCCGAAGGGGTCACCGAGTTGTCATTTCTTAGGGTAGGTGGACTTTACGTCCTCTGGTCCCAAGTTAGGGACCCAGTCCTTCTAGGGGATCTCTTCCTTTACCGTCTGTTGAGGTCACAAGAACGGACCTTTTAAGGTACCTGTCTCTTCGGAGCACCCGATGTCAGGTACCCCAGTGTTTTCTCAGTCTGTACTGACTCGACGATTCGTGGTTACTTGATTTATTTTTTAGAGAGATTCTTAATTAACACGTAACCCCAAAAAAGTCTAAAGCAAGACAATAAATATCATATTACAATCTCTTACAACTAAGTAGTTTAAAATCCCTTAGACTTCTTTAAATTCTTTTAAAAATTTCTTCGTAAATTGTACGAATGTTGTGATGTTTATAAAAATGATTTTACTCCCCCCTTTTGAACTGTAATAGTGAATAAATAAGGATTTCTTTGGTTCTCTTTTGTATTCCAAACGATGTATATTTTATTATGAACAAAAAATGAACCTCGAATTCATTACCCGACCTTAAGACATTACAATGAAAAATATAAACTAATGGCTTTTCAGTTCACAATGACTCTTAAAAGGGACCCGTTCCTTTTCCGTTGGGTGAGACCATGAGAACGGACCTCTTAGGGTACCTGTTTCTTCGGACCGTCCGATGGCAGGCATCCCAGTGTTCTCAGCCTGTATTAAATCACTGATTTGGTGGTAGTGGTGACCCTTAATCCAGACACAGTTGTATGAGAATTTAAATGATTTTTCTGTTAAACTTGAAACGCTCTCTATTATTATAAGTGTCACTCATCTTGGAAGAGAGGTACAAGTCACAGACTGATATTATAGGGTTTTCTCATTTTGTTTTTCACTTACTTATTGGTAATTGTAGTTAAAACAAGAACTTTCTATTTATCATAAGAAATACCTAACTTAATGAAGACATTCATACAAAATACGTTAAAAGTGTACAAAAAATCAATTCTTCTTTCGGACTTCGTCACTTATAATTTTCAAGATGAAACTAAGTCCTACATCCGGGATTTAATCGATACTTCAAGAAACAATCAGTACAGGGAGAGAGTCTACATCCGGCACAAAACTCTGAATCGATAGTTTTAAAAGACCTTTTACATACTAAGTCTCTCCTTAAAAGAATCTAGTATCACAGGAATGTATGAAATTTTCTTTTGTTATAGTCAAATTATTAGGATAAAACAAAGTCCGATCTACTTCAATTACCTTCTCTATGATCTCTTTTATTTGTAATTTATATCGAACAAAAAGGAATCATCATTGTTCTACTTTCCCTTATGAAACTATTTATTAGTCTGTCATTGTGTCATAAGTTTATGACAAGTCTACGAACTTTTACACACTGTCCGATGTTAGATTTGATTTCTGTTTTAGGATTAAAAATTTTGAATTCTTCTTAAGATAAAGAATCTACATTATCGGTACAATTGTATGATCTTTTATCTCCGTGTCAACCCATATTGTGATACCTTTCGATTTTAACTATTAAGTCTATGTTTAATCTATACGTTATTAATCAATATTTAGATTGTTTCACATATAACCTGAACATATGACTTTTGATAACTCCTTTGTTTATGTCTATTTTCTGTAGTTTTTTATATATTTATCTGTATGATACAACTAAAATTGTATCATTTTACAGTTAAGTGAAGTAACTACATGTCAGACTACGTCGAAAATAGTTTTAGGGGTGATCTCAAAACTTATATATTCGTTCTAATAAGATTTTAAATGTACCTTTTCGTTTCTTTGACCCTATGTATTTATTAGAAGTCTTTCATCTTATTTTACTCTCCATAGTCAGATGAATTAAAGTTTTGTACTGTATTAATATCATTAGAACTTACACACCATACCCCACTTCAATAACTGTTTGTCCAGTTCTTTCGTTTTATTTATCCGATCTTTATCTAGGTGTTTTTATGTAGGTTGACTAACAACTGTTTACAAGTTTCGTTAAGTCATATCCTTTCTATTGAGAAGTTGTTTACCGTGACTTCGTTAACCTGTAGGTATCCGTTTTTTCACTTAGAGTTGGATTAAGAGTATTATATATGTTTTAATTGAGGTGTGACTACTACCTTAATTTGTACTTTATATTTTGATATTGTGAAGATCCCCTTTTTCTTTTTTTCGAATTCTCTTTTTGAAAACCTTTAAGTCAAGTCAAGACAAGTCATCGTGTCAACACAGACTGAGAAACTCTGGGGCATCTGACGTCATACGGTCCGAAGGGACAGGTAGTGGTGATGGTCTCAAATGAGTTTGAGTATAGGTAGCTCAGCCACTACGGTGGGTTGGTAGAGTAGGAGACAGTAGGGGAAGAGGAGGACGGAAGTTAGAAAGGGTCAGAAAAGGTTACTCAGTCAAGAAACGTAGTCCACCGGTTTCATAACCTCAAAGTGGAAGTCGTAGTCAGAAAGGTTACTTATAAGTCCTGACTAAAGGAAATCCTACCTGACCCACCTAGAGGAACGTCAGGTTCCCTGAGAGTTCTCAGAAGAGGTTGTGGTGTCAAGTTTTCGTAGTTAAGACGGTACGAGTCGAAAGAAATATCTGGTCGAGAGTGTAGATATGTACTGGTGACCTTTTTGGTATCGAAACTGATCTACCTGGAAACAACCGTTTCATTACAGAGACAAAAAATTATACGAAAGATCCAACCAGTATTGTAAAGAAGGTTCCTCATTGGTAGAAAATTAAAGTACCGACGTCAGTGGTAGACGTCATTAAAACCTCGGGTTTTTATATTTCAGACAGTGATAAAGGGGTGAATAAACGGTACTTCGTGCCCGTGTCCTCCCGGATCTCCTAGATGAGGTACAAGTTCCAGTCTTCCCCACCACCACTCCTCTATGGGGAGCAGGTTCCATTCCTCGTCGCCGACGTGAAACGACCTCGTCGACACTTCTCTATGCGATGTAGGTTCCATTCTCTTTGGGTTCATTCTGCCACCCACAACGTTCTCCCGTAGTCCCCCGTCTGTGTGACTTTGGTATTGGTGTCTTGTGATCAGTTAGATTAGTGTGATCCTGAAACAGATTGTTTTGTTCGGAACAGATTGAGTTACTTTGATTCGGTACGGGACACCCCGGTGGGTTCTACCCACTCAGTCCCACCTCTCCAGACTGTCTTACACCAGGTGACCTCTTCCCTTACCGTTTGGTGAAGTCATAAGAACGGAACTCTTGGGGTACTTGTCATACTTTTCCGTTTTACTATCCTATGACTTTCTCCTCGAGGAGTCCAACCATCCACGGGTTATACGATGACCTCTAGTCACCTCTTTATTGAGGTCTTTCTTACTTCCCTACCTCGGTTTCGTTTTTGTTATGGGTCGACACCCACACTGACCACTATCTTCGTTCCAGGCTACTACATTTCTCGTTATAACGTATCTTTGGACCTTACAGTCCAGGTACTTAGTTCCGTTTAACCTTCACCAGTTTGTCCTCTACCGTTCTCACTTGCAACTGTAAGATCCTTAGTCGCTTGATTTTACCTGACCTTACCCACTTAAATTGAGTCTACTGGTAATATAGATGATTACACCCGTCCTTAGGGAATCTTCTTTACCTCATCGGTAGTACCAGTTGTTTTCTCAGGCTTTATGTCATCGACCTACGTTAGAGTTTTTTTGGTCTTACTAGAGACAAGTAAAGGTTCCGTTAGGTAAGTTATAGTGCCATTAGGTTCGGATACGGGGTTAGTCATTGTGACTTCTTCGACTTCAACTTGCCAAGATACTTCTGGATGTTCTGGAAAATCTTGATTGTGGGTTTTTTCTATAGGAAAAGTAATATCCCCTGACCTTACGTTTTCATCCTTCAGTTCTTTGTGGACCTCATTGTCCGTTTAAACCGGAACCTTATGTCTTAATCCGTCCTGTTTCCGATTATCTCAAAACGGTTCTTTTGCGTGACCAGTATCGTTTGTGGGAGAAGGTTGTTGTGTTCTCTTCTGAGATGTGTACCTGTAGTGGTCTACCAGTTGTGGTTTTAGTCTAACTAATATAAGAAACGTCGGTTTCTACCCCTTCGAGATATCTCAGTTGTTTTTGTTCTGGTCCTCGACTGACACCGAGTCTAGTACTCGAGGAATAACGGTTTAAGTCTGAATTTAACTTCTCACATCCCTTTTGATCTGGTAAGTCCATACTACATTCAGTTTAGGGAATACTAATATGTCACTTTCACTCTTTATCTAAATTCCCTGATCTAGACTATCTCACGGACTACTTGATACCTTACTCCAAGCACTTTGACATGTCCTCTGTCCCTAGTTCTGGTATGGGTACCTTTTCTTTACGTTTTTTTGTTTTACCGACAGACCTCTCCGGAATGTTTATCGACACTTTTCTTCTCTTCACTTTTCGTTTCCTCTTTTCCTTTCTATATTCGTAGACTTACGTCTCAAGGTTTCTTATCGTTCTTCTCTATTATTCCGGAAGGAGTCGTTAGTTACGTTTCTTTATCTCCTTTTGTTATCTTACCCTTTTTGATCTCTAGAGAAGTTCTTTTAATCTCTATGCTTCCCTTATAAAGTACGTTTCTACCCGAGATATTCCTGTCTTTACGATACCTGGATTGGCTTCGTCTTCTATAATTCTTCTCCACCGTTCTTATGTGTCTTCTCGACATGTTTTTATCTAGAAGTGCTGGTTCTATTAGTACTACTACACTAGTGATTAGATCTCGGTCTGTAGGACCTTACACTTCAGTTCACCCGGAATCTTTCGTAGTGATACTTGTTTCGATCACTTCCACTACCTTAAGGTCAACTCGATAAAGTTTAGGACTTTCTACTACACTTTTACGACGTGAGTTATACGGTCGTTTAAACCTTTTGAGTCGTCACCGGTGAC
This sequence comes from Capra ibex, assembly GCA_006410555.1. Lineage (NCBI taxonomy): Eukaryota > Metazoa > Chordata > Mammalia > Artiodactyla > Bovidae > Capra > Capra ibex. Next base: position 50,996,657 of record SJYO01048061.1, on the reverse strand, counting down.
CCGACCTTTTCCAAGTAAAAGTAAGGTTAGGGTTTCTTTTCGTTACGGTTTCTTACGAGTTTGATGACGTGTTAACGTGAGTAGAGTGTACGATCATTTCATTACGAGTTTTAAAAGGTTCGGTCCGAAGTCGTTATGCACTTGGTACTTGAAGGACTGCAAGTTCGACCAAAATCTTTTCCGTCTCCTTGGTCTCTAGTTTAACGGTTGTAGACGACCTAGCACCTTTTTCGTTCTCTCAAGGTCTTTTTATAGATAAAGACGAAATAACTGATACGATTTCGGAAACTGACACACCTAGCGTTATTTGACACCTTTTAAGACTTTCTCTACCCTTATGGTCTGGTGGACTGGACGGAGAACTCTTTGGATATACGTCCAGTCCTTCGTTGTCAATCTTGACCTGTACCTTGTTGTCTGATCAAGGTTTATCCTTTTTCCTCAGGCAGTTCCGACATATAACAGTGAGACGAATAAATTGAAGATACGTCTCATGTAGTACTCTTTGCGACCCTACCTTCTTCGTGTTCGACCTTAGTTCTACGGACCTCTTTATAGTTATTGCTCTATACGGCTACTGTGGTGGGAATACCGTCTTTCACTTCTCCTTGATTTTTCGGAGAACTACTTTCACTTTCTCCTCTCGCTTTTTCAACTGAATTTCGAGTTGTAAGTCTATTACTTCTAATACCGTAGACCAGGGTAGTGAAGTACCCTTTATCTATCCCTTTGTCACCTTTGTCACAGTCTGAAAACCCCCCTCGAGGTTTTAGTGACGTCTACCACTAACGTCGGTACTTTCATTTTCCGCGAATGAGGAACCCTCTTTTCAATACTGGTTGGATCTATCGTATAAGTTTTCGTCTCTGTAATGAAACGGTTGTTTCCAGGCAGATCAGTTCCGATACCAAAAAGGTGACCAGTACATACCTACACTCTCAACGTGACACTTCTTTCGACTCGTGGCTTCTTAACTACGAAAACTTGACGCCACAACCTCTTCTGAGAACTCTCAGGGAACCTGACGTTCCTCTAGGTTGGTCAGGTAAGATTTCCTCAGTCGGGACCCACAATAAACCTTCCTTACTGCGATTTCGACTTTGAGGTCATGAAACCGGTGGACTATGCTTCTCAACTGAGTAACCTTTTCTGAGACTACGACCCTCCCTGATCCCCGTCCTCCTCTTCCCCTGTTGTCTCCTACTCTGCCGACCTACCGTAGTGGCTGAATTACCTACACTCAGACTCACTTCAGGTCCTCTACCACTACCTGTCCCTCCGGACCTCACGACACTAAGTATCCCAGCGTTTCTCAGTCTGTTCTGTCTCGTTGACTTGACTTCACTACCTTGGTCTACGGTACTAGAAGTAAAAGACTTACGACTCAAAATCCGGTTGAAGAAGTGAGAGGAGAAAGTGAATGACGTTCTCCGAGAAATCAAGAAGGAGTGAAAGACGGGATTCCCACGATAGTACACGTATACACTCCAATAACTATAAAGAGGGCCGTTAGAACTAAGGTCGAACACCAAGTAGGTCGGGTCGTAAAGAGTACTACATGAGACGTATCTTCAATTTATTCGTCCCACTGTTAGTCGGAACTGTATGAGGAAAAGGATAAACCTTGGTCAGATAACAAGGTACAGGTCAAGATTGACAACGAAGGACTGGACGTATATCCAAAGAGTTCACCGTCCAGTCCACCAGACCATACGGGTAGAGAAAGTCTTAAAAGGAGCCCCACAACACTAGGTGTCTCAGTTTCCGAAACCGTATCAGCTATTTCGTCTTTATCTACAAAAAGACCTTGAGAGAACGAAAAAGCTACTATGTCGCATACAACCGTTGAACTAAAGACTAAGGAGACGGAAAAGATTTAGGTCGAACTTGTAAACCTTAAAGTACCAAGTACATGATAACTTCGGACGGAACCTTTTAAAACTCGTAATGAAATGATCGTACACTCTACTCACGTTAACACGTCAAACTTGTAAGAAACCAGAACGGAAAAAACCCTAATCTTAATTTTGACTGGAAAAATCAAGACACCGGTGACGATTCAAAAGGGTTAAAACATGGAATCCTGACCCGTTTTTCAAAAATTTGAACTGTTGTTTTCGTACTAGGTATTTTTTATTTTGTACTATTTGACCAGAAGTAGTTTTGAGTTTTGAAGACGAGACTCTTCCTAGGGTAACTGTCCTACTTTTCCTTTCCATGTCTCTCTTTTTTAAACGTTTGGTGTATAGACTGTTTCTTGTTCATAGACTCTGTATTTGTCTTTAGAGTCTTATGTCATCACTAATCACTTTCACAATCGATGAGTCAACACAGGTTGAAAAACGTTGCGATACCTGACATCGGACGGACTGAAGAGACAGGTACCCTAAGAGGTCCGTTCTTATGACATCACCCAAAGGTACGGGAAGAAGTTCCTTAGAAGGACTGGTTCTCTAGTTTGGGTCCAGAGGGTGTAACGGTCATCACTTTTTTCGTTTAACTCTTTATCCGTTTTCTGTGTTTCTCTCTGAAGTTGGTCCTCCTGCAGGTCAACCGTTTATCTGGGTACTTCTTATGGTACTACTGATCGTCAGATCTAAAGTCTAACAAGATGACCACATATAGGTTGACCGTATTGGGACTCTTCAAGTATATTCTCTACCCTGAAACAGAGAATATCGATGTATCAAGGATGGTCTATAAGAAGTAAATAGATGAGAGGTGTGAAACCATCAATGGGGATGGGAGAAAGAAAGGTCCAGAAGAATATCGTCACCGAGGACAAGAACGTTAGGGACCTCATGATGGTGGGAGTAACCAAAGAGATTGGGCAGGTTATAGAAATATTTATTAGAGAAACATTTGAGAGGTCTTTCTGAACCAGACTCACCGGTAGAGAAAGAATGGTCCTCTTCTGTTTGTTTGTATATTCACCGGTTATTTCGTTTGTATCAAAATCTAGACGTCAGTTTACTCAATAATTTATGAAATAAGACTTAACCTTAATGGGTAGACCGGGACCGTGTCGACCTATTCATGTCCCAAGGGGCGGGGGTTCCTGTCCTAGGAACGATGTACCGTGTCTCGTCTAGACACGTGCACGAGACGTGAAAGAAGAGGTAGTTTTTTCTCTGAGTCTCTCCTGTTGTGTCTCATACGAATCTATGAAGAGTGAGGTTTTACTCTATTAAGTAAGTTCTCTCTGTTATTCGTCATCCGTTTCTCTAGTTCTCACAGTTGACGTTCCTGTAAAGTAGTGTAACTTCTTAATCTGGTCTCTCCACCTCAGGGAGAAGATTAAACGTCGAATATGGTTCTTTAGGATATTCGTTATTCCTTTACTATTGTGTTTTGTCTTTGAGAAGTTTCCTGTGCTTTTCCGTCAAGTGTCTTCTCCTTTGAATTTGACAGTTCATCTAGTAAGGATGGGATCACCTGTAGGTTATATGATAAACAAAAATACTCTAGTGTAAGTAATAATTAATTTTAATCAAAAGACAAACCACAGTCTGATTTAAAAAACTGTAACTGGTTTCGTTAGTCTCCATTGTACATTCAGTCAAAGTTTGATATTTTCGATAAGATATTTCCGAATTTGAAAACAGAAGAATCAAATCCTAAAAAGAAGAGGATGGAACCTGAAATTCCGACGGAAATTACTACTTTTATTATTACAGTGAATATTTATCCCGAACGTTATCCGGTTCGTTATAAGACAAAGTGTACCCTGTTGATTCAATTTGAAATGTTGTTAGTACGTTTCTTGTAGTATAATAATAAGGAAAACTACTTACTCGTTTGACAGAGGGATTCAAGTCGACCCTAAACTTGGTCCTGTCATCCCAGAGTCCCAGACACTACAATCGGTATAGTATAACGGAGATTAAAAGTTGAACAAGGACCGGACTCGTTTTTAAGTTGGATAAAATTAGTACAAAGAGAGGTACTAGACTCATCGTATTTGTGATTGGGGAGGTTCCTGTTCCTTTTTATGTTTAAACAACTACCATTTACATTTGACACCAGATTAGGTCACACTTATGGAACTTCTTTTTACCATCCGTCATCTAATTATATAAATTAATATTTTGTTGTCTATGTTAGTGTCCCTCGGTTGTAAGGGGAGGTAGAGACTCAAAGGGTCACAAACCCTTTCCAAATCTCTCTGAATTCCCATTATCCTCCCCTTAAGGTCCGATCTTTATCTCGACCCTGAACCGTCGGATAAATTCCTCCGTCTTCAACACCTGACCTGTCCTAAAGGATCCCTCTATTCACAACGTCTGGTTTCTTCCTCGTGAGGCCTATGGCGACTTGGACACTTTCGTAAAGTCGTTTTTTGGTCCTGGCGTCCTTACGTCGAAGAAGGGGTCTGTTTTTCTACGAATATGAAATTCGTGTTTGTCAGTTTCCAGGATTTACCATCATGAATTGAGTATTTGGTGAAAAGGGTGGGAAATTTTATAAATGTTTGACCTAATCTTGACCGTTTTCTCCTAAATCCCTTTCTCCCTTTTTTATGTTTTACGTATAATGTTGATGAAAAATTTCTAAGAACCCTCTTACAAAAAAGAAAATCGGTTATACCTCTTTCGGAGGTGCTTTTATACAAGGTATTCCTGAAATAAACAGAACAAATAATAAGAAAGATAGGAGTTCCGGATCTTGTGACGGACTGTATTCCTCTACGAATTATTTATAGACAACTTATTAAATTAATTAACTGTTTTTTCACTTGTTTACAACCATTTGATCCTTGGTGTTTTATAATAAAAGAAAGAATATATATTCGACATAGGCAAAAACCGACTTTAATAGTCCTAATATACTTACTTCTACCACAAAACTGGGATTACTAGTCTGACTAGAGTCGACTAATTTTACAAATGTCTCTATAGTCTGAAGAACGGTTCTCAAGGTAAAAAAAGGAAAGAGGTATATGAAATAAAAACAGAGTAGTGGGAATCCGGACGACGACGACGACGATTCAGCGAAGTCAGCACAGGTCGAGACACGCTGGGGTATCTGTCGTCGGGTGGTCCGAGGGAGCAGGGACCCTAAGAGGTCCATTCTTGTAGCCTCGCCCAACGGTAAAGGAAGAGGTTACGTAATTTCACTTTTCACTTTCAATTCCGCGAGTCGACATAGGCTGAGAATCGCTGGGGTACCTAACGTCGGGTGGTCCGAGGAGGCGGGTACCCTAAAAGGTCCGTTCTAATGACCTCACCCCACGAAAGAGGCTGGGAATCCGGATACAATCAAATTTATACTCTTGACGTGGTTATCCTATTAAAGAGAGGGAGGGTTAGGTGAGAAGAGAGGGAGGGAGAGAGAAAGAGGGAGAGAGAGAGGAGGGGACCGAGGGAAGGAGGGAGGGATAAATGATTAATTGATCCTGACACGAACATTAGTGAAGTCTCCTTTCTATTATTAGTTAGGTAAGTGTTTGTGTACACGAACAACTTTAGAGACGAAAGAGGACGGTCCCGTTTGTAAGGTGGGGTGGTTTACGAAGGAAATCAAGTAGGACTAGTCTCTGTTCGTTTCGTAAGTTCTCGTAGGGTTCCTCGGTCGGTAGACGGACACTTCCTCTTTAAATTTCGGAAGTCTCGTCAGTAACTTTTGTGGAATTTTATCGTGTAGTTATGTAGACTCTAAGGACAGGAGAGATTTGGGATCTCGACGACTAATTTTCGAATATGACATTTCGCTTCGGTATACAATCTGGAACAGACATCAAAATCTTATGACAAAACTTACAGAACGATAGTAGAGTCTCCAAAGGATACCGGGACGGTCAGTACAACACCGGTCGGTTTCCATCCGTACACCCCCTTCCCGAGTAAGTAAAGACAATTGTAACGAAGATTACCCTGTCATTTCTAGATTACACCAGTGAGATTGGTCCGGTCAGGGACCAAGTCTCGTCGACAGGCTCTTCTCACTGTGAGAAAGAGAGGGAGACAAGGGAAGGGGTAATTGTGTTGAGTCAGAGTAGGGGGGTTTAGAGGACGAACTTATAGAAGTTAATTAATATATACTAACCTCAACTTTTAGTTACAAGACCAAGGAAAAATAAAAGAAGGACGTAAAACCCCCGTCTACAGTGATCATATACATTTAAATATATCCGACCAATTTATAGACCTATAATTCTGTTTATAAATGAATTAACAAGAAAAGTTTATCCCCTCCCTCTTCCTCTGATTAAACAGTAGTAAAGGAAGGACAATTATACGTAATTAGAATGTAAATGTGATTGTGAGGTCATGGTTGATCGTATCGTAGAAGAAATCGGTGTAAATACGTAAAAGGAAGTTTAAGAAGTACCGAAAGGAACCCAGAGACAAAACTTACAAAACTTGGGACTGTCCATAGAGATGGAAAGTACTATTTACATACCTTGGACCATATATTGAGACAAGAGACGACATAGTAATAGAGAAGATGTTAGATACATGATTTTGGACATAAAGTGATTACAAAACTTTCTAAAAATTCGTGAGATTATAGACATGTTAATTGACACTTTTACAAGTCAGAAAACTTAGAAAATAATTCACTAGTCATCAAATATTTAGGGGTTTCGGTGTACTAACTTATTCAATTGATGACCAGGTGAAGAGATTTGTACCTGAAATCCAGTTTCCAATACATCCTGAAGTTCCTCCCATCTCCTCTCACACTTTTGACCTTTCTTCGTCGAAGAAGTTATTCTATAGTACTCTTTAAAGAGATTTTGACTCGACTAAATAAGGGCTACAAAACTAGAGTTACAGACATATGTTCTACACATTTGGTGGTATAAGGTTCAGTATGGGTTTATTTTACTACTGATACATTGTAGACCTCCGTCTGACCCTTCTCGGACTATACTTTGAGTTTAAGGTGTCCCTTATACGACTTCTTGTACTCTTCAACAGACGAAGTCGCGAAGAAGGACCAAAAATGACAAATACTGGAAACTCTGACAGACGTGTAGTCGTGTAGTGTGTGTGTCCGGAATTCATTTTAAGAAGAGTTCTTTTGGTCAAAGTTAATTTGTTCTTTAGGACGGTTAAATAACAAACGAAGGAAGGATATTGTTTTCTCGGAATTTGACTTAGAACAACAACAACAAATCAACGATTCAGTACAGGCTGAGAAACCACTTAGATACCCGAAGTCGGGTATTCCAAGGAGACAGGTACCCTAAAGGGTCCGTTTTTATGACCTTGCCTGACGGTAAGGGATTAGGTCCCCTAGGAGGATTAGGTCCCTAGTTTGAGTACAGAGGACGTAACCATTTACCTGAGAAATGTTGACTCAGGGGACCTTACGGGTTTTACTCGGATCTGATCGTAAATAAGAACCTTTTGTCAAAGTCTATTTTCAAATGGCATATTGACTTAATAAAATGATATGTCATCTTTAATTGTGTCGTGACGTTTAGTTAATATGAAGTTATTTTATTAACAAAAATTTTCAAATGGTTTCGTTTTAGATCTGTGTTCCAAAACTACAGGATAGGGATATCCACTGAGGTGTGTTGGTTTAAAGAATTTTACGAATCTCAAATCTAAGTCCTACAACAATTACTCGAATTTCTTTATAAACCTAGGTCTAAGTCTAAAAATTTAATTGAAAATGTTGATAGGAATTGATGTCTGAAACCTTTTTTTTTAATGTATATACAACATTACATTTCCTTCTTTGGTATTATTTTATCTTTTTTTCTTTCGTTGTAGAAAAGTCCTTTTCGGAGTATAAATAAATCTTATGTCTGAAGTTTCGGTTTAGTTTTTTGATTAACACTACCTTTCTAGGACGGAATATTTTCCGACACTCCTGGACGAGACATATTCTTTCCCACTTGCTAAACTCCAGGATTCCCCTTTTCGAACCTATTGTTTTATTTCCTCGTGTACTCTTCCCTGTGTTTTAACGTCTTCTCTTCTATTACTTCTTATGGGCACCATCACACTACCTTCACTCAAACCTCTTTTATTTTTATAGACTACTTCTTCGTTCATTTACCATACTCTACAGAGAGAGTATATCTTAGAAGTAAATTTAGATATGACGAGTTAATTCCAAAACAAAGTCACTTAAACTTTATTCTTCGGAACTTTTATGGGTATAGGTCGAAATATTCCTCCTTTTTAGGTGGGTAAAGTTACGTCTTTGGGTCCCACCTCTCACTTCGAAATTAGACCCTATGTTACTTTACTTTTGAATAGACTAATTAGTGACATTATAGACTTGAACTATTTAATATAACTAGAAACAATATTAGAGAGATAAGTTATAAATTTGTAAGGTATTCGATGTGTCAGTTTTTTACGTTAGGACATTACGATCTACACAATGATTCTCATTATTATAACGAAGAATCACCCTATTTGGTAGGTGACATTCAGGACAATCCAAGAAAAGTATTAATAAAGTACGTTAGGAGTTTTGTTGGGACCTTCAATTAATAAGAGTGAAATGTCTACTCCAATGACTCTTAGTCTCTGCGACCTACTGAACGGTTCGTAGTGTTTCATTCTCCGTCGTGACCCTAAGATTTAGTTAAGAGGGAGGTTTTGAGTGTTAGGAGAGGTTACGTGGTCGAAACACTCCAAATCAAGTAGCACGAAACTTTGTTAGATCGAGCTCTAATCCAGATTGTTTGAATCTTTGTAACGAAGTAAGTGTTGTTTCGTACCTACGTAAACATAGAGGTTCTATCGAAGTCACTTCAACGAGTCAGTACAAGCTGAGAAACGTTGTGGTACCTGACATCGAAGGTCCGAGGAGGTAGGTACCTTAAAAGATCCGTTCTCATGACCTCACCCAACGGTAAACTTCTTTAAACCTTGTGACTTTCTCCTTTGACCAGTCGAAATACTCACGTGAACCTCAATTACTTTTGTATGAACTTCGGTTTCGATTTGTTGGTTTATTTTTGTTGTCTTTTTTTTTCTTAGGGAAGGGGAAAATAACGTTCAATTACTAACTCTATGTATGTTTGACTACCTGACAAAGACTCACAAACGACCATAGAGCCAGTTAGAGTAAAGTCACTGGGAAAAAACAAGTAAAAAGTGTTTGGAATAAGAACAATTATTTTTAGGAAAACTTATAAAAAACGGTTTTCGTAAACAGTTCTAGTTTGATTTTTAGTAAAGATAATTCAACCTCTTCGAGGAAAGAATTAATTTACATTTTATATTACTTGAGAAACAATTCCTCCGGACGGAATTCAATTTCTACACCGACTCCTATTCCCCGAACTCGACGTACAGACGGAGGGACAATAGTTCCGTGGGAAAACAATACGTGTGTGTTGAGTCTTACAGAAAGGAAAAGGAAAAAAAAAAAAAAAATGGTAAAGGAAGAAAATTTTAAGTTCTGCTACTATTGATTTTTGTACCTCCAATTATTATGTTAAGTCCGGTTCGTATATAAAACACCCTTTTGTAACTCTATTGATTCCGTTGTACACATACAAAGTTAATACACGTAAGAACTAGTCAAAAAGTAAAATAGGAATTTTTCTCCCTCTGTCTTCCGTATGTCTGTGAACATCTTAGAGACCCCATGACTCTAGTAGAAATAAAGGACCCGTTTACAATCGAAACCTTCACCAAGAGACAAGTCGTAATTAACGAATAAATATTACACAGTCACTCAAAGGAGAATGTGAATTATACCCTTTATTATGTTTTATTCGTGACACTTTTATAAACCGTTTATCTCGTTTCTTCGTTAAGATAATAAAGACAAAGGTCTGTCCTTGACTTACCTTAGTGTAAGAATACGATTATCAGTAATCACCTCAAAGTTCCACTAATTTCTAAATCTTTTCATTATAAGTGTTTAGACAATCGAAAATATAAGTAGCTTCTTTTGATAATTAAAGACCGAACCTATATATTTATCTTAAGACGGTATCTTCAAATATTGAAAATTTAGAAATTCTGTGTATTATAATTTTATAATTTATAACTTTAATTTATAACAAACTTGTAATTTATAATTACAAGTTAATTATAGTTATAGTTAATTTATAATTATAATTAATAATTAATTTATAATTTTTAATTTGTATCGACACTTTTATATTTCAGCTTTCTCTATCTTTTATGTATTTTACGCATCTTTTTCTACCTTAGATAGATTGGTTTACCTTCACCTGAACTTTATTTACATTTTAGTAAATTTTTCTTTCTTATCAATGTTCTCTGTATGAAATAATAGTTGATTATACAGTCTGAACTCTCAAAATTGACCACTATGAAGATAATTTTTAGTTATACGTGGTACCATAGTTTTTTTTTTTTTCTGGTGACTATAGAAGTCCTCGTCACTTTCTTATGTCACATACTTTTTTTATTTTAATAGTAGGATGAGACATGATGAGGATTATCTTAAAAATTAAGAGGGAGTACCAGTCTATAGATACCCATTTGTTGTTATGGGACTTTCCGATCGTTGATTCTACGACGTCCTTTGGCATAGTGTACTTCTTTTCAACTTCCTTGACTTGCATTTCGGACCTTTTCTCCTCTGAGTCCGTTTACGGTCCCTTTCTCTCTCCTTGAAAGAGATTCACAATCTTTACGACAATATACTTTCTTCTCGGTGCGAACAAGACACAGGTTTTTTGGTAGACCCGAGGTATATCTTCTTTTGTACGACTTTCAGTTTTGACATAGTAATACCCCATCCCATGGTATAATCAGTGTCAAGAAAACGAAAGTTCAATTTTTTACTTTTTTATTTCTGTCCCCATGAATAACCGGGTGTGTGAACTGTTTGGGTTCCCACCTCATTCGAAACCCTTGTCCTGTAGTTCTGAGATTGTCACAGTATCACGAGAATAAAGACTCGTAAGTAGAGGGACACAAACCAAAGAAAGGGTCCGTCGGAGGACTACGTACTCTGGGTTCTGTCGGTGGTCTTCATGTCCCACACGGTCTCGACCTTTAGCGTCCCTTTTCTTTTGTCAAGATAGAGAGTAGAAGATTAAACACTCAACAATTGCTCTTGGCACTAACTCAGACACACCCACACTTCCACAGTGAAGACCCTGAGGAATGGTCTCTGTCCCCCTACCTACGAGACTCTCTGAGTCGGGTCCCGTCAGTACACGGACACCGACTTCACGTCGCTGGTACTAGCTGTAGTCGTCTTTGTTAGACTCACCTTCTCTCCAGTCATCCCTCGACACGGTCGTTGTTTAGTTTAGTTTTGTTGATGCTTATTTGTTTGTAACTGTAAAATTTTTCTTCATTTCTACTTGTAGTGTCGACGAACCTTTCCATTACTCAAAGAGTAGTGACACAAGTTCGTCTTCAACGTCGAACAGTCATGATTTTCTAGTGTCTCCAGTTGGCACCCTGGGACTCGTTCAGTAGGGGATAAAGGAACAAATCAGTATCTAAATCGTAACTCGTGTGTGTCACACCGTCCGGTACGTCTGGGTTACCATGTGCTCTGTCCGTCCCACGGACGAGACCTCCTTGAATGTTAGATGTCAGAGATTGGACATTTTCTCTAATGGAGGTAGTGTATCACATTCACACTAATTTTCTTTTCTACACGCACCTTTGACTCTTAATATTTTGTTATATACTTATGTTCTATCCCGAAGGGGCCACCGAGTGAAACATTTCTTAGACAGACGTTATGTCCTTTGGGTCCAAGTTAGGGACCCACCTTTTCTAGGGGACCTCTTCCTTTACCGTTGGGTGAGGTCATGAGAATTGATACCTACCTCCTCGGACCCCCGATACGCCAGAGTTTCTCCTTCTGTACTGACTCGCAGACTTGTGTAGCGTCTTATTGATTATAAACACAACCCTTTTCCCCTTTCCTAAATTTTCGTTTGAAGAAAAAGTCTCCTTAAAGTAGATGTGTACGATATTGGTAGGACGAGTTGAGGTACTGTGCCCCGAACACTAGATTAGGGTTTACTTAATAAAGGAGGTCATTTCTAGTTCCCATTTTTTGTGAGTCGGATACTAAATCCCTATTTCTAAATTCTTTGTCTAATAGAGTACTCGGTATTTGTACCTGTGCCGAAGATCCTGACCCCAGACCGACTCTAGGTATCATTCGAACTGGACTCCCGAGACACTCGGTCGTGTTCCGTCTTGTTGAAGAGTCTCATCGATCTACCAGAGTCGTGGGTCGGAAAAACCTGTGGTAACCGTGACCGAACGATTCGATTTCGAATGTCCTGTACTTTGTTGGAATCTTCCACCCACCGGGTTAGTGGTCTCTGAATGCAATTTCTCGAACCCTTATCGTTGTAGAATAGGTCGTTACACAGAGGTCACGGGTCCGTGTCACGGTTTGTGTAGAAGACACACCTATCACATTAATCACTGACGACGTCAGTGAAATCAGCACAGGCTGAGACACGTTGGGGTATCTGTCGTCGGGTGGTCCGAGGAGACAGGTGCCCTAAGAGGCCCGTTCTTATGACCTCACCCAACGGTAAAGTTAAGGTTGATATGTCGAAACCCCCTTGAGAAATACACTCAGTCCCGAAGGGAGTATCGAGTCAACCATTTCTTGGGCGGACGTTACGTCCTCTGGGACCAAGTTAAGGACCCAATCCTTCTAGGGGACCTCTTCCCTATCCAATGGGTGAGGTCATAAGAACTCGAAGAGAACACCGAGTCGACCATTTCTTAGACGGACGTTTCTCCTTCTGGACCCAAGTTAGGGACCCAACCCTTCTGGGGGACCTCTTTCTTTTCCGATAGGTGAGGTCATAAGAGCGGATCTCTTAAGGTACCTGATCTCGGGTACCCCAGTGTTTCTCAGTCTATACTGACTCGCTGAACGTGAAAGTGAAACATACTCAGTGTCATTAAAGTGGAAAGATTCGGAGTTGAAGGATTAGACTTGATGATTTGTTTAAATGTACTATTTATTATCTTGAACGAGTCAGTACGGGTTGAGAAACGCTGGGGCACCTGATATCGGGTGGTCCGAGGAGACAGATACCCTAAGAGGTCCGTTCTTATCACCTCACCTAACGGTACGGAAGGAGGTCCCCTATAAGGACTAGGTCCCTAGTCTGAGTACAGAGAACGCAGAGGACGTGACCGTTCACCAAAGAAATGGTCATCACGGAGGACCCTTCGGGGTTCAGGGAAAATGATTAAAAATTTCCGAAAGGAACCTCTTCTTTTACCGTTTGGTGAGGTCACAAGAACGGACCTCTTAGGGTCCCTGCCTTAGTTTGTGAAAACTAAGTAAGACTTGCTTTTTCTTTTGTTAGTCCAATAGAAGACCCCCAGTCTTCACTCTACCCAATTCCAATAACCCGTTAAACTTTTTTAATTTCCAAGATCGGTGACAGAATCTAAAAAGGGACCAAGATGGAGGGTACAAGAAGGGTCTATGTATGTACTACCTCCCACTGTCGGGGACTACATACTATCCTTCATCATCCTAATTCCCTTTGGATATTTAGTCAGTCATGAACGGTGTCGGATCAAAGGTTTGGTAGACTCGTCCTTCCAGACAAACCTGGTCCTAATCTAAACCGGGTGTGTCCTGGGAAATTTAGTCGGTAACTTTTGGTTTACACCTTAAAGGAAAGTCCAGGTTTTATAACTACAGTATAGAAGTGGTGTTCTTATTTGGGTTTTATTAGACTTCGTTAAAAGAAGGTAGACTCCCTCCTTTTATCCCACATCTTTAAGACGGGTCGACTGAGTTTCACTTTTCAAGTCTTCGTTAACGGTTTATAGGTGGAGTTTCCCCTATAAATTCAACTAACTCCTTGGGGTAACGAACTATTCTTGGTTACGAAACCCTAACTTTGTGGTTACTTTATCGTTTCGGAAACAAAAGGGTAAAACTTTCCATTTACTCTGAAAATTCAGTTTGTTTACAAAAGTCTAGAATTTACAAACCACCCATGATAACTGGTTACCTCACCCTCCACTCAAAATGACAACCACAAAAAAATTAAATTAAATTACAAATTAAATTACTAACGTATGAAATCAGTAAATCGTTACTCTTGTAATCTTCAGAACAGTTTCCAGACGAGGAAGGAAACGACAAACATAATTAAAGTTGAAAAAAAAGACCACTCTTGTTCGCCCACACGCAGTCCCCTCCACAGAAGGATATATACAGATAGAAAGTGAAACAGGATTTTTGTTATGTTTCTTTTCATAGAAAACCAAAAGACTGTCAGAGACGTCGAGTCTGTGAAGGTAATTCTCTGGGACAGAGAAAACTCTATAAGATAATGGAGGACCGATACAAAAAGTCGAACAAGGGGTTGTTTCGTGTTTCCCTTGTCCATCCCGACGGAATTCTACGTCCACTAGTCGACACTTTCTTGAGGAGAGACCACTAGTCTCGTCCCTGTCGTCTGTGAAACTGAAATCTATGAGGCAACTATTCGTCGAGGGAGGTTTCCTGCACTTCACCCGTTAGAAAGAGTCGGTAGTTAAGACGATTCTAGTGGATTGAACAGATATAGGGGAATCCACAATATCTGTTCATCTGTTCTGAATATCTAATATTCAAAATCCACTGAGGTGAAATAAAGAGTAACTTTTATGAAATTGATAGTTATACAAACCTTATTTTAAGAAAAAATTATATTTAAATAAGTAAAAGTAACCTCCGATTAATGAAATGTTATAACATAACCAAAACGGACCTTACTTCAAGACATACTAAGATTTACGTACGCACGAGTCACCGCAGTCAGAACAGACTGAGAAACTCTAGGGTGCCTGACACCAGGTGGTCCGAGGAGATGAGTACCCGAAGAGGTCCGTTCTTATAACCTCACCCAACGACACGGAAGGAGGTCCCCTAGAAGGGGTGGGTCCCTAGCTTGGACCCAGAGGACGTAGAGGACGTGATGTCCACCCAAAAAAAACAAAAAACAAAAAATGGTGATCGAGGTACCCTTCGGGTACTGAGTCAGATCGAAAGGTGTTTCTATCCAACAGACTTACTCCACCCAGGGAGTGGTATACGTCCGACCTCCCTGGAGAGAGACCGGTGTGACGGAGACTATCCTGAATCAGGATTTATGAAAACGATGGTCGGAGACACACACACACACACACACACACACACACACACACACATGTACGTACACACGAGTCAACACAGACTGAGAAACACTGTAGTATCTAAACATCGGACGGTCTGAGGGGACAGGTACCTTGAGAGGTCCGTTCGTATGACCTCACACAACGGTAAAAGATAAGGTCCCCTAGGAGGGTTGGGTCCCTAGTTTGGACACAGAGAACGTAGAGGACGTAATCGTCCGTCTCAGAAATAGTGACTCGGTAGAAGACGTTAGTCCCCCGGAACCACTTGTGACGGACGAACATGGGGTGTTCACCTCTTAGTTATGAAGGTCTAAGTATCCTAAAGAGAATCTTGAGTTCTTAGATCCGAGGTTCCACCCCCTCTTCTGTTTTCGTTTGTTAAACTGGTTTCTTTATTGTAAGGTCACAGTTTGTGTAGATCTTCACCCCGCAACACCAAATTTAGACACATTGTCTTTACTTGATCACAAATGACTTATGACCGACCAGAAACAGATCGTACAGTCTTCTAGGTAGGAATTGCTTTTTCGTGAAGACACGTCTCCACTGGTCTCCTAAAAGAGTTCTCACCCCTTTTCTCTTGTCCCATAAACGACCCGTCGCGATATCAGTGTCCCCTCGAAAGATAAGAAGATTCAAAACCAAACGCATGTTGTCACTAAAGTCTCCTGACTTCTCTTCTTTACCCTCTCTCGGTCATTAATTAGGACGATTAAGAAACAAAGAAAAATGACGAAGAGTTGTCACAACCCTCACCAACTAAATCTTTCAAACGTAAATCTTATGTTTTCGAGAGAAGGATTTCGTACGATCTATTATAACTTGTAAAGACTCTTCATAAGAAAAAATTGGGAACGTTTTTTAATTGGATGTTCTTACTCCTACACGAAAGGGTTTCGAACAAGAACGACTGGATAACGAGAGAAAGTAAGAGTTTGCGATTGGGGTATGTTGAGTTCTAAAGTCACCTATAATGGATATTTAATAGTGTGATAGAACCAGGTAAAAATTCATCTTTGTCTGAATCAATTTAATGAGAAAGTTTCAACTAAGAATACCAAATTACAAACACTTTCAAGAGTCAACTTTCAAAAAGAGAAAGAGAAAAACCAAAAAACGGAAAAAAAAAAAAAAATTCACTGAAATGGCAATCAACCAAAGTAACGAAGGGATTCCCTTTACTACAAGAATATAAAATTTCTACGACCAGTTTTTGAACCTTTACGAAAGAGGACAAAAGAAAGGTCGACTGACGAAGGTCTTATCTAACGTTAGGTGTCACTTGGGTGTTTACGGAAAAAAAAAAGTCTAAGCTGATGACGAAATTATTTTTTTTTTTTTGTCGGTGATGGTATGTTAAAAATGATTTTTCTATATACTAATAACTTTACGACTATATTCATAAGTACGGAATATCTTAAACTTTTTATTTTTACGATAATGTGTGTATGAGTAACTCTACCTCTCTTTATCTTACCCTTATGTATCGAGGACAGTAAATACCCTTTTCTTCTTTTAGAGTTAATCACTGATAAACTTTTAGAGTGGACTTTTGAAAATAAATAGTCGACTAAATTTTATATGAATTGACCTCTGTCTTCGTCTCGAGAGGGACCAAGAAACCTGGAACTTTGACTTTTAAAAATTCCTCTTTTGAGGACAAAAAAAAAGGGGGTTTACACTGTTATCTGAGTTAACAAAGGATGTTATGTTTGTTCTTTGACGACGGATCTCTGAGTCGGTTCGGTTACGAAAATATATACAAGTCACTTCAAGCACACGGTTCTAATGATTTGTTAATCGTTTAAAGAGGGAACACACAGTAGACGTGTATACATACGTTATATATGTATACCTGCATACATCTTACTTTCGGTAGAAACACACTCATCTTTCAAGGAAAGATCATTGAGGTTCAAATTATTTTACAGTAGACGTGGTTTTATAGACCTTACTCGGTATATTTTTAGTTTTCCAACATAAAAGAGTCCACGAAACCGACTCCTCTTTTTTCTCGAGAAAGATTTACAGGTCACGATATATCGTATCTCAGTTCTTCTCGATTTTATTAGGGTTTGGAGACTATTATAGTAACACTTTACAGTACGAGAGTACTTTTACGACGACTTACATTAACGGTTTCCGACTGATGTGGGTCCTACTTGACAACAAGTCTTATGCGTAGAAGAAAAGATTTCGACTTTATATTTTTGTACTTTGATGATATTTTACATACCTTACCTTATGGTGAAAGAGTCACCCGAGGTAGTCGAACTTCAAAGTCCTCTTTGTCATAAAACGGTCGAAACCTGAGGAAGCATTTATATAAAGGAGTAAAAATAATAACAACATCAAAAGTCCAAAAAAAAAAGGATAGATTATGACCCATGAAGAAAAATCATAAAAATATAGTAGGCAAAACAAAAGACTAGTAAGAGGTCTGTCAGATTAGTAATGGTTGATGGTGACTCTAAGGTTGATCAAGTACTGACGTAGTACTTTTCGGACGAAAGAACTGGATAAACTCCCGTAATAAATTTTAAATTTTATGAAGGAGTCAAGGGATTAATCTCGTAGTCTAAGGGGGTGGATTGGGAAACGGGGACATCGTAACGACATAGATTATCAGACGCTTTCCCTCGTAAGCAGTCTTACTCTGTGTGACTCGAAAGAACTGTCACAGAAAGGTAACACGTCTGTAGAAGAAATGATTTTACTGCCCGAGTGGTGGCGATTTGTGTGGGTATACCGGACGGGGTTTCCGACGGAAATTATTTAACCGGTTTACTTTGTGACTCTTATAGACATGTCGTTCTTGTGATGACACGTGAAAAATCTTTTACTGACCTCACACCAAAAGAACTTTTATTATCACGATGTCTCTCTGTCTATGTCTCTCTTTGGTCCGGATAAAAGTACCCAACGGTCCAGAGATATCTCTGTGAGCGACTGGAGTAATTAGGTAAGAAAGGAAAGTGTCATTATCTTTAAACTAGACCTAGTGTACTGGTGAGTTTCTGCTCGAAGACAGGGAAAACGTTTATCCTACCCCGTGCACTGGATTAAGAATGACTATCCTACAGACGGCGAACTTTTCCCCTCTGCACAGTGGGGCAAGGAGGGGGGAGGTGGGACCCTGGACCTCCTCCGTACCTTTTGACGCTCCTACTCCTGTGACTTCTCTACCATGTCGGCGTCTTATAGAGAGCCCAGAGACCTTTGGGTCGCTTAATGAGAGGAGGTCGAAAATGTCCGACGTCTTCGTTTACCGTTTGGGTGAGGTCATGAGAACGGACCTCTTAAGGTACCTGTCTCGTCCGACCACCCGATGTCAGGTACCCCAGCGTCTCTCAGACTGTGTCAACTCGCTGATTATGATTGAAAATGTCCTCTCTCTTTACTTTGTGTTAAAACACAGTCTGCGACAATAAAACCCGGGTACCACATTCATCGACTTCGATACACGAGTAAGAAAGACACTTGCCGGTACAAAATGTACGATCTGAAGTCTACAGAACACTCGGCGACCCGTGTATCGAGACTATTGAAATACAAGAATAACGAGATTCCTCCTTGAATGTGAAAAGTGATTTGGTCGATTGAAATTAAAACTTTAGAAATTTTAGAACCGAGGTCACGATGGGAGACCTTCGAGAAGTACCTCCTGTGTTCTTTGTTCCTCTACCTTTACCCGGTCTCCGTCTCCGACCCACGACCTGGTCTCAGTCAAGTGTCTGTATTAGTTGTCTTGGTTCCGACCTGTACAATTATTCGAAATGATCGGTTTCAGTTCCAGAGAACTGATTTGGACCATGTCCCTAGTAAGAGGACTCTAGTAGTGTAGAGAGTATACTAAAACGGATAGTGTACATAAAAAATTTTTTTGATAGTCTTTGATTTATAGTTCATATGTGTGGACCCGTTAAAAAAACAAAAAAACACAAAAAAAAAAAAAATGTGAAGGAAGAATTGAAAGGTCGATGAGTAAAGGGAAATAGTCGAGAACCAAACGATGGGTTGTTCACTTGTAGAGAAGGTGACTTTTTGATCAAGGTCCTGAGTACTCGGTACTAACGACCTAGACCCGAAAGAGAGTGAAGTAGAAAACCCCTTACTTCGTCTCTCACCAACAGTAAAATAAGACTTAAAGAGTTTAGGTAGTGACAGAGATGGTGACCGAGTGATTCCCCAGTCACAAAGGGACAGTTATTAAAAGATAAATAAACAGTGTGGGGACCTAGTGAAAATTCAACTAAGAAGAAATCCGTAGTCTCACTCTCTCACAGTGTATCTTACTGTCGAAGAATGATAAATTTGGCAGTAGATCAGGTTGGAGTGTTGCTCTTGTTTTCTGAGTGTCGATCAATGATCGACACATAAAGTCGTCTAATGCATTGTAGTGAAAGAGTGAATATCCAGGTTTATTTATAGATGTAATAAGACAATCGTAACAAAGTTATTCTTATCATTACTGTCGGCTACTACAATCACGAACTATACCAATAACAACGATTGTCTCAGTTCAGAAGAGAACTAAAGAATGTCATTCCGGAGAGAGTGTACGAAGTGTCTCCAATTTTATCAACCCAATGAGAGTCCCAATTTCGTTTTTGAGTAAGAGACGTTGAAATAGGTAGACGGGATCTGGAAGGGCGTCCCGAACCTCTTACTTAGATGAGGCAGGTGTACTATGACTAAGAAGGGTCGTTTTGAAAAGTAGGGAGTTCGACTTGTAAAGGTCACTGAGATTATAGGAGTCTACACTACCTCTAAGGTCACAAAAAGTGTTTCGACCGGAAAGAGGAGGTTTACTATGAGTCACAGGACACAAGGAAGATCTCATGTGTCTGGGTGTCGTGTGTCGAGTTCATGTCACTGGACTAAACGTGAAAACTACCCCCTGTCACTCGTGGACCCGAAGGGACCACCAAGTCACCATTTCTTAGGCGGACGATTACGTCCTCTGTACCCAAGTTAGGGACTCGGTCCTTCTAGGAGACCTTTTCCTTTACCATTGAGTGAGGTCATAAGACCTTTTAAGGTTCCTGTCTCCCCGGACCATCCGATGTCAAGTACCCAACGTTTCTCGACCTGTACTGAATCGTTGATTTGTTAACTCGTTTAAGGTCATACAAGAGTTTTTTTTTTTTTTTTTTTAGAGTTCGGTCTCTATTTAGAATAAGTACTCTCCCTATAAAAACAGGTTCGAAGATAGGACTTTAAAAAGAGGAACGAAGAATAAGTAGACTTGAATTAGTGAAACGACACTAAGTCTCTTCTCCTAATAGTTTGTCTAATTCCTAGGTACATACCAACATCCAAGTCATCAAATGTACTTCCCACTTGAACTCGTTACGGAACAAAAGGAGTAAACATTTTCAGGACGTGACAAATAAGGTGAACTAATTTAGGGTTACTTTTATACTTACCACTTGGTGACATATTTAAGATTTGTAATAACTATTATCATTCTTTTGACAAGAAAGGAGTAATAAAGAGTAGAAAAGACTCAGTAAGACGAATGTTTTACCCTTAATTTTATATCTTAATAAACTCCTAGGTAACTACATTATACACACGTTATCACATTGTGTTAAGGACCGTGTGTGACCAATAAGTCACACTTAAAACATTACATGTCAACGACTTAAGACCGAGGGTTTTACTACGTCAGTAACATGGGTGACGTGCTTGCGTCCAGTAAGACGTTAGTAGAGGAACGCCACAAAAATTCCTCCATTTTGTGATTTAGACTTTTATCCAGTGGACCTTTGATCGTGAGTGTACTACCTTCTCAATCTACGTGGTTTAACAAAAGGAACTTTACTTATTGATTCCGTCAGAGGAAGAAGGAGACCGGTAATTGTCGGTGACAAGGAAATTCGTAGTGAGTCTGTGGTTAGGTAATCCCTTTAACTAACTTTATTCTATATAACAGCAAATCCGTCTTTATAGCTTTGTGCTGAATTAGTTATCGTGGAACTAAGATGTTTTTTCTATTAGGTAGAGAGAACAAGTTTCTTGAACAAGAAGATTACTATTATTGACCTCGATCGAGTACCGAATTGGACTAGCTTGTCGAGTGACATAGAGAACTGAGAAAAAATTCATATCTCCCACGTCTGTCGGTATATTTAAGTGAGACAGGTTAAGTCATAGGTTACAGATAAACTGCTAACACTCCCAAAAAAAATACCACAGTTAATATAAAAATCCGGAGACTGATATAAGGGGATATGTTAGGTATACGTCAATAAAATTTAAAAATTTTTCTGAAAAAGACCATGTCAAATTTTTTTTTTTCGAAAAATTAATATGAATGTCCTAAAAAGGTAGTACGTGACGGAGTTTAAAACTCGAATTGTTTTTTTTTACGACACTCTTTTTCAAATCTTCAACTTAACTGGACGTGGTAAAGTCAAAGGTTGAGAAGGAAGTAGTGTGACCTTTCGTTGTAAACGAGAATAAGGAAATGATATATATTACACTGGTAAACACAGACTAAGAAACACTGGAGTACCTGATATCGGGTAGTCTGGGGAGGTAGGTATCCTAAAAGATCCGCTCTCACGATCTCACCCAACGGGAAAGGAAGAGTCCCCTAGAAGGACTAGGTCCCCAGCTTGGACCCAGAGGGTATAACGTCCGTCTACGAAATGACAGACTCGGTGGTGTCTTAGGGGACTGGTATTCGATGTATGTAAGAATTTCTACAAGTTCGTAGTGGATTCAGAGGTAAGAGATGAGGGGGAGAACAGAGAGTTGTCATTGTTAGAGTATTGACGTAACCTCCCTTTTCGTTCTGGTAGTCGAACTTTGTAGAAATTGACAGGTAACGTTTGATCAAAAGGAGTAAACAAATAAGTAAGTAAGTTCTTCTTGGAGTCAATAAAATAGTCTATACAACAACTCATAGACTAGTCAAGTCCTATGTTGTTTTAAGATGTTAGATTTGTATTTCATTTCCTTGGAATTTATTTAAAAGTTCTTTAACACCAGAAGATCTTCCAGGAGTCTATATGTGGTCTCTCATTTCTCATAGCCTTTCTTTCTATGTCAATTTCGGTGATTTCTCTCTCCTCGTTTCTGAACTTTCGAGTGTCGGTCAGAGCCTACCTGTCACACACTAGACCCGGAGGTGAGATCACTACTAAACCCCCTTTTTTTTTTTGTACATTTCCCCCTCTAAAGGGTCCTCTTTCCATCTTAAACTTGTTCCTTTATCTCCATCTTTTAGTGTGTTTTAACTTGTTCCTTTACCTCCATCTTTTAGTGTGTTTTACACGTCTCTATAGTATTAATCATATTAAATTTGACTAAACTAATTAAATCTTCTTTGGATTTCCTCTTCTCACTCTTCTTTTTGATTTTTCTGTCTAAACTCAGAAATAGTCTGACCAAACGTGTGTAAAAATTTTAAACCTTTATCACTCGGTAACTACCAAAAAAGTCTTCCGGTCTCTATAAGTCCTTGTGATTAGACTGTCGACATAGACACTACTTGACCTTCCCCTTTGGACTTCACTCTCTATCGAACCTATAAGTTACTGGATTTTACCGTTGGATGAGGTCATAAGAACGGATCTCTTAGGGTACCTGTCTCCTCGGACCACCCGACGACAGGTATCCCAGTGTGTCTCAGTCTGTGTTGACTTCGCTGAATCGTACGTACGTACGTGACCTCCTCCTGTACCGTTGGGTGAGGTCATAAGAACGGACCTCTTAGGGTCTCTGCCTCCTCGGACCACCCGACGGCAGATACCCCAGTGTGTCTCAGCCTGTGCTGACTTCGCTGAATCGTCGTCGTCGTCTGTCATTTGTTTTCCTGGGACTTTCTCCGTTATCCTTATCTCATCGTCTTACTCTAGCCTCTTCCGCTACCGCGGGGTGAGGTCGTGAGAACGGACCTTTTAGGGTATCTGTCCCCTCGGACCGTCCGACGTCAGGTACCCCAACGCTTCTCAGTCTGTGCTGACTCGCTGAAGTGCAAGTGAAAAGTGAAAGTACGTAACCTCTTCCTTTACCGTTGGGTGAGGTCACAAGAACGGACCTCTTAGGGTCCCTGCCCCCTCGGACCACCCGACGGCAGATACCCCAGCGTGTCTCAGTCTGTGTTGACTTCGCTGAATCGTCGTCGTCGTCGTCTTACTCTACCTCTATTCTCTTTACATCTTGTCCATTCTGGAACGTTGATTGGTCTATACCGTTTACTCTCTCTCACTCCTCTTTCGCATAAGGGTAAGATTTGGTTCCAATAGGGAAAAAAATTAAATAATTAAATAAAATTAACCTCCGATTAATGAAATGTTATAACATCACTAAGAACGGAAAGTCAAGTCAAGTCAACGAGTCAGCACAGGCTGAGAAACGCTGGGGTACTTGGTGTCGTGCGTTCCGGAGGGACAGGTAGTGGTTGAGGACTTCAGGTGGGTTTGAGTACAGGTAGGTCAGACACTACGGTAGGTTGGTAGAGTAGGAGACAGCAGGGGAAGAGGAGGACGGGAGTTAGAAAGGGTCGTAGTCCCAGAAAAGTTTACTCAGTCGAGAAACGTAGTCCACCGGTTTCATAACCTCAAAGTCGAAGTTGTAGTCAGGAAGGTTACTTGTGGGTCCTGACCAGAGAAAATCCTACCTAAGAACGGAATGTAACTGTACTTAGTCGGTACCCACATGTACACAGGGGGTAGAATTTCAATAGAAAATTTTAAATAAAGTACCTATTATAACTACGAGTAAATATAAAATAAGGTTAAATATATATCTTTTCTTCAACAACTTTAATACGTTTCCTAAACATTTCTCTTTCCACTAAAATTTTTACTATGTCTTTAATTGACTCGGTTCGACTACACTATCAGTACTATTTTTATTTTACGTCTATTTACAGAATATCATCTTATCAAAAGAATCCCATATTATATACGATCAAAAGAATCCCGTATTATATACAAATGATAATATTTGAGACTTTTCTCCTCGAAACAAATGACATACTTATTATTACTTTTTCTTCTTTGTTTTATTCTCTGTTACTCGAAGTTTATTTATAAGTCACACATACATTGACTCAGTTCGGTTACTACGTCTTAACTAAGATCCGAATTAAAAGTCGAAAATATGAGTCTTCGGTTTACGATTTTTATTCATTTTGTATATATATGTTTATTTTATTCTGTATTATTTTTAATTTTGTAGTATAATAAATAAATTTTTATGATTTAATTCGTAACATAAGAAATGTTTGTAATGTGAAGGTACTAAAGTTAAGAGAACTAAAAACAAGAGTAACTGTATATGTGTGGTGATATATATCTATTGATCACTTTTGGATGACATATCATGTCCCGTGAGATGAGTTATGAGACATTACCGGATATTCTCTTTTCTTAGACTTTTTTCTCACCTATACATATATATATATTGACGAAGTGAAACGATATGTGGACTTTCCTAGTGTTGTAACATTTAGTTGATGTAAGTTTATTTTTTTAATATATATATATATTAACTCAGTGAAACGGCATGTCGTCTTCAATTGTGTTGCAATATTTGGTTGATATGAACTTATTTTGTTTAGAAATTTTTATTACATCCTTAAAACCCATGTAACTTGACACTTGTTACTTTTCAGGTATAAGTCGACGTAAACACACACTTTCCTTTCACTCACGATGAGCGAGTCAGTACAGGTTGACAAACACTGGGGTCCCTGACGTAGGACGGTCCGAGGAGACAGGTACCTTAAGAGGACCGTTCTTATGACCCGACTCATCGGTAAAGGAAGAGGTCCTCTAGAAGGGTTGAGTCTTTAACTTGGTCTAGAGAATATAACGTCCGCTTAAGAAATGGTAAACTCAGTGGAGTAAATATGAATGTGGTAAGAAGTTGGTATGAATTTTAATTCCTTGTCAAGTCAAGTCAGCGAGTCAGCACAGACTGAGAAAAACTGGGGTACTTTAAGTCGTACGATCCGGGGTGACAGGTAGTGGTTGAGGGGCTCAAGTGGGTTTGAGTACACATGACTCAGTCACTACGGTAGGTCGGTAGAGTAGGAGACGGTAGGGGAAGAGGAGGACGGGAGTAAGAGAGGGTCGTAATCCCAGAAAAGGTTACTCAGTTGAGAAGCGTACTCCATCGGTTTCATGACTTCAAAATCGGAGTCGTAGTCAGGAAGGTTACTTGTGAGTTCTGACCAGAGTAAATCTTACCTGACTAACCTGGAGGAACGTCAGGTTCCCTGAGAGTTCTCAGAAGAGGTTGTGGTGTCAAGTTTACATAGTTAAGAAGTCGTGAGTCGAAAGAAGTGTCAGATTGAGAGTGTAGGTATATACTGGTGACCTTTTGGTATCGGAACTGATCTGCCTGGAAACGACCGTTTCATTACAGAGACGAAAAATTATACAATAGATCCAACCAGTATTGAAAGGAAGGTTCCTCATTCACAGAAAATTAAAGTACCGATGTTAGTGGTAAACGTCACTAAAACCTCGGGTTTTTATATTTCAGACTGTGACAAAGGTGACAAAGGGGTAGATAAAGGGTACTTCACTACCCTGGTCTACGGTACTAGAAGTAAAAGACTTACAACTCGACATTCGGTTGAAAAAGTGAGAGGAGAAAGTGAAAGTAGTTCTCCGAAAACTCAAGGAGAAGTGAAAGACGGTAATCCCACCATAGTAGACGTATAGACTCCAATAACCATAAAGAGGGTCGTTAGAACTAAGGTCGAACACGAAGTAGGTCGGGTCGTAAAGAGTACTACATGAGACGTATCTTCAATTTATTCGTCCCACTGTTATATGTCGGAATTGTATGAGGAAAAGGACAAACCTTGGTCAGACATCAAGGTACAGGTCAAAATTGACAACGAAGAACTGGACGTATGTCTAAAGAGTTCTCCGTCCAGTCCACCAGACCATAAGGGTACAGAAAGTCTTAAAAGGTGTAAAATAACACTGGGTGTGTCAGTTTCCGAAACCGTATCAGTTATTTCGTCTTTATCTACAAAAAGACCTTGAGAGAACGAAAAAGGTACTAGGTCGTCTACAACCGTTAAACTAGAGAGCAAGGAGACGGAAAAGATTTTGGTCGAACTTGTGGACCTTTAAGTGTCAAGTGCATAACGACTTCGGACCGAACCTCTTAAAACTCGTAATGAAATCATCGCACACTCTACTCACGTTAACACACCATCAAACTCGTAAGAAACCGTAACAGAAAGAAACCCTAACCTTACTTTTGACTGGAAAAAGGTCAGGACACCGGTGACGACTCAAAAGATTTAAACGACCGTATAACTCACTTCGTGAAAGAGTCGTAGTAGAAAATCCTAAACTTTGTCGAGTTGACCTTACGGTAGTGGAGGTAATTGAAACAAGCTTACACCAGGTGATCTCTTCCCTTACCGTTTGGTGAAGTCATAAGAACGGCACTCTCGGGATACTTGTCATACTTTTCCGTTTTACTATCCTATGACTTTCTCCTTGAAGGGTCCAACCATCCACGGGTTATACGATATTCTCTTTTCGCCTCTTTATTGAGGTCTTTCTTACTTCCTTACCCCGGTTTCGTTTTTGTTATGGGTTAACACCTACACTGACCACTATCTTCGTTCCAGGTTACAACATTTCTCGTCATAACGTATCCTTGGACCTTACAAGTATACTAAGTATTCCAAGTACTTAGTTCGGTTTAACCTTCACCAGTTTATCCTCTACCGTTCTCACTTGTAGCTGTAAGATCCCTAGTCGTTTGATTTTACCTGACCTTACCCGTTTGAACTGAGTCTACTGATAATATAGATGATGACACCCGTCCTTAGGGAATCTTCTTTACCTCATCGGCAGTACCAGTTGTTTTCTCAGGCTTTACGTCATGAACCTACGTTAGAGTTTTTGCAAGTAAAGGTTCTGTTTGGTAAGTTATAGTGTCACTAGATTCGGATACGGGGTCGGTCATTGCGACTTCTTCGACTTCAACTTACCCAGATACTTCTGGATGTTCTGGAGAATCTTGATTATGGGTTTTTTCTATAGGAAAAGTAATATCCCCTGACCTTACGTTTTCATCCTTCAGTTCTTTGTGGACCTCATTGTCCGTTTAAACCGAAACCTTATACCTTATTTCGTCCCGTTTCCGATTATCTAAAAACGGTTTTCTTGCGTGACCAGTATCGTTTGTGGGAGAAGGTTCCTTGTCATCCGGGGGTGTATACGTGACTTCCAGATTGTTTCACTTGAAGCAACCACCCATGGAAGGTCTTTCTCCCGTCATTCTATTTTGAACGACTGATGTCACTAGAAATTACGGTCCCGACTGTACATTTCTAACAAGACATAAACCTCTCTAAGTCTTTACCTTCTAAGTCTCTTCTGCTTAACCCTTACTTTGTCTTCATCTCACTTTGTTTTACTATAAGTTTTGTTTTTGTTTTTGTTTTGTCCCGAGTTATTAGACTTAAGTATGTGGAATATTTTACTTATATGTTTTACAAAGATTACATCTAGACTTATATTTAATTCAATAATATCGATGTATGAATCTCTTAATATTTTTAAGTTGTGGTCTTCACTAGAATATCCGTGAGAGAGTATTGAGAACTACCTGTTTTTTTCAACAACGACTCCTTGCCCTTTTGTAGTTAGAAAAGAAGGAGAGACCAAAAGAACAATTATTATAGTCGTAGTAATTTTAGGTGAAGTAAAGATTTAACGTTGTCAGACATGAAATTGTCTTTCTCGTTTCTACTGGACTTATACTTGATTAGGAGACCCTACACCTCTAGTTCGGGTAAAGTACTAACATAACTAACACCCACAGAGATTACTAAGTTGACCCCAAGGGACCACCGAGTCACCAAATTTTTTTTTTCTGTAGACTTTACGTCCTCGGGGTCCTCTGAGCCCAAACTAGGGACCCAACTCTTCTAGGGAACCTCTTCTTGTACCGTTGGGTGAGGTTATAAGAACGGACCTTTTAGGGTGCCTGTTTCCTCAGGCCGTCCGATGCCAGGTATCCCAACGTTTCTCAGTCTGTCCCGACTTCCCTGAATCGAGTGTACGTACGTGTGAACATGATTACTAAGTTGTCATTCGGAGAGAGAACCGAAGACACGTAAGAAGTACCGAGACTCGGAGAGAAAAGGTGGGAGGCGGACACGTAACGAGTACATTGTACACTAGACCCGTGTCTCTAGACCGCCTAAAACTCGTTCCCGGAAACGACGTCGAATACTCATACATTCAACAATTAAATGATCTAGTTTCTTACCTTTTTGGATGTCCGGTATGGGAATTACAAGGTGTAGTTTTCGTTCGTGTATTCTTACCTCATACTACTCAGTCTTTGTCGTGATTGTCGTGAGTAAAGTAATTTCGTGACACTTGACTGTTTTCTCTAATTCACCTCTTAAGAAAGGTTCCTATATTTCCTAGGACCCCTCATGTTTATGGATTCTATCTTTATGTTTATAAGTAAATCTTGATCCTAAACAACAACAAATCAACGATTCAGGACAATCTGAGAAAAACTCTAGGGTACCTGACATCGGGGGTCCGAGAAGACAGGTACCCTGAAAGGTTCGTTCTTGCGACGTCACCCGACGGTAAGAGAAGAGGTCCCTTAGAAGGCCTGGGTCCCTAACTTGGGTGTAGAGGACGTAACCGTCCATCTAAGAAATGGTGACTCGGTGATCCCTTCGGGTCTTGATCCTATCCGTGAAATTTTTTTCTCCCCCCCCCCACACAAGACCTATATAAATAGCTTTTAATCCACTTTTACTGAAACCAATAAATAGTAAATAGTAATCAATTTTACAGTTTATCGTCATGAGAATTAATGATTTGAGACATTATTACTTTATAAAAATCTTTACTATACGAAAAGATAATAAATGTCAAGTCCCGTAGTAATTCTTATCGTATAAACCTGTTACTGTTGACCTAGACCAATACTATAAAAACGGTTTGAATCACTGTGGTGTTGTGTTTAATCTGAACTGCACACTAATAACATTTCCGGAAAAGAAAGGGGGGTGAAATAAAGACAAATTTGTTGACACCTTTTCCTTTTATTTTTACACATTTGTTAAATAGGATCTTGTGAACATCCTTTAGAAAGAATTACAACCGTCGTAAAAAGACAAGTAAACAGGGTACTTTACGCTATCGTTACAACCTATTTCTTGATGTACACAGTCATGATAAAATCGGTAATACGGAATCCACATTAATCTAAAAGAGTAAACTTTAGGTACAATAATACACGTAAGCACCGTACCGTGAGGACACTCGTTAGTAGTGACTTATAGATGTTATCCGAATATTACTCTGTGTATAAATCCAATCGCGTTATTAAAAAAAAAAGGTCAACTTCAGTGTCAGAGGAAAAAGTCTAGAGATCCGACTTTTTTTCAGTACGAAAGAGGTTTGTAGGACCTATTAGGATTTTGTGTAGGGGTATACAACTATCGTCTAACGAACCTATTTCCGTCTAGAATATTCACAAATATTTATTAGTCACATATACTACTCATTCACTTACTCTCTGACGGAGATGATAAAAATTTTTCATTAGTTTACACATATACAGGTGTTTAAAGGTGGTATTAATCTACGTTTTGTTACGAAAAACTTCAATCTTCCAAATTTTATAGTTATCGTTTTATGTTTGTAAATTAAGTTTTTGAAATTAATTTTTAAGTGACGGTGACGACTCGTACGTATGTGTGCCTCCTTTGGTCTTAACTTTCTCTGTGCACATGGGGTTACAAGTAGTGTCGTGACAAATATTATCGGTCCTGTACCTTTGTTGGATCTACAGGTAGTCGTCTACTTACCTATTCTTTCGACACCATGTACATGTGTTACCTCATAATGAGTCGGTAATTTTTCTTATGTAAACTTAGTCAAGATTACTCCACCTACTTTGACCTCGGATAATATGTCTCACTTCATTCGGTCTTTCTTTTTGTGGTTATGTCATATGATTGTGTATATATACCTTAAATCTTTCTACCATTACTATTGGGACATATGTTCTGTCATTTTCTCTGTGTCTACAAATCTTGTCTGAAAACCTAAGACACCCTTTCCCTCTCCCATCCTACTAAACCCTCTTACCGTAACTTTGTACATATGATAGTACATTCTTTACTTAGTGGTCAGATACAAGCTATGTCCTATGTCCTACGAACCCCGACCACGTGCCCCTACTAGGTCTCTCTACTATACCCCACCCTCCACCCTCCCCCAAGTCCTAACCCTTGAGTACATGTGGACACCGACTAAGTACAGTTACATACCGTTTTGGTTATGTCATAACATTTCGTTATATTTCATTTTTATTTTTAATTTTTTTTTTGAATAACTTCAGACTAAATATTATTTTTTTTGTTTAAGTCTAGTCTCCTAGACTTATCTGTAATAAAAAATTTCATTCTGTCTGTGTTTTCTGTCTGTCCGGTTGTCTGTGTTTTTTTCTATGAGTTGTAGTGATTAGTAGTCCCTTTACATGTAATCTTGTGTTAGTTGTCTGACCCTCTTTTGTATACGTTTCGTATGTAGACTATTTCCTGAGGATAAGTTTTTAATATTTTTGAATTTTAGTCTAACAACAGTATAACAACTCAAAATTCTCAAGAAGTAAAGTGGTTTCTTCTATATGTTTACCTTTTATTCGTACACTTTTCTAAGAGGTATAATATATAGTTGTCAAGTCAAGTCAGTGAGTCAGCACAGACTGAGAAACGCTGGGGTACTTGGTATCGTGTGGTCCGGAGGGACAGGTAGTGGTTGAGGACCTCAGATGGGTTTGGGTACAGGTAGTTCAGTCACTACGGTAGGTTGGTAGAGTAGGAGACAGCAGGGGAAGAGGAGGACGGGAGTTAGAAAGGGTCGTAGTTCCAGAAAGGTTTACTCAGTCGAGAAGTGTAGTCCACCGGTTTCATAATCTCAAAGTCGAAATTGTAGTTAGGAAGGTTACTTGTGGGTCCTGACTAGAGGAAATCCTACCTGACCAACCTAGAGGAACGTCAGGTTCCCTGAGAGTTCTCAGAAGACGTTGTGGTGTCAAGTTTTCGTAGTTAAGAAGACTCGAGTCGAAAGAAATATCAGGTTGAGAGTGTAGGTATGTACTGATGACCTTTTTGGTATCGGAACTGATCTACTTAGAAACAACCGTTTCATTATAGAGACGAAAAATTATACGACAGATCCAACCAGTATTGAAAGTAGTCCCTGTACGTTTAACTTTGTCATTATATGGTGATGTGGGGTCACTCTTACCGACTATAGGTTTTGTGACTGTTGTGGTTTACGACCATTCATTCATCTCGTTGTCATTGAGAGCATGTAACGAGAATCCTTGCCTTTTATCATGTCGGTATGACCTTCTGTCAAAGTGTCAAAGAATGTTTTGAATTATATGAGAACGGTATTTTATGTTGTCAGTATGAGAAACCGTAAATGGGTTTTCTTGACTTTTGGATATAGGTGTGTTTTTAGACGTGTTCCTACAAATATCGTTAAAATGAGTATCGACAAGTTTGAACCTTCGTTGGTTCTACAAGAAATTGTCTACTTACCTATTATTTGACACCATGTTGGTCTGTTACCCTTATAATCGTGATGTTTCTTTACTCTATAGTTCGATACTTTTCTGTACCTCCTTGTAATTTACTTGTAATGTTTTACTTTCTTCAGATGGACTTTTCCGATGTATGACATACTAAGGTTAAAAGCCTGTAAGATCTTTTTTCGTCTGGTACTGTTGTCATTTTTCTAGTCGTCAAAGGTCCGAAGCCCCTTCCTTCTCATTACTTAATCCATCCCGTGTCTCCTAAAATTCCTGTCACTTTTATGAAGGAAACTTTAATATTACCATCTTAGTACAGTAATCTATGAATAGGTCTAGGTATCTTATATATGGTTTCCACTTGATATTATATTTGGTACCTGAACTTTACTAATACGAAGCAGTTACTTTAAAATAGTAAATTATTTACAGGGTCAGACCACCCCCTACCACTTTTACCACCTTCGATACGTACATATCCCCGTTCCTAATAAACCCTTTAGGACCTTACAGGAGAGTTAAAATTCCACGAGATTTTGATGTTTCAAATGCTTTTTTATTTCTATTCCGAGGACAGAAGATCAAAGACACTCTCTCTTCATCAGATTAAAGGTTTCGTGGTTAATCGTTTGTGTCTACCGGACTAGTGTATCTGATGGGAGAAGTTGTAGGAGACCATGAAAGAGTCAACGAGTGTGGTCACGAATTTTTGGGAGGACGGGTCCTGAAGCGACCACCCGTCACCAATTCTTAGATGGAACGTTACGTCCCCTCCACCCAAGTTAAGGACCAACTCCTTAACTCTACGGTGTCCGGTACCTCGTTGATCTCTCAAACACACGGTCTTGATCTCTCAGGGACATGGTGTCCCTTTCGAGGACACACTGCGTTGTTTCCAGGAGGTACGACGTTTATTCTTGTCTGTGTTTCTTTATTTATAAAAAATTTTTTTGAGAGGACGAGAAATTTATGGTATTTAATGACGATGACTAAGTAAATTTATACTGATCTTACTAAAACCTTTGTGGTCGTTAAAAATGTCGTACAACCTATGTTGTATATCTTTTTCAAAACACATTAGAGAAAGTTTTAAATACACACATTTAAACCACATTCGACACTTCATCGATCCTTTATAAAATAATTAACGTACTATTTTATTATTATGTCTAAAACAGTCAATAAATTAACTGGTTTATTATGTTAAATCAGTTAATTCAAAAAGGTATTCTATAAATTGTCAAGAATTACCGATACTACGTTTCTTTATCTTCTTTTGTTGTCTTACCCTTTCTGATCTCTAGAGAAGTTCTTTTAATCTCTATGGTTCCCTTGTAAAGTACGTTTCTACCCGAGTTATTTCCTGTCTTTACCCTACCTGGATTGTCTTCGTCTTCTATAATTCTTCTCCACCGTTCTTATGTGTCTTTTTTACATGTTTTTTTCTAGAAGTACTGGTTCTATTAGTGTTACCACACTAGTGAGTGGATCTCGGTCTGTAGGACCTTACACTTCAGTTCACCCGGAATCTTTCGTAGTGATACTTGTTTGGATCACCTCCATTACCGTAAGGTCAACTCGATAAAGTTTAGGATTTTCTACTAAGACATTTTCACGACGTGAGTTATACGGTCGTTTAAACCTTTTGAGTCGTCACCGGTGTCCTGACCTTTTCCAGTCAAAAGTAAGGTTAGGGTTTCTTTCTGTTACGGTTTCTTACGAGTTTGATGGCGTGTTAACTTGAGTAGAGTGTACGATCATTTCATTACGAGTTTTAAGAGGTTCGGTCCGAAGTCGTTATGTACTTGACACTTGAAGGACTACAAGTTCGACCAAAATCTTTTCCGTCTCCTTGGTCTCTAGTTTAACGGTTGTAGACGACCTAGCACCTTTTTCGTTCTCTCAAGGTCTTTTTGTAGATAAAGACGAAATAACTGATACGGTTTCGGAAACTGACACACCCAGTGTTGTTTGTCACCTTTTAAGACTTTCTCTACCCTTATGGTCCGGTGGACTGGACGGAGATCTCTTTAGACATACGTCCAGTCCTTCGTTGTCAAGCTTGACCTGTACCTTGTCGTCTGACCAAGGTTTATTCTTGTCCTTATGTAGTTCCGACATATGACAGTGGGACGAATAAATTGAAGATACGTCTCATGTAGTACTCTTTACGACCCGACCTCCTTCGTGTTCGACCTTAGTTCTAACGACCCTCTTTATAGTTATTGGAGTCTATACGTCTACTGTGGTGGGATTACCGTCTTTCACTTCTCCTTGAGTTTTCGGAGAACTACTTTCATTTTCTCCTCTCACTTTTTCAACTGAATTCCGAGTTGTAAGTCTTTTGATTCTAGTGCCGTAGACCAAGGTAGTGAAGTACCGTTTATTTACCCCTTCGTCACCTTTGTCACAGTCTGAAATATAAAAACCCGAGGATTTACTGACGTCTACCATTGACGTCGGTACTTTAATTTTCTGTGGATGAGGAACCTTCTTTTTCAATACTGGTTGGATCTATCATATAAGTTTTCGTCTCTGTAATGAAACGGTCAGTTCCGATACCAAAAAGGACACTAGTACATACCTACACTCTCCACCTGACACTTCTTTCGACTCGTGACTTCTTAACTACGAAAACTTGACAACCTCTTCTGAGAACTCTCAGGGAACCTGACGTTCCTCTAGGTTGGTCAGGTAAGACTTCCTCTAGTCGGGACCCTAAAGAAACCTCCCTTACTACGACTTCGACTTTGAGGTCATGAAACCGGTGGAGTACGATTCTCAACTGAGTGACCTTTTCAGAGACTACGACCCTCCCTAACCCCCATCCTCCTCTTCCCCTGCTGTCTCCTACTTTACTGACCTACCGTAGTGACTGAGCTACCTGTACTCAGACTCACGTGAGGCCCTCAACCACTACCTGTCCCTCCGGACCGCACGACGTTAAGTACCCCAGCGTTTATCAGCCTGTACTGACTCACTGACTTGACTTGACTTACGGATACTTGTTTGAATTTTAAATTCGATGGACGGTGTAACGAATTAAAAATCAATGTGTA
Organism: Capra ibex; assembly: GCA_006410555.1. Lineage (NCBI taxonomy): Eukaryota > Metazoa > Chordata > Mammalia > Artiodactyla > Bovidae > Capra > Capra ibex. The sequence continues at coordinate 50,961,955 of SJYO01048061.1, read as the reverse complement.
TATAACAGAAGAAATTTATTTTTTCGTTATAAACAAAAAGTAAATTTTATTTGTTGTTGTTGAGACGAAAAACAAAGTCACCTCAACTTAAATGTGAGAGAGAGGAAAAGGTCATGAGAATTTATTGTAGAGGGAACGGACAAATTGAACAAGTCACGTTAATATGTAACTGTCTAGAGTATCTTAGAAGGGAGGTACCAATCCCCATTGGGAACGATTCATGACCAGTTCGTAGACTGTAGTTAGGACAGAACTTATATTCCTTAAATTCTTTAGGATCAAGTTATTGAGTGTACTCAGTCGATATCCGAAGGAAACTGGTGTATCCAAAACTTTACCTCCAAGACGGAACGAAAACTTTAATGTAGGGTGAATCAAAGGTAGGACACCTGATACAGACGCCGAAGAGATTCTTTCAGAAGAACGGGATGTTGGAAGGATAATGAGGTATAGAGGTTCTAGAACGGTAGAAAATTAGGATGATCCTTGATCTAGGGTCAAGCACGTGGAATGTTAACGATACACTGGTGTGGATCTCCCTGAAAATGAACAAACGGAGTGTGGCTCTCGGAGCCTTGGTAAAAGACGACGAAACGGATGAATCTTTGCAGTCTCTCGGACGACGACCCCAACAAGGTATTATCGTAACAGTATACGAGACATCAACAATAAACAGGACGATTTAACGACATAGGGACCTCTTCCTTTACCGTTAGGTGAGGTCATAAGAACGGACCTCTTAGGATACCTGTCTCCTCGAACCGTCCGATATCAGGTGCCCCAGCGTTCTCAACCTGTGCTGAATCGTTGATGTGGTGGGGTAGTTTGACGTCATGACAAGTGAATCTAGAACAATCCACCCACGGATTCAGGGACGGGATAGAGTACTCACCGGGATCTAAAGGTCTCACACGACAGGTGACCAGGTCGGACCGGGTTCCGTGGAGAGTTTACTGTTGAGTTCCGGTATAAGATAAGACTCTGTTTTACAACAGGATTGACGATTGTGTCCCTTACCTCTAAATCCAAGTCCACCACAGACACAAAATAAAGTCCGATATCGTACGTTTAGTACGAAATTATACAACACCAAACAAATTTTTCAGTTGAATTCGTACAGTAAAGTCTTATTCAATACAAAATACCAAAATATAAGTTAAATCCGTAAAATAAAAAATAAATAAAAACCGTGTAGTTGACTCTTATAATACAAAACCTTACGGATATCTTAAGAAACCTCCTATTTTACTTTAATGTATTTTTCAAAGGGTTTACAATTTTTTTATAAATTAAAGGTTTCTTTTATCGTTTACAACCTTTCTAATCCCTCCGTAGACCCCGAAGATCTTTAGTTCATTGTTATGACCTGGGTTTAGAGAAAGTCGACCATTCATGTGATCCCGTATCTCTATCCTTGAGTTGTCTTTATTATTTCCCTTATTTTAGAAGGATAAAAAAAGTCTAAAGACGAAGTTGAACCAGACGGGAATTTCCTTCTTTGTTAAAGAACAAAGAAGTATCTGACGTATCTGAAGGGTTCCTTTTAAAAGTGAAAGAGACTCCTAGTAGATACCTACACGAGAACTCATAGTTGAATATTGTACCGGTTTTGGTAAGGAGGACAAGACGTCTCATTCGTGACTTAAGTAACTTAATAAAAATATTTGTTGAACCAGTTTCGTGTTGTCACAAACACCTCCTGAGAAAAGATGTTTTCACATCTATCCGAAAGGATTCACTAGGGAGGGTGGAAATGGGTGTAATCATTCTTACATATAAGATTCCACTCTCACTCGAATACAATAAACGTCTTAAGTAAAGTGCTTCTAGTAGAGAATTTTAGGTTACCATAAGTCTGTGCAACCCGTACAGATCAGTTAAGTGTGAGTCGTTAACATGAGGCGTCCCCTGTAAAAAGTCATAGACCTCTGAAAAGTGACAATGTTTCCGTCTGTCATACCCCTAATAATGAACGTATATCACCCATCTTTGATCCCAATAACGATTTATGGTATGTCACGAATCCTCTTGTTAGATTTGTCCTTAATAGATCAACTTTTACAGTTATCACACCTCTAACTCGTTACAACCTGGTACGTCTACCTTCAGAATGACGAATTCTCGACTCTTCGGATGACTTTCTCAAATGAGGTTCTACTCTTTCTTGGTCTCCCCTACCCTCATGTTGATTCATGTCACAACGCACGGTACGAACAAAGGTTGTATCAGTGGAGGAAGGAACTGTCGTAGGGACACAGGACCTCTTTCGTCGGTGACCTTCATTGGGTTACCGTTTCAAAGAGTACTTTTGTAGTTACGTAGTCGTACTAAACCCTTGTGGAAGGGGTTGTGCTTCGTGTCCTCTTACTCTGTCCGAAAGTGAAAGACGTTGGTATCTTTCGTATCATGAACCCGTTAAAGGTTAAGACAGTTCTCCCTTATCGGAGAAAAGAGGTTCCAGGAGGAAGAGTGTTGATCTTAGGGACCTATATCGAGTTGTTTGTTCATATCCTTCTTGAATTTTCCTTTTGTTTTCTTTAGACTGTCGGATCCCTGGGGTCTCAAGTCAAGTCAAGTCAAATAAAGTCAGCGAGTCAGTACAGGTTGAGAAACGCTGACGTACCTGACGTCGTGCGGTCCGGAGGGACAGGTAGTGGTTGAGGGCCTCAAATGAGTTTGAGTGTAGATAACTCAACCACTACAGTAGGTTGGTGGAGTAGGAGACAGTAGGGGAAGAGGAGGTCGGAAGTTAGAAAGGGTCGTAGTTCCAGAAAAGTTTACTCAGTCAAGAAGTGTGGTCCACCAGTTTCATAATCTGAAAGTCGAAGTTGTAGTCAGGAAGGTCACTTGTGAGTCCTGACTATAGGAAATCCTACTTAACCAACCTAGAGGAACGTCAGGTTCCCTGGGAGTTCTCAGACGAGGTTATAGTGTCAAATTTTCGTAGTTAAGAAGACACGAGTCGAAAGAAATATTAGGTTAAGAGTGTAGGTATGTACTGATGACCATTTTGGTATCGAAACTGATCTACCTGGAAACAACCGTTTTATTACAGAGACGAAAAATTATACGACAGATCCAACCAGTATTGTAAAGAAGGTTCCTCATCCGTAGAAAATTAAAGTTCCGACGTCAGTGGTAGACGTCACTAAATCCTCGGGGTTTTATATTTCAGACAGTGACAAAGGTGACAAAGGGGTAAATAAACGGTACTTCACTACCCTGGTCTACGGTACTAGAATCAAAAGACTTACACTCGAAATTCGGTTGAAAAAGTGAGAGGAGAAAGTGAAAATAGTTCTCCGAGAAATCAAGAAGAAAAGAAAGACGGTATTCCCACCACAGTAGACGTATAGACTCCAATAACTATAAAGACGGCCGTTAGAAATAAGGTCTAAAACGAAGGAGGTCGGGTCGTAAAGAGTACTGCATGAGACGTATCTTCAATTTATTCGTCCCACTGTTATTTGTCGGAACTACATGAGGAAAGGGTTAAACCTTGGGTAGACAACAAGGTACAGGTCAAGATTGACAACGAAGGACTGGACGTATGTCCAAAGAGTTCTCCGTAAGTCCACCAGACCATAAGGGTACAGAAAGTCTTAAAAGGTGTAAAATAACACTGGGTGTGTCAGTTTCCGAAACTGTATCAGTTGTTTCTTCACATTTACAAAAAGACCTTGAGAGAACGAAAAAGGTACTAGCTCGTCTACAGTCGTTAAACTAGAGACCAAGGAGACGGAAAAGATTTAGGTCAAACTTGTAGACCAAGTACAGGACAACTTCGGACCGAACCTCTTAAAACTCGTAATGAAATGATCGTACACTCTACTCAAGTTAACACGCCATCAAACTCGTAAGAAACCGTAACAGAAAGAAACCCTAACCTTACTTTTGACTGGAAAAGGTCAGGACACCGGTGACGACTCAAAAGGTTTAAACGACCGTATAACTCACGTCGTGAAAGTGTCGTTGTAGAAAATTCTAAACTTTATCGAGTTGACCTTAAGGTAGTGGAGGTGATCGAAACAAACGTCACTACGAAGGATTCTGGGTAAACTGAAGCTTTAGGTCCTACAGACCGAGATCCACTCACTAGTATGGTAACACTAATAGACCCAGCACTTCTAGAAAAAACATATCAAGAAGACACATAAGAACGGTGGAGAATCAGGTATGGTAAAGACAGGAAATAACACGGGTAGAAACATACTTTACAAGGGAACCATAGAGATTAAAAGAACTTCTCTAGAGGTCAGAAAGCGTAAGATAACAAAAGGAGATAAAGAAATGTGACTAGTGACTCCTTCCGAAAGAACGGAGAAGAACTATAAGAAACCTTGAGACGTAAGTTTACCTATATAGAAAGGAAAGAAGAAAACGAAAAGTGAAAGAAGAAAAGTGTCGATAAACATTCCGGAGGAGTCTGTCGATAAAACGAAAAAACGTAAAGAAAAAGAACCCCTACTAGAACTAGAGAAAGAGGACATGTTACAGTACTTGGAGACAGGTATCAAGAAGTCCGTGAGATAGTCTAGATTAGGGAACTTAGATAAAGTTCTCTGGGGTCTTGAACTTCTATTTCTCTCTTCACTCACCCAAGGGACTCGAAAGAGTGGTAGAGTTTCTTCACCAGATCTTCGGAGGTTGGGACTTGTCCGTTGTGTGTCTATTTTATTCAAGGTTCTTTTCAGATAAAGGGGATCGGTTATTTGATTCTTTTTCCCATTAAATTTTTAAAGTCATTATTCACGAAATGATGTCGTCAAAGTCACCGGTTCACCTCTCACCTAGGTGTGGGGTTTATGAACCTTTGTCCCAGGTAAGAGGGTAGACTCCTCCTTCCAATAGAAGGTAGACGAAGGACCCCCTTCGTCAACCACGAGGTTAAAAAGACGACACTATCACAGTCTCCCCGACTCGCCCGTCAACTAGAAGGATGACAAGAGAGGAAGAAAGAGACGACGGAAAAGAAGATCAAAAAAACCACGTTAAACTCTATAAAAGTTCTTATTCTTGAGTCGTTTATATATTTGTATAGTCCATGGTGTTATATACAACCACCCAAATACACACAATTTACATCTGTGTTTAAAGTCACATTTGGACTAACAAGTGACTGTTTTTTTTTTCTTATAGTAGGGTATTCTAGAACAGTAATTCAATTTTTTTAATATTTTATGATTCTTATATGTTCCGTGAATTCGTATTCATTTTGTAAACAAATGGTGTATAACGTATATTCTGTAACGATGTCTTCCATTTATTAAGTAATATTTATACGTCATAAAATGTTAAATTTTCGGTAACCAGGACGGAAGATCCCCAATTACTAGAATAATCTCTAATCTTTGTGTTGACTGTAGTCTTTGTAAAAACAATTCGTGCTGTACTATGTACTTAAATGGTACTACAAACAATTAAAAAATTTCAGTAATGATGATAACCAAATAACAACAGAACAAAAGAAATATTAGGACCGTTTTTACTTTCACTGATAAACGTTGTTCGTAAATTTAAGATGTATTACAACGGAAATTACCAAGTGTCTCTTCGTTATTGAGTCAATATAAAGAGAGGGAGAAAATGTATATGTGTGTATGAATGTGAGTGTTAAACTTGGTTCCTAATTTCCTAAACTTTTAAGAAGTGATGTTCGTCCCTAAAATGAAATTGTATAAGTAGAACAGGATAAATTCTTGTTGGAAAGATACGACAGGTTTATATTGGGTTGACTTTACACTATTTTGTACCAGTAAAGAAAGGTTTCTAAAGGTCTGACAAAAAGTAAAACTTCTCAAGATAGACCGTCCTAGTTATGGGCCAGTCCCTTGATTCCAGAGTGTACGGTACATAACGTGTGTGTGTGTTTTTTTTAATTAAAATTATCTTTGTCAAGATAGACATAAGATGACAAGACGAGGAATATTGTTCTTTTGATTATATTGTACCTGGAACAAGGAAGGATGTACAATCTCAGACAACCATAATCCTATACTTTTTTTTATCTTGTTTTTTTAGGATTAAGGAATGGTTCAAAAAGTTCCGAGGTATGTTATACCGGGGTCCAATAAGGAGATTTTGAAGGTTTAGATAAGGTTCCTATTTGTGAACCTTATCTTACTCTTGTCCTAAACACGACCCTTTTCCGATGTTCGCCTCGACGAAGACGACGACGATTCATCGAAGTCAGCACAGGTTGAGACACGCTGGGGTATCTACCGTCGGGTGGTCCGAGGGGGTAAGGACCCTAAAAGGTCCGTTCTTGTGACCTCACCCAACGGTAAAGGAAGAGGTTACGTACTTTCACTTGAGCAAGTCAACACAGACTGAGAGTCACTGGGATACCTGAAGTCGGATGGTCCGAGCGGGCAGGTACCCTAAAAGGTCCGTTCTCATGACCTCACCCCACAGTACTCCACTGATTTCCCGTTTAATTTATGTGTTCTCTGATCTTTTTTTGGACCCTTCATTCTAGGGTACTCACCTGATGTTTCGAAACAGAAAGTATCTACTTCAGTAAAATCCTGAGACATCTCCATTGTGTCAAGTGGGGGACGTGCATTCTTAGTGTTCCTTTATTTGTAGTCACCAATGTTCACAACAACTACCGTTCTTGAAACCTTTTTTTTACCGTTAGACACTTATACTACTGAATCCCGGGTCATTTCGGTCAAAGGTATTCTATTCTTCTCCGTCTGACTCTACTCTAACTCTTCCGTGTCTGTTTTACAAGTTGTTTTGACGAACGTTTTATCGTGTCAAGAGACTCCAAGGTCTACCATATGATAATAATCGGACTTGTATGAGAAATAATTCGTAGTGGAACCATAACCGGTAAACGAATGAAAAGTTGTAGACGTAATTACAGAAAGAGAATACTATAATACAAAGTAAGTATATCAAACGAAGGGTTTTTGATCTTTCTTACAAAATTTTGTACTGGAATTACATTACCTTTGATGATATACGGTGACTCAGAAGGGGGTCCTACAACTAAGTTTTATGTGTGTGTTTGTTTGAATTGACTTTCTCGTAACTATAAACTCGACCGTAAAACTTTGTGAGTCGTTATAACTGTTTCGGAATACTCTGATTCCTTTTTTTCTGAGTTCATTGTTTAAAGTCTTTATTCTCCTCTATAGTGTTAACTACGGTGTCTTTATTTTTTCTAGTACTCTAATGATATTTATTAATACGTTATTTTTTGACTTATTGGATCTTCTTTACCTATTTAAGGATCTTTGTGTGTTGGATAGTTTTGACTTAGTATTTCTTATTTTAAGTTTTAGACATATCTAGATTTTCATTATGTGTACAACTCCGTCATTAGTTTTTAGAGGGGTGTTTCTTTTCGGGTCATAGTGTACCGAGGTGAACACTTGAGATGGTTTATAATTTTTTGTATTAATTTCCGTTAGGAAGAGTTTGAAAAGGTTTTATGACATCTCCTTCTTTGTGAAGGTCTGAGTAAATCACTTCGGTCGTAATAGAACTATGTTTTCAGATTATTATGTTCTTCTCTTTTATGATACTTCGATTTAAGTCGTCGAGTAATTTCTTTAGTGTGTGGTATTGGTTCACCTACATAAGGATCTTATGTTTCTTTGGGTGTGGACGTTTAGTTACATTATACTACATAAATTTTTACTTCATGTTTTTGGTGTACTAGTAGAGGTGGGTGTGTCTTTTTCGGAGACTCTTTTGAGTTGTTAGATACCTTTGTAAGTTGTCTGATCCTTACCCTTCTTTAATGGAATTATATTATTTCCGATATATACTTTTCGAGTGTCGCCTGTATTATCAGTTGTTACTTTTTGACTTTCAATAAGGAGATTTTTGTCCTTTTTCCGTTCCTACGGGTGAGAATGGTGAAGACAAATTGTGTCATGGTTTTCAGAATCGGTCTCGTTAATCCGTTCTTTTTATTTACCATAAGTTAAACATTATGACAAAGAACGAACTTTTCACGAATAAAAACTTTTGATAAAAATAAAAACTTTTTTATAAAAAATAATAAACCTTTTGTAAATAATAAACTTTTTATTTTCCATAAGTCAAACCTTTTGTCTTCCTTTTAATAAAGACAAGTGTATTCTACACTAGAATGTACATCTTTTGAGTGTAGTTTTTAACGATATTGATCGTTCAGTTAATTCGTTTCTATACTATATTTTATAGTCACATGTTTTTTTTGGTTCCATAAAGATAGGTGGTTGTTACTTATTAAGTTTTTTCTTTAATACCCTAACTTTTAATGGAGTAAACATTATCGTAGTTTCACTTATATTAAGAATCCTTATTCGAATTGGTTCCTTTGTCTCCTGAACATGTGACTTTGGATTTTTTGTAAATAAAAAATTTTTCTATATTTATTTACCTTACTGTCGAGTACAAGTACCTAAACCTTCTGAATTATACAATTTTACAGGTGTGATGAACTGTGTATTATGTCTAAGTTACGTTGGTAGTAGTTTTAGGATTACCGTAAAAAAAGTTTTTATCTTTTTAAAAGGTTTTATGTATACCTTAGAGTTTCCTGAGGTTTATCGGTTTTGTCAGAACTCTTTATTTTTGTTTCGATCCCCAGAGTAAGAAGGAATAAAGTTACGTACAATAGTTTGTACAATTGTTGTCATTAGTTTTGTCGTGTCATGACCGTATTTCGGTCTACGTCTCCCAAAGGGTATACCGTGATCACCATTTCTTGGGTGAACGGTTACGTCCTCTGTATTCTCTGGTCCCAAGGTAGGGACCCAGTCCTTTTGAGGGACCTCTTCCTGTACGTTGGGTAAGGTCATAAGAACGACTTCTTAGGGTGTCTGTCTCCTTGGACTGTCCGATGTCAGGCATTCCAGTGTTTCTCAACCCGTACTGACTTTACTGGATCGTGCGTGTGAATCCGGTTACCTTGTCTTATTTTTCGAGTCTTCCTTTGGAAATCGTATACTGGTTTATTAGAAGTTGTTCCCAAGGTTCTGATGTGTCACCCCCTCCTGGTAGAGAAGTTGTTTACTACATTTCTTTTGACATATAGATGTACGTTTTTTTTTCCTTCCGTCTGTGAATAAAACGTAGTACGTTGAGTTTTTCATTGAATTTTACCTAATTTATAGATTAAAATTCTAGACTTTGATGATTTTCGGATCTTATTTTGTATCTACTCTTGGAAGTATTGTGACCTAGAACGTCACTAAAGAACCTTGGTTTTCATATCCGTCGTTTGTGTTTTTATCTGTTTACCCTGAGGTGGATTGAATTTTTGAAGAGACATCGTTCTTTTGTTAGTTTCCTCACTTTATCGTTAGATACCTTACCCCTTTTTTTAAAACATTTTGTATATAGGTTATTCCCCAATTATAAATCTGAGATTTTTCTTGATTTTGAGTTGTTACTGTTGTTTTATTGGGTCAAAATTTTACTCGTTTCCTGAACTTGTCTGTAAAGAGGTTTCCTTATATGTGTACCTGTCGTTCGTATGTTGTTCTACGAGTTGTAGTGATTAATAGTGTCTTTACGTTTAGTTTCGTTACTCTCTTGTGGAATGTGGGTGATCCTACCGGTGATAGTTTTTGTTTGTTTGTTTTTTTAACGCAACCACTCCTACATCTCTTGGGAACACGTGACGATCACCCTTACCAGTATGACAACCACCATTTTACCACGTCGGCGATACCCTTTATCATACCACTAAGGAGTTTTTTAACTTTTGTCTTAATGGTATACTAGGTCGTTCAGGAGAAGAACCATACATAGGTTTTCTTGACTTTTCTCCTAGAGTTTCTTTATACACATGTTCGTACAAGTGTTCTTGGTAATAAGTGTCTTCGGTTCTCCATGGTCACTGGATCTACAGGAGATTTCCTACTTACCTATTTCCTTGACACAATATTTGTATGTCACCTTACAAAAAGTCGTAGTTTTTTCTTTTTCTTTCTTTTAGGATAGTTTACGATTTGCACCCATTCGGAATTCCTATAAGACGACTCATTTTATTTGATCGGTGTTTTTGTGTTTAGGACGTACTAAGGTGAATTTTCTTCATAGATTCATCAGTTTGAAAATTTTTATCTTTCAGTTTACCACCAACGATCCCCGATCCTTATTCTCTTTTTATCCTCGAGAAGTTATCCACATCAAAGTCAAAACGGTCCACTTTTCCAAGATCGTCAGACAACGTGTTATTATACCTATATCAATTGTGATGATGTGAGATGTGAATTTTTCAAATTCTACCATTTAAAATACAAAACACAAAAAATGGTGTTATTGTTTCACAACTTAAACTTCTGAGATTGACCTTTATAAAACATATTAAACTTGTTGTTTTTATTATTTCCAAATCTATGATTGAATCTTCTTTCACTTCAGTGAGTCAACACAGGCTGAGAACCGTTGGGGTACCTGACATCGGATGGTCCGAGGAGACAGGTTCCCTAAAAGGTCCGTTATCATGACCTCACCTAACGGTAAAGGAAGAGGTCCCCTTAGGGTTGGGTCCCTAGCTTGGGCTCAGAGGGTGTAACATCTGTCTGCGAAATGGTAGACTCGGTGGTCCCTTCATGATTGAATCCCTCCGGTATTTATTTATGTTATCAATTCTCTGACTCCCTCTCTCTCTCGAGATTACATACATCTTTCTAACTTTATTGAAAGATTTCTACCTAAAAATATTGAATATTATGTTATTAACTGAGTCGTTCCTATATTTTGATTACTTTCAAACAACTTCTGTTTTAACATTGTACTTGAGTTCTTACAACAACAAATGAGCAAGTCAACACAGGCTGGAAAAACGCTGGAGTACCTGACATCGGTCGGTCCGAGGAGACAGGTACCCTAAAGGGTCCATTCTTATGACCTCACCCAACGGTAAAGGAAGACGACCCCTAGAAGGACTTCGTCCCTAACTTGGGTGCAGGGGATTTGACCGTCCGTCTAAGAAATTGTGACTCGATGGTCCTGAGTTCCGTGGTGAACTATTTAACGAATACAGATCTTTCTCAACCACTACCTGTACCTCCGGACCGAACGATGTTAAGTACCCCAGCGTTTCTCAGCCTGTGCTGACTCGCTGACTTTACTTGACTTGACTTGACTCTTTCCTCTTTAGATCGTAAGTTGTTGAATGGGTTCTCTGTCAACTTGTAGACCAGTAATACGTTATCGTATTTTTAATATATCGTAGTAGATCTTAAGAACGGTTCTTCCAAATCGGGATTAGATTAGTATTTATTTACTAGTCTATTCGGATCTTACACTCTGTAATATGTACTATTGAAGGGACTTACAGAGTTTTTCAATTACAGTTTTTTTTTTTTTCAACGACTCCAGTTCTCTGTCAAAATCCACCTTTCTATGACATCTCTATATGTTTACCTTTAAGTGTTGTACTTAGAACTAACCTAGAACCGAAAATTTTTGGTGATGATTATTTTCTTTTGACCCCCTGGTAACTTCTTTAAACCAATACTCCACATATACTAAACTGTAAAAACTTAATGACGATTAAAAGAATACACATTATTACAAATGGGTCCTATTAGTAATAAGAATCTTCAATGCACCATTTCATAAACCTCAACATGTAAGTTTATTAAGTGGTTCATTATACACACTTACCTCTCTCTCCCGGTGTAAACCGTTTTAGTACCTTTGTTCACCCAGATACATTTCCCATGTTAACTGTTAACGAAATTAAAGGTTTTACTTTTTGGTTCCTTGTAATTTATTCGTGTCTATAGATGTGATTAAACAAAACTCCTTTATCTCTTCCCTTTATTTGGTTTGTCTCAGTTCGAAGGGTTTATGGAGGAAATATCTGGGGACGAGAAAGTGGGTCACAGATGAGGGATGACGTAGAAGGTGAAAGAGGAAGAGTAGGAGAGAGGACGAGAGAGGGAGGGAGGTAGTAAGGGATGTTTATGAGTGTGTGTGAGTATGTTACTGTGTGTGTATGGAGTTGTATGTAGAGAATATTTTAGGTAGGTCTAGTGAGTGACGGTAGATGTTTTATTTTCGATCTATTAGGCGGACCGTAACATTGTTTCCTGTGTATAAAGAAACTTCTCTCAAGCCAACCTTTCCACTTCTTTTACTACGTAAGCGAGGAGAGTTGTTTCTACCGCTGTACTGAGGTTCCCGTTGTACTCCAAGAACGAAAGAGTGAGGTAGTTCCTGTCAGGACTTGTAAACCGTTGAGTTACCCTCCTAGAGACCTTTGATGAACCCTAATCCACCGCCAACTCTTCCAACTGGAAGGTCACGACGGTTCAGGGACCGGTCGGCTCAATCCTTGTTAACGTCAGATTTTAAAAAGGTGTCATCGTTTCGGTAGTTTCTTGTATTAACTGAATCCCTTGAGTATTGTGTTTTTTAATTTGGGGGTTCACCGTGTCTGACAACGATTTTAGTGGGGATACGATTTTCCCGTTTTACTATTTACGAGTCAGTGTGGAGAATGTGAGACGTAGGGAACTCCCTACAGATCTAAGTCCCCTTTTCGTTGGGGTCACACCCGTTTTGATTACTAATCCTTTCACTTTCACAATCAACGAGTCAGTATAGGTTGAGAAACGTTGGGGTAACTGACGTCGGGTGGTCCGAGGGACAGGTACCTGAAGAGGTCCGTTCTTATGGTCTCACCCATCGGTAAGGGAAGAGGTCCCCTAGACGGACTACGTCCCTAACTTGGGTCCAGAGGACGTAACGTCCGTCTAAGAAATGGTAGACTCGATAGTCCCTTCGGGTTACTAATTCTTCCTTATCTGATTTGTCAGATTTCTACAAACCAATTCTTTTATGATCTGGAATCAGTTTTGAAAAGCACTATTTTCAAATGGTGTTGGGAGCAAACGTTACGAGAAAGAGGGGATTGTTAACAGTTATCCTGATTACCCATTTTCCGGTTCCCAAAATATATAAACAAAAATAACCGGAACTTTGTAGGTGTAAATATGTGTACTCTGGGTCTCCCAGTACGTCTCTCAACCTTTAATAGAAGACAGGAACAACCTAAAGAAAGTGATACACACTCCGTTACGGTCTGAAGAAAATTTCGATGAAATGAGTAGATCTTTTCTTACCCCACTACTTATCAGTAAAAGGAGATCATTTGGGTTGAGACGACTGAAGTGCCCGGTTTGGGAAGTACACTTCATGTTTCATCAGTTCCGATACTTTCACTTTCAGTGAGTCAGCACAGGTTGAGAAACACTGGGGTACCTGATATGTCAGGTACCTTAAGAGATCCAGTCTTATGACCGCACCCATCGAAAAGGGAAGATGTCCCCTAGAACGGTTGGGTCCCTAGTTTGGGTCCAGAGGGCGTAACGTCCGTCTAAGAAATAGTCGATCGGAGTTCCCTTCGGGTTCTTATGACCTCACTCATCGGATAAGGAAGAGGTCCCCTAGAAGGGTTGGGTCCTTAACTTGGTCCCAGAGGACGTAACGTCCATCTGAGAAATGGTTGACTCGTAGTCCCTTCGACAGTTCCGATACCCACAGAGGATTATAAAGGTCGGACTCATAAAGAGTGTTTCACGATAGCACTGTGTTACATTATCGAATACAGGATTTCATCATTTGGCACTAACTAAATTCCTGACTAATAATAACGAGACGTAAGAGTCACAGAGACACCAGTACCAACGGAGAAATAAGACAGGATTACAACGAAGAAACACCGACTTCTTTATACATGTCTCACCAGGGAAGTCAACGGAATTACCTCGTTTAATCGTTATTCAAGTTCGTCCGTCTTACATTGTCTATAGAATGTATGTATATTTTGTTGGTTTGTTTTTGTTACTCTTATTCTTTCTTTCACATTGACACGTTTTACTTACATTTTTATTTTAATAGTGGTTAATCCAGAGTCGTCTTGATTTACTGAAGATTCTACGGTTAATCCCTTTTGAAGGAGAACAACTTTTATTTTCGTTTGTAAGGGTTCCCCCTCCTTTTTTTGTGAACTACAATTACTCTTAGTACAACCCGTTTTTGATCGTTCTCCAACCACGATGGGACGTCTTTCCTTTTGAACTGTGAACTGAAGGAGGGTTGTTATACGAATAAAATTTCGTCACGAAATACATTTTTTTTTTTTTTTTTAAAACCTCTTGACGTTAAGAATCCAATTATACGAGTAGGATTTAATAAAGTTAATAGGTTAAATAAATGTCTCTATATAACTCTGTTCAGTGAGAAACTCATTTTCAGTAACACAAAAATCTCTAGGTTTTTACATTAAGACTCGAAATCTTGTGTCATGCGACGTAAACTTTAGCACAAACAATTCTACAGAGAATTGTTTCGTTAATCGTTCTACACAAACCCCTTTACGTTTTCGTAATGTTCGATAATATTTCTCACAATTGAAAAAGGTTTAGGAATTTCGTTACATTAAATTTTGTATAAACACTGTAGTAGACGAAACATTATCCTCCAAAAAAAAAATTAGTTTATTTAATTTACACTTTCCGATGTCAAGTAAAGTGATCTCGACGTATAGAGGTCTTGTTTTCGGAGCTCCGTACAAGTTTACTTTTTACAAGAAACCAGTTTATACCCTCCTTAAGACCGAAGCACCGATGTCCTGAGGACTCTTTTAAAAGATGTTATACAGTATCCCGAGGTCCATACACCAGTATTACGTGAAGAGATACCTCGAAGAGGTCCCTGGTCACAAACCTCCGTGTGTGAAACCTTTAGAAGGATCTTTTGTCATCCGAAGATTACCACCAACTTTAGGATGTACACCATTCTGCCACATAACCAAACGATCCCGACGAGATTGTTTGATTGTTTCACGGCTTCATGACACTTCACTCATGGGAATTTGGTGTCTTTAACTTACAGAGTGTCAGCACCTCCGATCTTCGGACTCTAGTTCCACAGTTGTCCCTGCCGGGGAGAGACTTCACGATTCCGAGGTAAGGTCCGAAGGTGGGATCGAAGACCTTCAAGGAAACGACACCGACGTGTGAAGGTGAGAAGTGTACCTCAAGAGTTCACGGACAGAGACAGGTTCCCAGAGGAAACGTAAAATAAGTAGCGTTCGTCAAGATAACAATTGAGTGTGAAGTCAAATCGAAAAAGTTTAAAATCTCACCTTTTCTTTGGTGACAATGAGTTTTCTTTACAGTCATCATAAAGAAACACTACCGGAATTATATAAGATCACTTGACCTTTGGTCTCTAGGACTACGTAGATAAAACAATGTACAGGTCCATTTTGCTCTATCTACTCGAAGGGTCTACCACAACATCATTTTTAAGTGGACGGTTACGTCCTTCCCGTTCTCTACGTCCAAGCTAAGAACCTAGTCCTTCTAGGGGACGTTATCCTTTGCCATTGGGTGAGGTCATGAGGACGAACCTTTTGAGGTGCTTGTCTCCTCGGACCGTCCGACGTCAGATACCCCGACATCTCTAAACCTGTACTGACTCGTTAACTCGTACGTATATATCTATCTTTCTATATCTATATAAGGGAACACGACGACAACGACGACGGTTCAGCGAAGTCAGCACAGGTCGAGACACGCTGGGGTATCTGTCATCGGGTGGTCCGAGGCGGCAGGGACCCTAAGAGGGTCCGTTCTTGTGACCTCACCCAACGACAAAGGAAGAGGTTACGTCCTTTCACTTTTCACTTTCACTTCAGCGAGTCAGCACAAACTGAGAATCACTGGGGTACCTGACGTCGGGTGGTCCGAGGAGGCAGGTACCCTAAAAGGTCCGTTCTCATGACATCACCCGACGGTAACGGAAGAGGAGGGAACACGATACAAGGTCATTAAAGTTATTCTAATATCCAGGGATTTCTCGTTGTCATATAAAGTATAGTTAAAATATAGAAGTCATAACGAATAGAATCTCGAGTTACGTTTCATGTACGAGTTATCTTTGAATTCTCTAATTTTAATAACGGATGAGAGGTTTCTTTATAGTTTATTAGTATTGATCGTTTTAGTAGGTCTTAAGATGGGACTTCTTTTCTTCTGACTTAGAAGAAGGGTTCGAAAGACATTGCTATTTCGTATATGTTTTCAATCCTGAAAAGTAGCGACTTTACAAACAGTGGGGAACCGAGGACGGACGAGAGGGGGGTATGAAAGGTTACTGATAAACAACCAAAAGAGTTGGTCAAGCATAGTGACGGGGGACTGTACGACCGTAAGGGACTACAAGAGACGAACTGGATCAAGTGTAAAGATTCAATAGAGGGGCCTGCTGTAAGTGTCTCAAGTCGACAGTCAAGGTCTCATTTAATACGAATTAATACGAAGAGGTCGAGACTAGAGAAAAGGGTTCGAGTCTCTGTTTACAAATCAAATGTGACTATGGGGCGAACTCAGTAATAGAAGGGATTTTGGGTAGTTAGGAAAGAAGACATTGGACATAAAACCCCTTTGTTCCTATATGTGGTCAACGGAACAACACAAGGAGAGAAAGGAGAGGATGTACGTTTGGTAACAATTCACGACCACGAAGATAGAGGTATATGGTCGTTAGGACGGGAAAAGGGAGAGAAGGTAACAATAATTACGACGAGACCCATCTGAGTCCAGGAAACGAGGCTGATGTTAGTAAAGAGAGTAAAGGAACTGACGAGAGGGGTAAGTGAACGTTGAGACGATTTAGAGAAGGAAAATACGGAAATTTAGATGAGAGGTGGGAAGAGGTGTAACTGGACAGGAAAACTTTCGACTTTATACACCTTATACAGTTGGTCTCGAGAACAGGAGATCGAAGGGAGACCAAACTGCGTACCCTTTACTACCATCCACTAGTTCCTCGTCTGTCTCCCGTGAGTCCAGAAAGCGACGGGACGACAGAAACTAGGATAGTCCGCCTGGAGACATGTGTGGAGAGAGAGAGGTCTAACATAGTAGATCTCAACACCTACTATTTTGTGACTCGAATCAGGGTCATAGTTTAAGATCTCCAACATAAGGTAAACTAAAAGAAAAGGTCTTAAAACGATTAAAGAAAAGGTCTTAGGGAAATACTTTGAAAAGAGGTTACCGAACTCAACTTACATAGTAGACAGAGGATTGACTACCGTTTCAACAAATACTTTTTGTTTTTTGTTACAGTGAGATAAAATTGTTTTAGAATTTTGAAAAAAGATAATAGATTCAAAGTCTCAGACATCGTACCGTCAGTTTCAGAAGGTGTCTTTAAACGAGACCAGAAGGAGAGGGTGATATTAGTGGGGTGAAAGGTAGTGACCACATACGAGTCCGAGAGACACCAAATGGGTTAAGGGAATTTTCAGTATATAAACGTACGCGATACGGGTCTTCAATGAAGATGAGGAGATAGACCATTCTACGATAAAGAAAAATTACGGGTTAAATTTTAGGACAGGAAGTTATTTCTGAAGAGTTAACTTTAGTAGAGAATAAAGAAACAAGAAAATTTATATAAAGTAATATAAAACTGTTACTATAAACCGAATTTGACACAATTCTCGCGATAAAATTTATTACGTACGAACGTACGAGCCAGTACAGGTTGAGAAACGTTGGGGTTCTTGACGTCGGGTGGTCCGAGGAGATGGGTATCCTTAGAGGTCCGTTCTTATAATCTCACCAAACGGTAAAGGATGATATCCCCTAGAAGGACTAGGTCCCTAGTTTGGATACAGAGAACACAGAGGACATAACCGTCCACCTAAGAAATGGTGACTCGGTGGGCCCTTCGGGGTAAATTCACTTCCCGATACATCATTATAAACACACATAAGTGTACTTTTACAAAGGAAAAAACTGTACCCAAACCCCCAAACAAAACAAAACAAAACAAAAACTGTAGTCTTCTTATGGAGAGACACAACCGGTTTCAAAGATCCTTCGTTACGTTGAACTCGACCTACGATGTGAGTTGACATCAAGGCGGTGAGTACGTTTTCGGTGACATGGGGGTTAGTTTGTCATTGAACATACGTTGACCCGTAGTAGTCATTTACTTCTATAACTCTCCCTTTATGTCTACCGCGTTGAATTTGCCTCCCGAATGCATAACTAGAGCCACTTTGTTTTTATTACACGCTGTTTGTATTAAGAATCTTACTACAGAATTAAAGTCACCCCGCTTTACACCTCTGTTTTCGTTCCCAGTGTCACCTCGGTTCAACCTTGTAAGAAAATACGAAACTGAGTATTGAGACACTTGGCCCTTTCCTTCAGCTCTTTAAAGGGGTTCTCTTAGTCCCTTAAAGAAGGGACCAATGCGACAGGACTCTTGCAACTTGTTTACGATCGGGGTTTAAAAGAGTAATGATTGTAGGTCTAAATAGACTGAGAAGACCAGGTGTTCATTTAAACTCCGTGTCTATGGTTGTTGACGTTTTCTTTGATTGGGATCTCCTGGACCAAAGATAGAATCCGATCTCAATTTACGTTTAGTTCAACTCGGTTACCTTGTTATTAAGTTTTATGTAAATTTCTGAAAAAATATTCGTTAGAAATGTTCACGAATGTAATGAACCTACCTTTACCACTTTGACCTGTCACAGATAAGACGTGACTTACTACTTTCGTTTCCGAATTCTCCGTCAGTACTCAAATTTCCATGTATATGACTAACCCAGGTTTGGTATCCTTTCCTTTCCCTCGTCTTTCTCGGGTGATCCGTCCATAAACCGGATATTCTACTTGATGTTAATCTATAAAATTTTGTTATGTTCATTTTCATAGCTGTTTTGTAAAGTGAAAAATCCCCGAAAGGAGCACCAGATCACCAATTCTGACGGGAACGTGACGTCCCACGCGTCCAAGCTAGGGACCAGTCCCTAGATTCTAGGGACTATGATGTACCCGTGTCAGGTTTTTTGTTTTTTTGAAAAAGTGAAAAACACTTCGACAATTTACAGACATATGTGGTTCAACTTTTCCGTGATGAAGTTTGGAACTTTCTTCACCGTAAGAGTCGGTGTGTGTGACTCACAGGATAACCTGTAGACCGAAGAGTTGGTGTGGATGCCCGTCTTCTTTATTGCACTTCCCTTCCTGTTACCCTGTCTTTCATAGTCGGTACACGAGCCTTGTAGTCTCGAGTGGATCTTAAAGGGAACTTAGTCAGAAAAAGAAGTTCACTCCCGGTCCCTAGGTTCCGACACACCCCCACTACTCTCCCGTTTCGGGTCTGGTTCCTTCTTTTGTGTGTGCGGTCTGTCCTAGCGGGTAAAATGGTTGAGTACGGTGACGGTAGAGATTAAAGTACCTTGAGAAAGAACGGAGAGACACGTAAAGAGAAGGGTGTCAGAGGTGTCAAGGGTGTTGGGTGTCGGGAAAAAGTGAGGGGTGGGTTGGGTGACAACCGTCCTGTGTACCAATCGAACTTCCGTGAGTCTACGACTTCAGTCTCCGTCGGGTAGTGCCTTCACTGAGGAAAACAAAGGTAAGAAAGTATTGGGAAATTTGATCTCCCCTTATAAAGAAAACTTTTATTGTTGGTTGTTTTCTACGGGTCTTTAGATTTAATAAAGAAACATGAATTACCCTCGAGTTCGATAACAATTAATCATCAGTACGAATAAAGACATTCAACCTAAACTTTTAGTGTAATAAGCCTTTGGACCCAACATATAGGAGGAACATTTATGTATTAATATCGAAGTTGAACCTCCGTTGTGGAAACAAAATCTCTTTCTTTATTTTCACAGGAAATCAAACTTTCATATAATTTTTCAGTCAAAAGACTTGTAGACGATATAAATATTTTATAAAAAGAATTTTCGATAAAATATGTAAAATATCGGTGTACAATAACTAGTTTTGTCGGGGAAGAAGAATCAAACAAATCTCAAACTAAGTGATGTGTTGATTGGAGTTGTACAATAATCATGAAAACAACCACGTTCTTCAGTTACGCACAAATTTAATTTTCTTTGTTCTCGGTCTCTTTGACACATCAACGAAGAAAAGAGTGATTTGGTTTTATTTTGACGAAACAAATTAGTCTTTCTTTAAGACATAACTTCAAAACTAGTTAATAGAAACAGAAACAAAGGGAATTTCATTGTAATGTGATTTGATTTGATTTTATATACCGGAAAAAAAGCTCCAGTAGTGATTTTATATTTCGTAATATTATGGTTGGATCTGTCGTATAATTTTTCGTCTCTGTAATAAAACGGTTGTTTTCAGGTAGATCAGTTTGATACCAAAAAGATCATCAGTACATACCTATACTCTCAACCTGATATTTCGTTCGACTCGTGGTTTCTTAACTACAAAAACTTGACACACAACCTCTTTTGACAACTCTCAAGGAACCTGTCGTTCCTCAAGGTTGGTCAGGTAGGATTTCCTTTAGTCAGACTTATAAGTAACCTTCCGACTACAACTTCGACTTTGAGGTTATGAAACCGGTGGACTACCTTTCTTGACTTAGTAAACTTTTCTGGAACTACGACCCTTTCTGACTTCCGTCCTCCTCTTCCCCTGTTGTCTCCTACTCTACCAACCTGTCGTAGTAGCTGAGTTACCTGTACTCAAACGTATTCGAGGTCCTCAACCGTTACCTGTCACTCCGGACCGTAAGACGTCGGGTACCCCAACGTTTCTGAACCTGTGCTGACTCACTGACTTGACTGGACTTGACTATTATAAAACCTTTCTTTTACATAAAAGGTACTCGTCATCGAAACACAATTAAAGGTTATTTTAACTTACTAACTGGATAGTATAATTCACATATATAATTAAAAGATGAAATATAATATTATTCTTTTAATCATGGAACGGACCTCTTAAGGTACCTGTCACCTCGGACCGCACGATGTTAGGTACCCCACCATTTCTCATCCTGTACTGACTCGTTGGTTCGTGTGTGCATGAGAGTCCTATGCCCCGTCTCTCTGGTCAGTGTGACAGGTTCTATCTCCCTTCGTATTTTAAGACTTGGGGGTTTAGATGTCGTCCTAATATGACTATCTTTCTTTCACAGACTTTAATGTTCCAGAAATGGACCTTCGGTCGAAGTATTTGTGTATAGGAAAAATATGTACCACCTTAATAAGTTGTGTATCCGTTGATATTTATACATGTTCTCTGTCGAAGTAGACCAGAACCAGAATCACGTGGAGTACTATAGTCTTTAAACGTAATTTTAGACACTAACGTCACACCATGTTATAGGAACCCGTAGTTGTGTCAAGAGAAACTACTGTAAGTGGGAGGGGTCTGATTGGGTCTGAACCGGGTTCCCATATAACCTTTAGTCCCCATACCATGTTCTTGTTGTCAATCAAGAGAGATTTTAGAAACTACTGTAAGTGGAGTGTCCTCTCCTCTTATTAGTTCCTTCTGTTGTTACGGTTTAAAAGTGTAACTCTTCTTCTATTTTGTCTCTTTCTGTTGATAGAGGTGTAATAACTGAGACCGGAGTACATGATACATGTACAGAGAGTAAGTAATTAGAGTTTTTTATAACTCATGAACGAAATACGGACCATGATAAAGTCCTCGACTTCGTTCCTACTACATGTTTCCTTTCAAAGATAAGTGTACCTCAACTGTAAGATGATTCCAATAGAAGACACACTATGACTTGTTCTGACGAACCTCTGCCTGGGACGGACACTCGATAAGGTCCGGGTCAGATACAAATGAGTTTCAATTACTCTACACCGTCTTTTCCTGTCTGACGGACCTTTTGATAGTTTCAATACTCCTCACTTGTGTACTCACTACTCTCACACAAGACCATGTTTGAAACCTGGAAAGGGTACCCGGGTAAACGATTGAACACGATTTAAAGTTTCGTCTTAACTGGGTACTATACCTTTTGTAGTACCCATCCTCTCTCCAGTAATCGTTTAGTGAATTCCATGTCTTTCGTAGTACAAATACAGATGTCCTACTATTGGTAAGAATTTTATTAATAAGAAATTAATACTGGAAAACTCCTCAGGGATCTCAGGAAGAACTTACCTCAGTATCCAGTATTCATTACACACACTTACTTCTTTTTCTGTTCTTCTTCACTTACTATCTTCGTGTGTTTGAATAAAAATTCTTGTGAACGTACGCACGTACGATTCAACGAAGTCAGCATGGACTAAGAAACACTGGGATACCTGATATCGGGTGGTCCGAGGAGACAGGTACCCTTAAGCGGTCCGTTCTTATGACCTCACGCAAAGGTACGAGAGGGGGTCCCCTAGACGGGGTGGACCCCTAGTTTAGGTACAGAGACCTATTTAGGTAGAGGACGTGCCCGTTCGTCCAAGAGATGGTAAGAGATCACGGTGGACCCTTCAGGAAATTTCTGCGATATGTCCGATTTAAATCGGGTTGCCGACGGCTTAATGTTGCAGACGGTATCGCCATACTTTTTATTTGAAAAATTTAATATTTTTTATTAGTAGTAGGAATGAAAGTAACTTTATAATAGTAAAGTCGTGAAAATAAAAACTGTAAAAACTGTGGATCTTAAATCAGTGACAAGGAAAGAATTAGTTTTAGGTAAGAAGGAAGTCCTGTTGGTTTGAAAGGAGATAAAAGACTGACACAAAACTTACTCAAGGGGAGATGGTCCTTCTCTACGTTGTAAACTGGATCGTATTCAGTTAGTTTCGTAATATTAGTTTTGGTTATGTCATAACATTTCATTTTATTTCATTTTTATTTTTAATTTTTTTTATTTTTTATTTTTTTATTTCACGGGTCGAAATTTTTTTGTTGTTGTTGTTGTGGTTGTTTCGTAATATTAGGGGGTCTTTCACCAACCAAAACAGTATTCGTGTGCTTGGTTTGTCCGGACCATGTTACGTTATTTTAGAAGGACAACAAACATCTTTTGTCTAAAAAAGTAAAACGTGTAATCTACATTTTCACTCTGTAATATTCCAGACCTCGTACCATGGGTAGTAGTACACTGGTCCTCCCATCTCGGACAGACTGGTGTTTTGAAACTTGTATCGTTCCCCTACGATTTGTAAATAACTGGTTTACCCACTAATCGTAATCTGACACGTTAGACCCAACGGTACCGTCGAATTGTAGAGACACCGTGTTAAAGGAGTTGAGATTTCCTTTTCCCCATCAAAATCTAACCTCTGAATGTGATGGTTGTCTCTTCTTGTTTATGTGTAGATTCCCGGGGTGTAGGAACATCAGTTGGTTAGGAATTAGTTTTTATAAACTCCCCTTTTCTTTGAGGTCCTTCAAGGTTTTTCGTTTTAAATTTAAACACCACACGGGTATCGATAACTTTATCGTAAATACGACATAAATGTCGATAAGCAAATCCTAAATGTAACATGATAATATTCTTTAGATCTCTCCTACTTTTAGTATGTCCTTCCATACACATTCAATGTACGTTCATGATGTGGTAAAAGATATTCCTTGAACACACGGTCACCTGGAACTCCAGAACCTCCGTTAAGAGGTGTCTATGGGTCGTGACCTGTCGTTAGTGGGGGTCTGCTCCCTCATGTTTGTCTTTTCGAAGAGTGACCACTTTTACAATAGGTTAAAAACAAAATGATTTCATATCTGTAACAACATAAAAGTATTGTAAATAAAATAATAATTATTTGTTCGTTTTTCACTGTAGGGTCCCTTTTCCCGTACAAATAAGAAATCGAAGTTTTTGAGGAACCCTGTAGTGGAGACTGGATCTCCATACTCTTTGTACCCTGGTGTGACAAGTCTTTCTTTTATATGGTGATTTTTAGACAAATAAATGTAAAGACTCATGAACTTGAAGTTCTGTAGGAGAATTGTTAAATGTTCGTTTTCTCGTTATAATAACTCGAGGATATTAGGTTCAATTCTTTTGTAAAGGTTTGTTCATCGAGAGTTCTTGATCTAAGGGAAGAAGGCAAGTGGATGAAGAGTAGTGGTGACAAATGTTTAATGGTGAACAGAAGGGGACAAAGTCGGTGGTTTTAATCTTATACTTAAATTTCTGACGATGAGTTGGTTACATTCATTCGTCAGGACGAAGAGGAGTAGGTTCTACGTTTATTGCACAGTTCCCGAAATGTATTTTTTAATTTCTAAAAAAATTTTCTAGTTAGAGAAACTGAAAATGTGCAGTTATCTAGTTAAAAAGGTGGAGTAAAGTTGGTTTTTTCTTCTCTCCTACTATTTGTTAAAGAATTGAGGTACTCTTGAAATAAAGTTGCACAGGTCCAGATACCTACGTCATACTTAAGACACTCCGTTTCACCAACAGGGTTCAGGACTCCTGTAAGACATTTGAGCTCGTCATGAATACCTTTGTCGTACGATACCTCTGTAATTTTTACTTAGGACTTAAAAGGTTGTTATTACATGTAAACGACCTTATGAGTGAGAAGGGGTCCGTCTTCAGTCTTACAAATATCGAAAGTCGGAGTGACAAACATTTACCTTTCGACCTGAGTCTTAAATATTAGTGACTAATTCGACGACAAAAAATGGGTTTTAGCCCCCTTTTTTTATCACCCAAGAGAGTATGACTTGGTATTTGTGTACAATACAATACACGTTATTTAAGGGATTGTAACGTGAAGAAAACTTCCCTTTCTACTCCCTACATTAACTTATAAAACTCGACTTTCGATTTTCTCAAACAGATCAACCGTATAGTTCAATTTTTACTTTTCTTTAGGGATATTTATGACATGGTATACATAAAGTATTAAAATAAAAATTCACAGTCGTAATTATAAACCTTAGGACTTTGTTCTTCCTGGAGTGTCTAGTGGATTAGGTTAGAGCAGAAATATTTTCGTTTTAGACTTTCTAAGACTTCGTTTAGTGAATTCTCAGTATCTCACAGTTGTGTCTCTTGTCTTACATAAGGGGGTCGAAGATTACATCGTACTGAAAGGACGTATTTCCTAAACATATATAGTTAAGTCATACAATTGGTGATTGGTCGCGGTGTCTAGTAAGTCTGACACTATATGGTAAAACTTAGGTAGATTTAAGTTCAAGAGTCACAGAAGAAGTGTCACCCGTATTCACTAATCGGTAATACGACTAGACCCTGATAAACGAGTGATTTGGTAAAGGGGTGTGAAGAAAGGCGGGTAATTATTCCCGGAAACTGATTCGGTCTTTCGAGTTTTTTTTTATGATCGAACATTTTTTTTCTCAGACTGAAACGACTCAGTTCTTCTTTTCGGAGATAATGTTCGATCCTCCTTTTCGTCACCCAGTCTCACATTATTGGTACGAAACGTCAAAGCCATAAACTACGAAGTTGTAGAACCCCAGAACTTCTGACGTCCCTGACGAGGAGGGTCCTGATCGGTCGAGGATTTCTATCATTACCGTGGGGTGAGTCATGAGAACGGACCGTTTAGGGTATCTACCTCCTCGGGCCATCCGACGTAAGGTACCCCAGTGATCCTCAGTCTGTGCTGGCTCGCTGAAGTGAAAGTGAAAAGTGAAAGTACATAACCTCTTCCGTTACCGTTGGGTGAGGTCACAAGAACGGACCTCTTAGGGTCCCTACCCCCTCGGACCACCCGACGGTAGAGACCCCAGCGTGTCTTAGCCTGTGCTGACTTCGTTGAATCGTCGTCGTCGTCGTTTCTATCATTTCCTTACTGGTCTTGGGTGTGGGGTTGATTGAGGACAAATAGTCCAAGCGTGAGAGATCGGGTAATAGAGGGACGGGATTGATGAGAGTCCGGTCCATGGTCTATGATCTCTGTCACGGTTGTCGGTCTCGGGTGACTTTGATTGGTTTGATTGACTTGGATCTGGACGAACAAGACAGAACGGACACTGAGTTTGGTGTCATCTCCGAGGACAGTGCAAGGGGGAGTCCGAGAGACGGAGGACTGATTGGGACCACGAAGAGGTGCACCGGGACATACGTTTACGGGAGGGAGGTGAACCTATGTCACTCATTGTTTTGTCAAGAAGTCACCGTCAGGAAAGGCGTAGACAACCGGAGTGGTATAGACTTATGATCTCTATGAATGTAAAATGTTGTTTGTTCAGTTTCCGGTCCTTTTGATTTCCACGGTCTCAGTCTCTGTCCCAATATCGTCTGTGCTCGTTTCTTCTCCATTCTACGTCCGTCCCTTTTACACCGTTTACTTACCGAATCCATCTCAAGAGCATTTGGGTCTTGCCTAACACGATATTGAACCCACGGGAGGACGATTATACCCTCCCAGAGGAATTTTGCCGTGTGATTGTCGAAGGAGACCTTGTGTGACGAATCATTCACTGTACACTGCTGAAATTGTAAGGGTCTGTGTCTGAGTGATGTAAAAGGGCTCTGGTCACGGGATCTAGAGCAGGTGACGTCTTATAATTTTATCGGAGAATCAGTAGAAGGACGAAATTTTTTTTTTTTTAGAAAGAAGAAAGAAATTAAGTAGATAAGGTGGGAAAGATTCGGTGTCGAACAGATAAGTATTTTTAGGAGGTGTAAAGGAGGAAACAAAGAGTCACTTCATAACTTAGGGGTGACAATATAAGTTTCGAGAGGTTTACACAGAGGTCACATTGGAGGTCAGAACTGCAGGTGTGCAGGTGACATAAGTGACACTAGACCAATTTAATTTTGTCAGTGACAAGGGTCGGGTAAAGGAGGACAAAGTTTGGTGAGGTGACATCCTACATAAAATGTTATTACCGAAGTATGGATCCATACTTAAGAATCGAGGAGGTTGTTTGACAACACGCTAGAAACCTCAAATTCTGAGGAAAAAGAGTGGGATGTCACCTTTCTTTTTATGCTACTAAGTCTAAAGAATATCTTCAAAACACTCTATTATCGACATATCTAGAGTCGTGTTTAAACCATACTTAATTATGATCAATTACGGTCTATAATATAGTGATGATTCGAATCATAAAGACTCAAAAGTATCATATAGTATGTGTAACAGTCAACTACGAATTCTTTGAGACTGTGTATTAAGAACGGTAAAAAAGTCGACTTATTTGAGTTTAACTTCTCTTTATTAAAACGGGTTCGAGTATGTTAGTCTATTCTTAATATTTTTACAGAACGAATGAAGATTTGGAGTGAGAAAAGAAGAGGTGGTATGTAGACCGGACGGTGTATTTCAATAAATCACCTCTCTGACACTAAGTAAATAGAAAATAACAGCCTCTTGAATTCTTAAGAAAAAAATTAAAAATTTGATTGTAATAACTCATGAACGATACATAAACTGTGACAAAATTCTCTAAATATATTTGATATAGTAAATTTATACTAATGAAGACGTTCAATGTATAATATGGGTAAAAGTCCAGTCCTTTACCTTTAGGGTCTCTATTTGAACGAGTATTGTGTGTCCCCATTGATTGTTGTAATATCGGTACGTCTGTGACTACGAGAATGTATGACCCAATTGAACGTCAAGATTTCTCCGTACGCTAACTACCGATAACTTAGTTTGAAATTAATCGTAGACCTTTTGTATATAAGAAGGACTACGATTTCTAACTTTTTACTACTCTAAAATACCTTTTAAGTAGACACACACACAGACACACGTACATCAACCCGAAGGGTCCATCGAGCCACCATTTCTTAGACGGACGGTGACGTCCTCTGTACCCAAACTAGAGACCCAACCCTTCTAGGGGACCTCTTCCTTTACCGTAGGGTGAGGTCATAAGAACGGACCTCTTAGGGTACCTGTCTTCTCGGACCGTCCGATGTCAGGTACCCCAGTGTCTCTTATCTCGTACTGACTCACCGACTCGTGTGGTGCACACATCACAAACTGACACGATACATATAAAATTATTCGTAAAATTGAAAGAATGTTATTATCTTTGGGAGTCGTTTTTGACCCGTGTGCCGATTAGACCCTCGTCTTTCCGTCCCTCTCCTCGCCCCACAACTATTTGAAACGTCAGAAGAAACGTCGATCGTCACTGGGATACCCTGCAAGACTGGTTATCCTACAATCTCTTTACTACCTTCATTCAAGGTTCTGTTTAGAATTTCCGTTCACGTCCAATGAAGACGGAGAGGAGGTGGGACGAATTCTTACTACTAAGGGATCTTACTGTAACACCTTTAGAACTTTATCGGACTCAGAGTCTGTCGATATCTAGACGGAGTGGTCAGGACTCGAGCTTTAGGATTACAGGTTTCCTCTTTGTTAAATAAAGATAGATGAATTTAGTGACAATAAAACCATAAGTATAACGTACGTCGGGTTAATAGTGTTACGAAGAAAGAATTTATAAATGACTACTTATCCTCTTTCGATTTCTTCTTTTCCCCCTTGTTAACTTTATACAAAACTCCCTAGACATCCAATTTATAGTTCGGTATCTTTATACCTTAGAGTCCTGAGCCTTCTCGAATTATCTATAGATTAGATAAGTTTCTCCAGTGTAAGTTATGAGAGAGGTTTGAATCACTGCATCTCAGTGTCCTTTTGATGTTTTTTTTTTTAGACAACTTAATTTGTGTGGATTTTGTTTCACACCTTGAGACTATGAACAGTCTCGATGTAGACACTTAATTTACACGTAGTGAGCCCTCCGTAGACACGTTGCACGACTATATTCGGAAGTCACACGACTGAGAAATATTCTACTAAGTCCTCCCAGTCTCGACGGCCTCAGTACCGGTTCCGGGTCTCCCCCTATACTTAGTTTTCTTTTAAAAGTCCCCGAGTACATCTAAATGGATAACTGCGATGTAGGTTTCCGAAATAAACCAAGTACCCTAAGTCTTGTGAAACGGAGTTAAGAATCCCTGAATCTTTTCGTAAAAAAGGGTGTGTAGGGAGTAGCGTGCAGAGGTCACTGAATGAAGTACCTTCGTTCTAGTCTAGTGTACTCCGAGTAATACCAAAAATTTTATACACATAATATTCTAGACGCAAAAGTACCAATACGTCTGTTCAACTGTCACTCCAGTACCAACGACGTGTTTCACTGTAATACCAAATAAGAGTACAAATACGGTTGAAAGTCTTCCTTTTGTCTTCTAGTTTCTGTAACTGAGGAACTATCACGGAACGTGTCGTCCTTCAAGTTATAGTACGAGGATTAACCATAATGTGTCGTAGCCGGGTCTCCGGACTCTTTACCACTATAGGTCCGTAATCCGTCCTTTTAAACTTCTTAATACCATTCTACACAATATGGGAAGACAAGGAGGTTCCCGTTCCTGCGCAGTCTCTTACAAAGGGAGTCCTCGTTGACCCTAGAAGGACGGACTGAGGACTCAGTCGGGTTGGGGATGGGGTGTCGTGTCTCTGAACATGGTCAAGGTGTCGTGTTTTCGTTCCGAAGGGGAAGTAGAAGGACTTTCATAGGAGTTTTTGACTAAAATGCACCAGTTGAATTTTCTGTGAGATTTTAGACGTCTCGGTAGTTAAGAGAAGTAGATTGTGGTGACGGAAGGGTTCGTAAACTGAAAAAACAAGAAGATTTTACACTAAACATACCAGATAACTTCACCTTTATTTGACGGTGTTTTACATAAAAATATTTTTCTTATTTTTCGTTTCGATGAACCTTCCACAAACTAAACGTGAGATGTAACCAGTGCACGGGTGTAATAATACTAGGTGGAGTGTGTCTCAGCTTGTGTTGACTCGCTGATTCGTATCGTGTTGTGTGCCACATAAAATGAGGAAGTCATCCGGTTTGAATTGAATGTCACCTGTATAGTGTCGAATGGTTTTAATGTCCATAAGTTAACATGTCGAGATGTAGTTGACATAGACGGGGAACAGTCATAAAAACACAACATTCCTTTCTTATAACCGGAAATTCATTTTATTTTAAGTAAATGAATAATTTTTTGTGAGATATAGATTAATAAACCAATTTTATTAATGAACCCAGTTTAAAAGTTAATAAACTCAAAATCCGGTCCATAAAATACTGAAAAGAAGGACTATTATAAACGAATAATGTTTTTTACATATTTCTCTTTTAAAACATTGATACAAACTACTATCTCCAATTAATCTGAATAGGACCCCTAGTAAAGAGTTATATACAGTTAATGGAGTTGATAAAAATTTCAAATTTTTTTACACATTTTATGTACATTCACATTTTTTCTTTATTTTGAGTGATATTACTGTGGTATCCTTAATTTCCTTTATAAGACCATGTAAAATATTATAAAGTTATATCGAGTATAAGATATAAATTTTAATACAGTGTGAGCATGAGAACGGACCTTTTAGGGTACCTACCTCCTCGGACCATCCGACTTCAGGTATCCCAGCGATTCTCAGTCTGTGCTGACTCACTGAAGTGAAAGGGAAAAGTGAAAGGACGTAACCTCTTCCTTTATCGTTGGGTGAGGTCACGAGAACGGACCTCTTAGGGTCCCTGCCGCCTCGGACCACCCGACGACAGATACCCCAGCGTGTCTCAGTCTGTGCTGACTTCACTGAATCGTCGTCGTCGTCGTCGTCAATAGACACAAAATTCTGTAATAGACAAAAGGAACTATAAAACAAACCTAAGAGAAAACGATGTACCTGATATAAAACAAATCAAAATTGAGGAATGTAAAAAACCCTTTTTAGATCGTCACTACCAATTTCAAAGAAGATTTTAATTAAGTAACATCACGAGAAGATAGTTTACCTGAAGGGACCACCGAGTTTCCCATTTCGCAGACGGATGTTGCTCCCTCTGGGTCCAAGTTAGGGACCTAACCCTTCTAGGGGACCTCTTTCTTTACTGTCGAGTGAGATCATGAGAACGGACCTTTTAGGGTACCTATCTCTTCGGACCATCATATCAGGTACCCCAGTATTTCTCATCCTGTACTGACTCACTGAAGTGAAAGTGAAAGATAGTTTACTTCTTATTCACCTATAGTAAATCCAATGAGGGAAATGATTGTTGTTTTATTCTTTTAAATTCGAAGGAGACAGGGGAGGACAATGTCATCGAAGTATTTCAGGATAAGTTGTAATAGACACTTATAATACTTTTGACACCAATTTTGTGGACCGTGTTTAGTACCCTTTATCAAGTACTCAAATTAGAGACATATCGAGTGTCATTTGGTACATATTAGATAGACTTAGAAATAAATACACAATAACCATTTGTTTAATACACTTTAGGTTTCTTATTCTACATAAAACAGATGATGATCTTCATAAACATAGGTTTAAGTACGAGATCAAATTTTTTTATCAATGCTAATTCACTGTTAAATGATTTACTTAAACGGACGAATAGTGGAATATAAAGAAAAGGATGTATCAGGGGAGGTCAAGTAAGATATATCTATTTTAATTAAGATAGAGAAATGATAAAATCCCCATTGACTCAAAAAAGGAACAAAGGAGGAAAAAAAGGAAAAAATATATAAATATTAAAAGAAAAAGAAAAAAATTTTTTTCACCATTGTACTTGAAAATAGTAAATAAAAATAATTACTAAAGATTTCAATTACAAAATTAGAGTGAGTACTTGTTATATTTGTTGAATCCTGGTACGAAGGAACCACCGAGTCTGTTATTTCTTAGACGGAAATTACGTCCTCTAGGTTCAAGTTGGGGACCCAACCCTTCTAGGGAACCTCTTCCCTTACAAATGGGTGAGGTTATAAGAACGGATCTCTTAGGGTACCTGTCTCCTCGGACCACCCGATGTCAAGTACCCAAACGTTTCTCAACCTGTGAAAATCCTGGCACACCTCGGACCACCCGACGGTGGATACCCCAGCGTGTCTCAGCCTGTACTGACTTTGTTGAATCGTCGTCGTCGTCGTCGTCATTGAATGATCTCTTCCTTAACTAATGGGAGTTTGTACCTGTTTTTGTACGAGGATACGGAAGTACTGAAATATAAATGACCTCTATTGTTCGAACTAGTTTTTGATAATAGTCGTATGGTGACTATACTTTCAGAATTATTCGAAGTTTAGTGTTAAGTATATAAAAGATATAGAGGTGAAGACTATAATCATAGGACCAGAAACAGGTATTAATTAAGTAGGTTTGTCGGATTTATGTCTCTGAAATCAAACTCGTTTCGTCCTAATTCGAAAATTCTTAATGAGATAGTGTAATTTAGACACAGTATTTCTCAAGAGACGTAAATCCTTTGTTTCCTCCCCTTCTACTGGATTCACACCGACTCGATTTGCTCAGCACCAATTCAGAATACAAATAAGTACAAAACTTTCTTTCTACTCTTAACAATATACCAAAGAATTTTATAGTCGACGTAATAAAAGAACTTTAAAATAAGTTGTAAACATGAAGTACAAGTTTCAAAAAAGTTCGAGGTGTTCTCATCTTTAGTGTCCGACACCTTTACCATCGGTCGTATTGTACATCCTCAGTGAATTCTCTAAACACTAATAACATACGTCCTCGTCTACTTATTCTACTTATGTACTTAATCACTTATTTCCTTCTATGTCCTCTCATGGATTTACGTTACCGAACTGTAAAAAATGGATCGAAAAAAAAAAAAAACGTTAAAAGAGTGAGAATAAAGTAAAATTTTTATAAGTTTAAGTAAATTTTAACAAACTTATATAATAACACAAACTTTTACTTACACAGAAAACAAACAAATTGACAAAAACTCACAAACAAACAACGGTTTTGAAAATTATGACCAGGTATTCTTTCAGATACTCTCGGATTCAATTGTTAATAAGATTCGTAATCTTAACCTTATCTGTTGTGTTAGTATAAAACTTCTTTTCACCTCATTAAACTATTTTTTTTAATTTTCCAGTGTTCCAATTTCTCTTAGAAACTTCCAGTAGAATAGACACGTGGGTCTAGGTCCCTTTTTGTGTGTAGTCAGTAAAGTCTGATACCTCATATAAAACGAAATTTTATTTGGGTCATTTTCTACGGGATGGTAGTAGGAAGGATTGTTTAGGGTCAAAATTTTTCAGTAGTCTTTACTGAAGGGTTATAATTTACTTTTAAGGAGTTATACTATTTCCGATTTTCGTTGACTACGATACCATTTACGTAATACACCTGACAAAGTAAATTAGGAGTAGTAGGAAACTAAGTCCTTCTTTGCTCCTTTCAGTCCAAATATCCCCTCTTCTTTATTTGTCTTTTTCCTAACCTGGGATCCTTTAGACTGAAGTCCTGGGTGAGTGTATTAATAAGGTGAGAGAAGAAGGGACACGACGTTATATTTATTAAAAGAAGTACCGGTTAACTATCACCATCACCGGTTGTCTAGAGGTTAGAATCCATAAACGTATAAAATTAAGATAAAATACATCTTAATTAAGGACAAAATTTTCCCGGATTTTGTCCCTACCTAATATCAAAGACGACGAAGAAGGAGAAAGGTTTTGTAAGGTGTTGTGAGGTTGGGGATGTGTGTGTGTGTGTGTGTGTGTGTGTGTGGCGAAAAATTAGACATAGACCAGATAAATCACCTGAGGGGTCCACCACGTCGTCATTTCTTAGACAGACGGTTTCGTCCTCTCCGTTCTCTACACCCAAGTTAGGACCCAGTCCTTCTAGGAGACATCCTCTACCCTTGAACGAAGTCCTAAGAACGGACCTCTTAGAGTGCCTGTCACCTCTGTCCACCCAGTATCAGCTACCCCAGTCTCTCTTAGCTTATACTGACTCGTTGACTCGCATGGTGTCGTGTTAGATAAATCATAGTAAGACACAAGGAGTTAATATCGTTTGTCCTTCTGTTTTCCCGGTGATTATAGACTTTAAAGTACAAAGGTCTTGGTAGGTTCTTCGTCCACTTCATCCTTCATTCCGTCAGGGGTTTCAGTCACAGATCCGAGATCAATGATAAAGACTCTATAGTCCCTCCAAAAATAATTGGAGTAGTCGTTTTACCTCTTTGTTTCGTTAAAGATGAGTAATCAGAGATATTCCCTCTTCCGCTACCGTGGGGTGAGGTCATGAGAACGGACCTTTTAGGGTACCTACCTCCTCGGACCATCCGACATCAGGGACCCCAGCGATTCTCAACCTGTGCTGACTCTCTAAAGTGAAAGTGAAAAGTGAAAGTATGTAACCTCTTCCTTTACCGTTGGGTGAGGTCACAAGAACGGACCTCTTAGAGTCCCTACCGCCTCGGACCACCCGACGGTAGCTACCCCAGCGTGACTCAGCCTGTACTGACTTCGTTGAATCGTCGTCGTCGTCGTCGTTGTGATAAAACCCCTGAAGGGTCTACCACGTCACCATTTCTTTAGTGGACGGTTACGTCCTCTTCGTGACCGCTTCTTATAGGGGTCTAGATGGTCTCCTCCTTTACCGATGGGTGAAGGTATAAGAAAGGATCCTTTAGGGTACCTGTCTCCTCGGACCAGCCGATGTCAGACACCCTTGCGTTTTCTCAGTTTGTGCTGACTCGTGTGTGACTTGTAATGAAAACCTCTTCGGGATTCTCCGACGTCCGTAAGGAGACCGGGTGGAAGTATTCCTCTATCCTATCGAGAGATATTTCTATTCTTGAGTCCAGACCTTAAAGACGTAGTTTTATAGTAGCGACAGTAGTTTGTCGGTTGTACCTAGTTGAAAGACATCGAAGAGTGGTCGTTGAAAGTAGAGGTCACTGGAGTATGACGAAGACCATTTACGGGTTGAGTTTATAGACTAGTAATGTCGTCGAGGTATAAGTAGATTTCCGAGGTTCGAACTAAGAACGTAATTTGGTCTTAGGTATTTTGGAGTTTTGACCTTGTACGATACGAACTGGAGTATATGTTTGACAGAGGTTAACAACATTTTTATAATAGTGAGTAAGACAGGAAATACTTTTGTAGGTGTACTTTTTAAAGAGAGATTAGAGTCCCGGTCTAATTTCTATATTTATACGAACTATTTAAAGACTCGAAGGGTAAAAACCTATCACTTTCGAAATATTGTACGATCGAAGGTCCCACTTCAAGAATGAATTTAAACTGAAGTTTATATATTGAACACTGGTGGTACAAAAAGAAACTAATAAATTTGTCGAAATATAAACAGTCTATTAAAAAGTTAGCTAAAAGTATGATTAGGTCAAGTTTATACCAGGGACTTCAGGGACACCCAATTCCGTAACTCAACTGGAGACAGAGGAACACTGGGACACAGAGTGTGTCAACAAATCGTAGACGTCTCGTAGAATCGGCATAAGTAAGGTCGAAACGAGTCGTAGAACAACATATAACAGTGGGACGAATAAATTGAACATACGTCTCATGTAGTACTCTTTACGACCCGACCTTCTTCGTGATCGACCTTAGTTCTAACGGTCCTCTTTATAGTTATTGGAGTCTATACGTCTACTGTGGTGGGAATACCGTCTTTCACTTCTCCTTGATTTTTCGGAGAACTACTTTCACTTTCTCCTCTCGCTTTTCAACCGAATTTCGAGTTGTAAGTCTTTTGCTTCTAGTACCGTAGACCAGGGTAGTGAAGTACCGTTTATCTACCCCTTTGTCACCTTTGTCATAGTCTGAAATAAAAAGACCCGAGGTTTTAGTGACGTTAACCACTGACGTCGGTACTTTAATTTTCTGCGAATAAGGAACCTTCCTTTCAATACTGGTTGGATCTATCGTATAAGTTTTCGTCTCTGTAATGAAACGGTAGATTCCAGACAGATTAGTTCCGATACCAAAAGGGACACCAGTACGTACCTACACTCTCAACCTGACACTTCTTTCGACTCGTGACTTCTTAACTACGAAAACTTCACACCACAACCTCTTCTGAAAACTCTCAGGGAACCTGACGTTCCTCTAGGTTGGTCAGGTAAGACTTCCTCTAGTNTAAAGAAACCTTCCTTACTACGATTTCGACTTTGAGGTCATGAAACCGGTGGAGTACACTTCTCAACTGAGTAACCTTTTCTGAGACTACGACCCTCCCTAACCCCCGTCCTCCTCTTCCCCTACTGGCTCCTACTCTACCGAACTACCGTAGTGACTGAGCTACCTGTACTTAGACTCACTTGAGGCCCTCAACCACTACCTGTCACTCCGGACCGCACGACGCTAAGTACGCCAGCGTTTATCAGTCTGTGTTGACTCGCTGACTTGATACATTGATGAGACATCTTTCAGGACGATTCAGTGAGTCCGTTTTCTAAATAAGGTCCTAGGTCAAAGGTTGGGACTAGTGACCCGAAAAAGACTGACGAGTGGAACGGACACCCAATGACTGGGTAAAGAAAAAGGGAAAAATATAGTTTTTAAGAACTCTTCCTAAAGGGACCAAAGGGTCACCAATCCTTAGGTGGAAAGTCACGTTCTCTAAACACAAGTTAGGGACCAGATCCTTGATCTAGGGTATACGGTGTCTCATTGTTTCGGTAGAACGGGGTTGTTTCTCGGACTTACACCGTTGATTCTGGGTTGTGTTTGTATTTATTTATTTGTAAAAAAATTTTTTAGGAACTCTTTAACAGACATAATTCACAGAGGTTAAGGAGTGGTAGATAAAAGAGAATTTGAGTGAGATGGGTGGTGACAGAAAACTGACGAAGAAAGTTCCAACGGTTACCGAAGGGTCATTAATTTATATTATCGAGTAAGAGTCCAAAGGAGAAAGAAGTTGTCATGGGTTGAGTTCACGAGTCAAAGAGAAGGATTCATGTGAGAAGTACTCAACAAGTCACCGGGGAGTGAATCGAGTGCGTAACGAGGAAGACAGAGGCGTCGCTCGAGGGGAAGAGGGTGACGATTACCGACTCGAGGATTAACTAGGGGACGAAGATAGGACTTGGATGACGTCGCAACGAGTCGTTTCGTTGGTCCGCTAAAGAAAATTTTATACTTATTCTATTATTCATTCTACGGTGAAGATTTTCCAGAGGTCTCTGAAGGTTAAAGTGATCCCTTTATCGGTTTAAAGAATATTGTCACATGGTAACGGAGAGACTAGAGTAACAGAACGAGTCAAATGTGACCGGAGAAACGACAAAGAAGTTGTGTAATCCACATCCGAGTGGAGTCCCGGAAACGTGAACGAGAAAGGAAACGAACCCTACTAAATTAGAGAACAAAGAAAGTACACAAATGACTTAGGGAAGAAACGTTACTTTCAACGAGACTACTAAATTAAATTTTAATATTAGACGAGAGGTGTGAAGATGAAAGGGACATAGAGGGATATAACAAAGACACGAAACCAAAAATTAAAAAAAGGGTATATTACATTACGAAAGATTATATAATGGATTGAATGAATAATTTAAATAACGGTTAAAGACAGAATGAACCGTGTATGATCGCCGAGTTATGTGTAAACGAGTTATTTGTACCATTCTTATAGATATAATTAATTGTAAGACTATTTGTACCGTTCTTATTAATATAATTGGTCGATTAAGAATATTTAATCGATCTTAGTGAGATCGATTAAACTCTTTTTAATGATCTGTAAATAGAAACCATGTTTACTTCATTTTAATATCTCTTAGTAAAAGATTATTAAGGGTCTTAGTGTTCCATTGTAAAAGATCCATTTCCTCGTCGGTCTTCGTCGATTTTAGTATCGGACTGGATGTTAATTTTTCGTTAGTTTAGTCCTTTGCCACCGGTGACAAAGTTGGGTTCGTCTTGACTGAGGAAAACAGTAGTAAGAACAGTCTTATAGGGTAGAGAAGTAAGTACTCACGGTGGTACCTTTACGGGTGAACCGATTTTGGATCCAGTATTCATGTTGGTATCCACTTCCCTTTAGACTATTTATAACAGAAAGCAAAAGGTCAGAAAACAGAAACGTAAGAGGTCCTTCTGTGCTGTTCCTTCACACTCACTCACGTATCATTGGTTGGCATAGCACATAGTGTAGGGTGGGACACTGATGGGATGTAGTCATCTGGGTGATTGAGACTGTGACTTCGAAGGTTTATTGTTATCGTTATAAAAGTGAGGGGTATTACGTTGAAAGGAGTGTAGTTACTTTTCCATGTTCTGGTGGAGGAGTTTCCTCCTCTAGGTTTTACAGTAGTTTGTGACTTTGGTAAAGACGTAGTCGAGAAGAGTTGAATCAGTGTAAAGAGAAACCGATAAGACATCGATATATAGGACATAAATAATTCTAGTGATGGTTGTGGTGTACATACATTTTATGATCACTCTGTCCACTTTGAAAAAACAAAAGAAGGATTTTGAAGTGATTCAATTTTTTTTAATAGTCGACAATAAAAATTTTTATTAAACTTTCGTTTTATCGTTTGTATTTTTGAAAGAGTTAAAATTTTTGTAAAATTGTAGTTTAGTTTAATACGAGTTTAAAGTAATTTTATATTATATATATATATATAGAAATGTTACTAGATAAGTACACACACACAAACACGTACGTGCACCCATATACGTACATAAATCAAGGCACTCACTTTGTGTCCGGACAATGTATCAACTTTGTCTTATAATACGACTTACCCCTCGGTGAGATGGTGTTAACTGTTAAATTTTGTTTGTTTTTATTTATTACAAAGTTTAAAGATTAAGATCCTTTTTTTTTGCTAGTTTTGATAGAATTACTTACTAACATTAAAAGTGAAAGTTTTCGGACAAAGATCCATTCGGATTTTTTTACGAAGTGTTATTTACTAACGAAACATATTGTTAAACCGTCAAGATTTTCATTTAAAATAACGTGAAAATAAAAGTTGTGAAGAAAGTTTAAAGGTTTTTT